>JAWDGP010002898.1:0-56650 GCA_033675545.1 Elysia crispata | reverse complement strand
CATGTTTATTTTACTGAAAGAACAGGCTGTGTAACTACTATCCCTATAACCTATAAATGTATTGTTATCACTATTCATAATATGCTATGATTACTGTTAGTCATTTAGAGGCACCATTGAACCAGCACCACAGCCCCAAGATAAGCGGAAGAGAAAGAGAGAGAGATAGAGAGAGATAGAGAGAGAAAGAGAGAGAGAGAGAGAGAAAGAGAGAGAGAGAGAGAGAATCCTTAACAGATTAAGAGAGTAAGTCTTTAAGGGACAAAGAGAGATTCACTGTTGAATGTTAACATTAAAAAAGTGAGAGAGAGAGAGAGAGAGAGAGAGAGAGAGAGAGAGAGAGAGAGAGAGAGAGAGAGAGAGAGAAAGAGAGAGAAAGAGTGAGAGAGGGATTAGACTTAGAGATAAATAGAATGAGGTCGAAAGAAAGTTAAGAGATACAACGCATCAGTATCCACGATATATGCACTCATTTTATTGATCATCTATATTCAAGTGTAATACTGTTTAGTGTTACCACAATAATCCTACTTCACCACCTTAAGGCGCTAAGAATCTACATCAGTACATGTTTATTCTACTGAAAGAACAGGTTGACTAACTACTATCCCTACAACCTATAAATGTATTATTATCACCATTCATAATATACCATGCTTAGTGTTAGTCATCTAGAGGCACTATTGAACCAGCACCACAGCCCCACGCCGAGCTAAAGAGAAGGAGAGAGAGAGGGGAGAGAGAGAGAGAGAGAGAAAAGGAAAGAGAGAGAGAGTAAGAGAGAGAGAGAGAGTAAGAGAGAGAGAGAGAGAGAGAGAGAGAGAGAGAGAGAGAGAGAGAGGTAGCAAATAAGGGTTTGGCTGTAACTAATAAGACAGAACGAGGCACTGCAAAGGAAATAATGACATGTAGAATCGAGCTTTAAGAAAGATAGCTAAAGGGAGAGAGTGAAACAAGAATAAGAGAGCAATTAACAACATAATCATCGTAGCTGCTGGATATATATATACGCACAATTCCATCATGTTTGTTAGTAATATTTCTCTCCACCTACGTGAGAATTTGGATATTTATATGGTCTTTCAATCGCCATCCCCGCCTACAGTACCACCTATATTTATTAGAGACCCTCTACATCTCGCCCTGTAACGTATCAACTATCATTCTTCTACACGCGCATTCCCATTTGAATCAGGTGTAAAACCCAAAAAAACCTTTTCCCAATTTTTGAATTTTGATTTCTCTACAGACACTAACCAGCCCTAATATTTTATTCCAAACTCGCGCTCCAGCCTTATCTTACCCTCATATCAACGAGGTCACGCCCTCTGCCATCACCATCCCTAGCCATTGCACTGAACCTTGAAGCATTCTGCGCACTGCCCCTCCCCCAACCAATCATTTGTCCCGTCTGAGCCCAGCTCCCCCAATGTTTTGTTTAACTTGTTGAAGTCAATTTTTTCCTACACACTCTGATGAAGCCACAATAAAGGCGAAACGTTTTTATGTTTAATCTATACTTGTGTTGTTTCTTTTTTTAGTCCCGTAGTTATAAAGTGGTGTGCCTGTCTCTTTTTAAACCTGGTTTCACACTATTTACAGACACACACGCGTCCTTTTTGGATCCTTTATAATTACCAAGTTGTCCTCCAAGTGTGGTGTTTTTGCTTTTCTATTTGGATTTCTCTCTCTCTCTCTCTCTCTCTCTCTCTCTCTCTCTCTCTCTCTCTCTCCATCTCTCTCCATCTATCTATCTATCTCTCCCTGTCTCTCTCTCTCTATGCTCTCTCCTTTTCTTCTCATTAGCCTGTGCTAAATAGAGAAGATAAGATAATCACGAGGGTGTTAAATCATTGGCGATGGCTTGTACATTAAAAGCAAAGCAGTGCTGTCACTGTTGCCAGGTCTGGAACAAGGGAGAGGATTCATTCTGAACAAGAGTTCACTGTTCACTGTATATATAAATATTTATATATATATATATATATATAGAGAGAGAGAGAGAGAGAGAGAGAGAGAGAGAGAGAGAGAGAGAGAGAGAGAGAGAGAGAGAGAGAGAGAGAGAGAAAATATATATAGATATATACATGTGTGTGTGTGTATGCATACTGTTTTTTTAGCCTAAAAATTTTAAATTAGTGTCATTACGTGAATTTTAAGAAAAAAAATAAATGAGAAGTTTAAATGGAAGTTCATCCATTTTAAAGTACTGAAGGATGTGCAGTTCATAGAGGTATTTTTTTAAAGCCAGCATTTTAATATAAGCCTTGTGGCTGTATAAGATTTATATGATTTACCAATGTCATAAAAATTTTTTTTTTTTGTATAATATAGGATATGTACATACTCTCTCCCAGTCTTTTAGAAATTAGATCATGTTTGATTCTTATTAGCTAAAAGACCTTCACTACAAATTTATGATGCAAAAATATTCAAGTTTCTTTTTATCTCTCTTATCCTCCAGACACAGTGAAGGCTCTTAGGCAAAAAAAGATTGACCTGCAAAATGATTTGGATGAATTGCGACAAAGTAGTGAAGAACTAAATCCATATTCTTGACATAGTTCATCAAGTTCTCAATTTTCATGATGTTTTGTTTGTTATTGTTTTTTTTGTCATGCAGTATACGACACAGTTAAGCCATTAATAAATTACACTTTTGATGTATCATAGAGGATGAAATTCCAACTATTCAAGGAGTTTGAGCACTCACATAGACAAGAGAGGGAGGAGGGGACATTAATAATGGTTGTGACAATGCATTTATTTAATTGAGAAAAAAAAAAGAATCTGTTATCCTCACACAAGTAAAATCATAGGACTTGCAGATCATCCCAGATTATATTATTGCACTCAGGTCATAATGGGAAAGGCACAAAATTATGTTTTTATGTCTAAAGTGAAAGTAGTGAAGACTAGAAACTAAGATAAGTTACTGCGCGCAATGACTTTGAAAATTGAAAACTTTTTATACCCTCCTTTTTTTGCCTTTTGATCTCTGAATCTGTTGTAATTTTTAGTGTACATTAGACTAAGACCAAGCATTTGTTTCATTTTTATTTTACATGCAGCTGTTTTGAAAGACCAAAACATTGTTTTAGTTATGTTTTTGCTATACAATATTATTGTTACAATCTTAGCTTTGTTTTTGTTTTCTCTTTAATCTTTCATTTTTTTTTTCTATCATGTAACTGACTGAAACAACAAAGGCTTTCATGTATAAAATATTGAGAATTCATTGTAGAATATTTCATCCCAAAATTTATATTTTTTCTGCAGCCATCCAATTTTGTAATTGTTCATTGTATACACATGTGGTTACAAACTTTGAGATTTTGTGCACCTGCAATGGGCTGTGGCAGCTAAATTGTGAGATATTCATGTAAATAATGTCTTCCAAGGGACAAGGCATGAGGCACTAGCACTGCCAGCTCAGGCCTTGAAAACCGGCTCAGGTAAAGCGCTAACTGATTTGCCAGGGCAAGGATGCCCAGCCAGTGAAAGTTGCAAAAGCATGTGCTTGGCGCACTAACAGGTCCAGTCATGTGAAAATCAAATATCTAGGAGTTGATACACTGCTTTTACGCTTTAAAGTTTTTAAACACCTATAAAAGTATACATTTTCTGAAAGTTTACTGTTAAATTTTTGTGCTCGTGTTATTTTTTAAAACCTTTTTTTTATTTAGAAGATATAATAAGAATAAGGATAAATGATGCACATAAAATCGTGTGGAAAATAAAAATAAAAATACAATTTTTCTCGATAGAGCTAATCACAAGTTCCCCTAGTCTGCTGCTAGTATACAGTTGAGTCCGCTTATCTCAAAGACATTCGGATAAAAAAAAGGACTTGGATTATCTGAAATTCGAATTATCAGAATACATAGAGAAAGAGTGAAAAAAAAATGTGGATGACAGATCAGGAATGAAATACTCATATCCCTATTTTCACACATACTCGAAAACCAAAGACCCTTCATGTTCACCCATTGCCCCTTTTTTGGACAGGGAGGGGGTGAGGGAGAAATTAAGTAAGCAAACACACCAGCCAAAAAATTGCATCATTGTTTTATATCTTCCTTATTCGGTTTTAGTGATAGTATGTTTAGAAACAAAATAGAATTGTCTACAAACAATTATAAAATACACTTGGATTTTTTTACATGGTCGATTAAAAGCCTAATATTCTCAGACTGATACGTGGGTTTCAAACTACAGCTGTAACAAACTAAGGCACCACCTCATGCGAGGTAGCTAATGCAATGGGTGCTAACACATGGCCCATACCACTTCGCACCTCACCCACAGTATGTGTAATACAAAAAAAAGACTCTGAGTTGATTTTGAAGTGGACTGTAGCATCATTGGTTTCAAATCTCAAATCATCACCATGTATCGGTTATCATTTCAAGTTTGGGCCCCGCCCTCGAGTGCATATATTACATACATATATTGAAAGAGAGAAGATACAACATGCTCTTACAGGGGGGGGGGGGGGGAGGCAACTGAGTGAAGGACGTGATAAAATGTAAATAAGGGAATGGGGACCTTTATGTCTGAGGCTTATATCTTATTTCACTGATGCTCTGATTCGTCTGTTAAGAATAGTCAAGAACGCTTATTTCAAAGTCATTGGCCTACAGTAAAGCTAGGAACTTCAAATAAACTGCAAAATTATTGACTATTATCACAATATCTCATGAATTCAATCATTATGGTCGCATGGCTAGCAGAGCAAGGAATATTTTTGATAGAAGAGAGCCATAGCTAATGCTGAGGATCAACAAACCATAGTTGATATTTACCTTTAACTCATAATCCTCTCCCTGGGAAGCTAGAAACATTAAATAAATTGCAAAACTATTGAGTTTTATTGCAAAATCACGTCAGATTAATACTGTCGGTTTCGTAATAGACCCCTAAGTGATTTTCTCTCAAGAAGAGAGACATAAATCATAGTGATAATCTGCAACTGCTAACCAGTAGCCAAAAAATGCACAGGCATAGTTTATTTCTTCATAACTTTCTTATCCGTGAAGCTAGAAACTAAGAAAATTAAACCATCCTATTGATAAAATTATCAAGGTTGAAATTTATTGTGCAGCATATATGCAATCAATTTGTGAATGTGAAAAGGGCAAAAAGAAATAGGTAAAAAATTAATGTGAAAATAATAGAATGGGAAAAAAATCCAGATATATAGGAGGAAAATAAGCATAGAGTATGATCAATCAGTAAATGTAATTTGCATGGAAGATCTTGTTTTAACTGAAATGATCCAGGGCAACAAGTTTCATCTCGTAAGTCTCATTCTCAGGTTGCATTTTTTGTCTTCAGACCAGGCAAGAATATCTTAGTACTACTACTTATAGTTATAGTTACATAATACTACTGTATTAAAATAGGTGTGAGTTTATTATGAACAAGTGAAAATAATTATACCATAGTACTCTATAAATGTACATATAATAGTTTTTCAACCAAATTTCATTCCATTTCATCTACTTTAAATGCAATTTTTTTCTCTATAAATTTTCTTTGTTATGAAAAAAACACAAATACAAATTAAGCTTTATCACTTTTTAAAAAAATATACATGTATTTAATGTTTAGGCAGAACAGAACAGAAAAAAAATGTAATGTACCTATTTAGACATGATATTGTGTTTATTAGACATATTAACTTTGATAAGATGTTACTGCTTATGGCCATAGAAAATTCCGCCTGAAAGAGTCTGCAACAAAATACTAAACTTACTGGAAAAAAGTAGCGTTTTTAAACAGTAGACATTCTGATCTCCTGTAATAATAATATATCTACAATAACTGGTGTTGTGCAGTAAAATCCCTCACAGTATTATCATGTCAGCATTGTAAAGAATTATGTAGATCTGTTTTGGTCTTTGCATGCACCAACCCCCCCCCCCCCCCCCCCCCCAAAAAAAAAAAAAAAAAAAACAAAACAAAACAAAGCAAAACAAACAAAACACAACACATTTTGTTTTTCTTCATGTCTTTTATTTTATTATACAATCCCCAATCAGGTAAAGCTGAAAAAAGTTGATTCACAGGAGTGGATTTAATAGAATTGAAGTTAACCTGGTTTGTATAAATATTCAAATAAGGTTGCACCAGTACATAGATCTAGATAAAAACAATGACTTCTAGCTTACCTGAATATCTTTGGAAACAAAAACCTTATTTTCAAGCCTCCTCGACTACATTTAATGATTTTATAGACTTAGATTAAACTTTTCAAAATGATCCTTGCATTTCCTTAAGAGGCATTCAACCTTTTGAAAATTAATGAGCAGCATCAACTTTCAATATTGCCTGTGAGAAGGGCATTAATGTTTATCAACCAGATTGTTGTCATTACTTAAACTGTCTAAATGGCTACTGCTACATTGGGTGACATTATACCAGTATCGATTGTCATTAAAACTATAAAGGATAGGAACAATTGGTTTTGTGAGGCTAGAAAAATGAGCAAGAAACAAATATTTTTCTATTTGTGATATTATTTTTTTAAGTTATGGACTATTGGGCACTATTTGGGATGTTATACATGCAAAAAAGCCGAAGAAAAGAAATAATAGGAAAGAAAGATCTTATCAAATTTAAATAAACTGTATTTTGCAAAAATTAATTACCTTAAAATGAAAGCAACCTTGCTGATTTCAACATTATTTTGTGAAAAAAATGATGAATATGATAAATATTTGGGCGACAGATGCAAGTTGTATATTTGTGTTTTAAAAAACAACAGAAAAAGCCTCTTTGAGCAACATTATAGTCTTTTAACCATTTTTAAAGACTCAGTATCAGCTGCGGTAGAGGTTTATTTTAAAAAATGGTGATGATATGCCAAGATATTTCCTATCATCAATAATGACTATGTTATGAGTCTGGAAATTCCAACAGATTCTTTTGTTATTTTGATCTTGTATCTTTAGAAAAAAAAATGAGAATTAACAACAGTGCACCTTGACTCCAACAAACTTGGATCTTGGAACTTTGGTTCTCTTAAAATATTTTGCAAAAATGATCTCAGACCCATCCTCGGGTTCAAAGAACAATAAGTGTAGGCAAGCCCACTATAAATTCTTTTCTTCTCAGAAATCTGGTTTAAATTCATTCAAAAGGATCGCAAGAAATATTTATAGTTTATAGGTGTACAGCAAACAGTAAACACTAAGATTATGCCACATTATAGGGGTAGGGTGGGGAAAGTATGGTCAATAAAGAACAGAGAGGGGTAAAGAAGCAGATGTGGCAGCTGACCCAAGGGAGAACGTGGTTCATGTCAGAGAGCCAAAGCTGTGGGAATTTGGACAGTGGGTGAGAAGGTTTAACAAGTGGATGAATTTTGCTAGACAGGTCCTTGCACTTTGATAAAAACAAGGGGGGTGATTATGTATAATAACACTTTGCCTTGGTTTGATTAATTATGATTGTGGTGCTTCTTATGACCTTGGTTCCAACCTTTAAAAAAAATGACCTACCTAGATCTTGGAGTCCGAGGTGCACTGTACTTCACTAGATTTTTACAACTGAAAAATGAATGTTATAAATATCACAAACTTTGAATGTGAAAATTTTCACATCTTACTCGTTCAGACTAGATGCATGATAAATGTGTGTTTGGATTTCAAATTCAAAAGCCAGTCAGACCTCGAATATCTTTAAATGTCCAACAAATTCACTGAACTTTATCAAAGTAAGAGCTTTTTTTAGAAATTCTTTAAACTGATATCCTTATTTCAAGAGAAAACTTTAAATTTAATCTGCTTGAAAAATCACAGCTTCATACTTAAGCTTACTCTGATCATCTTTATCTTCTACACAAATAGGCTTAACTCTCATTCTTTCTCACTAATATATACAGACAAAAATGAAAAAAAAACCCCATTTCTCTTTCTCCATTCTTTATACAGTACTACATGCATTTTTCTGTGCAAATGATGAACTATAGATGTGAGTTATACATTATTCGGGAGATAGCTTCAACCAGTTATAACAAATGCAAAATCTAGACAGCAGTACAAAAGAGAAGTCAAAGCATAATCCGTCAACCTGGGAAAATTATAGGGAAGATAGGCACTCCTATAGCAATTAGCCATTGCAAAATGTTGAACCAAAAGATGTGAATAAAACACAAGAATAAAAAAATACAGCAAAGATTATGTATCTAAAATTAGCATCAATTTTTCACCCCTAAACTAAAAGATGGATTTCACATTGTTTTCAACCTACAAAATCATTTATCTGCTATCTTTAAAGAATGCTACTGTTGTAATAGCAGGTAAATGCAACTGCTCTGTTTAAACTATACAGGTGTGACAAAATCAAAGAGACTATTAGCTGCCGATCAGGCTAAGATTAGAGCTGGTTTAACGAGTTCTTACTCCAGCCAGAAAGCCCATGCCTAGATTCAATGGAAGACCCTATTTATCATCACTGAAGCCATTAATATTGAGTTATTTTGAGCCTAGATACCCAAAAATCATAATGTATTGTGCCTCTGAACTAATCCATCTAATACTTAGATGTAAAAAAATTACATTTTTGAGGTAAAAAATTGACTTAAAATCTTTTTCATTGACATAACATAGCCTGGCTAATGCAATGCTGAAAAAAAAATATTAAATTCAAATTAATTCAGTTTTCTTGAAATGTTTACAATATTATATCTGAACTGATTATTTGCAGGATGAATGTATTTAAAGGTGAAAATCAGAAATGACTTGATCACTAAATAAACGAATCCCTTACAAATATGTCTCAAGATAAATATGCAAGGAGCATACTTAAGTGATACTGATATTTTTTGGAAACAGCCAATACAGTTCTATAAATCAGAAACTTGACCTAAGGAGTATGTGTTTGTATTCCTCTAGTGTCGTATAAATTTGCAAAAACTAATGACGGGGAGGACACAATTTAAGCTTTATGTAAAAGGCATCTAAAGATAAGTTGAAGTTATCCATACTTTTGACTGACAGCAGTACAATTTCTTTGAATGATACAATAAACAGCTTACAAGCAGGAATTTGAAATAGAATCGAGCAAGTAAACCAATACATTATGTACACTCTATTTCTCAGAATTTGAAAAATTTAAATACTATGGGGTTTGAGCATTCATGAGCACTTCTTTATTTTGAAATCTGACATAATTAAAATAAGATAATAATGCACATTTGAAAAAAACAGAAGGAAGAGAATTGTTACGATTGCAAGCAACACCTGCGCCAATTTATTCTAATGATTAGAAAGATCAATGAGGATAATAAAACTCCTTCAGTGCCAAGCTATTTACACAATATTGAAAACGAAATGAAATACACAAGTGATACAAACTACCATTACTTTATGACTTAAAACAGTTATTGTGTTTACTGATACAATAACAGAGGGTTCTTTGGCTGAGTACTTTTGCTGACTAAGAGTAAGACCCTTTTTGGATGCCAAAAAGCTTCCTTTTTAGTCTAGCAATACTAGAGTGTGCAATTCCATTGCCTGTCCTGAAATATAAGTGTGGTTGGGTACTGTTAGACTTAGAGAGTACTTTAAGCCAAGGGCCATCTTGAATATTTGTTAAACTCAACCTTTTTAGTAAGATCCAAAGAGCAGACAACTCTTCCTTTAAGTGGTTATCATGGTGGGGGGGGGGGGGGGGGGGGGTGGAATAAAGATTTTAATATGTTTGGAATAACTACCAACAGACAAAGAGTTGGATAAAGAGAACTTTTTAATACTATTTTATTTATTAAGAGACCTTTGTTTGAATGGAAGAAAATCCTGAGATGGGTTTCTACATGGGATTCACATAGTAATTAAATACCCTGCTAAAGGTGGGGGGAGGTAGAAGAAGGATGAAATGTATCTTTTTTTTACAGTTTATATTATTTAAGACTTAAGCAATGCTTTTTTGTGGCTGAACTGCGTAATTCATAATCATATGTACCATTGAGGACAGGAAATCCTGCAGTAAAGATACTGAATTCCCATTGGAAGTAAAAACTATTCAGACTGATTAGGCTAAGAACAAATACTGAGCGGCTTGCATGAAATAGACCCAAGTTATGATTTCCATGCTGGGCATTTTATCCAATTCCAATGTTTAAAGTGGAAGCTGAGTGTTAACGATATCTTATGGTTAATTGCCATAGATGCATTAAGTACCAAAGTTCTCTATATTTAAGGCCTGTCATGTAAACTATTTTGTAATGTGCTAAAGTCTAGACATCAATTGTAATCAATAATCCAAACTCTTTCTCAAGACCAGGCATTGCATATAAAATATATTTTCATTCTTAATATTAAGTCAGAGACAACAAATTGATTAAGTGGTGTGTGACAAATTAACTTTAAATGGCATCACTCTTTGTTACAACAAATTCTCCATTAGTATTAAACTTTTTTTAAATTTTCACATTTTGTTCCTTGAAAGCAAGATTGTCCTCAGTTTTGGGTGAAAACAAATCTACATTAAATGAGCTATATATTCCCTCTTTATAACCCATACTATATATCCATCTATCTGTCAATCTATCTTTTATTTGTGTAACTCGCTCATGACATCCACCTCTCAAAGTTGATACCATGCCTATTGTCATGACCACCCAGATAGGTCAATATCTTTTTTCTTTGCCCCCAGCTTCATGGCTCCAGATGCTTTCCTTGCATCTCGCTTTTCTTGAATCTCTCTCTGCCTCTGCCTTTTCTTCTCCTCTCTTTCTCTCTTCAGTCTGTCTGCTTGAGACTCTCCTGGGCCTTGATCATCAAACGAAGAGAGAGAGAAAAAAAAAGACAAATATGGAGAGAATAGATAAAATGAAAACGTGGTTGAAAGGTTTAGTTAAAATGATATAGTTCATGTTCTTTAAAACATAAATAAACTGCTGTATGATAATGCCCTCTGCTTTTTAAATCAAACCCAAAATGATAATGCTCTATAAGCTTTATCACCAACATAAATATGCTTGCAAAAAAAAACAACAACAAAAAAAAACGAAAATAAACTGAATATGATATACTGCATCAAGATCATAAGAGACCACAGAAGTGTAAAATGTTCTGGAACTTGTTTATAGGGCAAGCAACCTGAACAGTTTTTTTTTCAAATATTTTCAAGTTTTATGAGCTTTTCTTCTCACATCAAAACTATTCGTCCCTCTCAATAATGTTAATCCGTCACAATTCTTTTCTAAGTAAATTTAAAAAACCTTGTAACTGTGACGTTTTACAACTTCTGAAGTTTCAGCTTTACATTGTTTTTCCATTTTATCTTTGAAAAAGAAATTTATGCATAAAAAATAACTTAAAAACTTAACTACTAAGGATATTGTAGAAAAAGGTTATTAAAATATATATAGAATGAAAAAAAAAAACTAACTTCCACTGTCACCCCAGCCATCGCCTTCCCACCCTGAACCCTCATCCCAGCCTCCATCTCCTCCTCCTGTGTCATTCCAGCCATCATCTTCATCCCAGCCTTGAGATTTTGAAGGTCCACCCATGGTCCTTGACAAAGCTGCCTGGGCCGCGGAGCTTTTAGAAGCACTGTGTCTTACTGGAGAAGCCCTGGGGGCATTTTCACGTTCTGGGGTGTTTGATTTTGACCTAGATTTATCTGGGCCCTACAAAAACAAGGGAAATTACAATGGATTACAATAAAACCAAAAAAATAGGGACAGCAATATCACTTTGATTTAAAAATATATCAGGACCAGGTTAAATCAAATTGCACAGATAATCTGACAGAATAAGCAGCTACCTTATGTTGTATTTTAAAACCTAGTTATCTTCACAAAAATGGTATTGAGTAAAGCAATGACTTGAGATTCAGGGCTAGTTACATAAAAATCAAAGGGACATAAATTTATGAATTTTCAACAAACAGACTCAACTGCAAAAGAAAAGGTTTGAGTATTTTGTTTGCAATAAACAATAAACATCTGGTGTAATGGCTCAATGAAAAGTTTAGTAATTTAGTCCTTAGCTCTTTATATTTAATACGAAAGAAATCAAGTGAAATTCAGATGAAATTTCAAAATGAAGCTATGGACATTCTGAACTATTTCAGAGTAAAGCAAAAGTATGTATTTTCTTAAATGTAAGAAAATTAGATTATTGTTTTATTTAATAATAGACTTTCATAAAGAAAAAAAATTGAAAACTGAATGGTTGCAAGCTTGGCAAATATCATTTTGAGTACATGATATGGTGGTAACATCAGTATAATACACCTAGCCAAGGCCAAAAATTATTTAAACTATTCATCCAAGCACATTTTCAACAGCAAAATGAAAAAAAGGCCAAATTCCACATTATAGTGATCAATATTGTAAAAGTTAAAAGCCTAAAAAACTCTGTGTTACAGAAAAACATTTTACATTCACAAAAATATTTTATACTAAGAAATAATTTCCATTTTATTTGCGTTTGGTTTGAGGCCATAAAGATTAATAATCACTCAAAATGACACTAAGAGCTACAAAATAAATTACAATGATCTTATCTATAGGCCAGAGGTATACTGAGCAGGCATTTCACCAACCTTAAGATTTGAAAAAAAATCATCGTCTGCCCCATCATCCCAATTATAAGAATCTGTTGTTGGAAGCCCAGTGCTTCTGGTAGATATAAACTCATTGGCAGCTGGTTTCAGGCGGGACATTGGGTCCCCAGGCTGCTCTCTTTTTTCTTGAGGCTAATGCAAAAAATGTTTCAGATCACAAAACTTACATTACAAAATGAAAGAGTAAATTTGGAATTTCAAGAGTTTTTTTAATAAGTCCTATGAAGCTAATCGAAATGTTTCCTTGGTTTCTTCAAATCACTTTTTATAATTACTAAGGATAAATCAACACACTTCTATATCTTATATTGAATTGAACACCAACATACTTCACAGTTGAATGAATCAGAATATTATGAGCTGTCATAACCATCACTGCACAACTCATATATAATTATATGATGAATATAAGACAGTAACAAACTCAATTACACTAAGAAAGTCTAAACTGTCGAGATATAAAAGAGTTGATATAGAATGGGAATACCTTTGTAGGCCCACTGTCTTCCAGGCTGCCCCAGTCATCATCATCATCAACATCCCAACCACCACCAAGATCTTCCTTGCGTTGGTTTGCTGTGCCTGAGTTATTAGAATCCTGAGAACACAAAAGAGTGGAGAATAAACGATCACAAAAAAAAAAGCAATATTTAGCCTCTCTTTGCTTATAAACATAAGATAAGTAAATACAGTTCTCATGTTATAGCTGAATAATAGGAGCAACACAGTTTGAGTGCTTTATTTGCAAATTTATATATGAATATTAAAGTGTAAATGGACCATTTTTTCTTAATCATGCTGCTTACAAATAGCCTCCCATTGTTAAACTATTTTGAACCCATTAAGCTTTTAATATACTGAGACAGTTTGCTAAGTTTAAAACTCTCTGAACATTAAAGGACTTTTGAAAGGGGAAGGGATCCCGCCAGAATATGTGGTTCATATTTGGTTTACATCAACAGCTTTTACTTGAAAAGTATCTATTGTTTTATGAAAAGGGAGCTACACAAATTTTCTTCAACAAGTAAAATGCAGGAAATAGGATTTCTCACATCCAAATCTCCCCAGTCATCTTCATCCCAACCACCACCAGTTTGATTTTCCTCCTCTTCATCCTGGTCATCTTGTTCAACTCTCTGTCTGCCGGGGTTGCCCATTGAGACCGTGGCTGCCTCTGTAGCAGCAGAGGGAGTACTGGTTTGAGATGGGGATGCTGGTTTCTGGTTCACTTGAGAAGTGGATGCTGAGGTTGGAAATTAAGCCAATATCATTCTAGATCTTCACTTAAAGAGCGCTTTAGTTTAAAAAAATATATTAGAAAATGAAGAGAGTTAAACTTCTTTTTATTCAACCTGACATTCAGTGTCTATTGAGCAGACAGTAGATATTGAATGCAAGAAAAAAAAAAGCTGCACGCATTCATTCCTATCATTGTCGAAGTTTTGTGAACATCAATGCAAGTACAGGAAAGTTCTCATAACTCAAACCTACTTTACAGTCCCATTTAGTATTATTTTTCGATGACATTCTACTTTCAAACCAAATCCCTCACAATAAGAATTGTAGGAACTATTCCCATGCAGTTCACAGTTAATGTTTAGGCAAGCATTTTCCTAACTAATCTTGATATCAAGCCTTTTCTTGGAATATGTCAAGTACGCAAATCTTTAATAACATGCTCAGAACTCTACAATGAAAAAATGATAGTATGGGAAGACCTTATAACTATTTTGATTGATTTAAGTTCACCTTCTACAAGATGTAAATAAGACAAATATGATTATGATTGCCTCTTCCTGGCTGTCAATGTGTTAGTTATTGTCACTTGCACGAAATAAAACTTTCAGAATAAAGAAAAAAATATGTAATTTGCATAAATTCCAGACCATAAAAGGACTATTACATTGAACTATTTGTGAAAAGTAAAAATAGTTTAAATTGTCAGTAGGTCAACTAATTCTATTTTTCTATCTAAAAAAATAAAATAGTGTGAATCTGATTTAGATTTTAGTAATACTTAGATGTATATTATCTGAGATTAAGTTGCAAGGAAATTAATATAAAAATGACATAACAGATTGATATAGATGAACAAGAAGATGCCCATAAAACTGACTGACAAGGAAGCAAACTAGAAAACAATAGCAACAACAGAGGGAGACGATGAAGGATAGCAAGAGGACATTTAATACCACAGTAAAAAAAAAAAACAAAAAAAAAGCATTCAAGAAAGGAAGTATCAAAAGAGAGAAATGAAAGTCATTTGTTGGAGAGACAAATCTTGGGGTGTATGGTCAAAGCCTTCAAGTAAGAAGTAAGGTGTGACACAGAAACTTTTCAATGGGGACCTAAGGGGCAAAAAACAATCTGCATCAATATCAACCTGGACCTGATCTTGTGGTTGCCTTGTTGTAGATTTTTGAGGTGAGTGAGGACATGCCTGTGACAGCCCAGCCTGCCCAACCTGCAGATGATGGACCTCCAGCAGAACCTGACATTACTTCTTTCTCTGATAGAAAGAAAAAGAAAAAAAAAAGAAATGAAATATACAAAAAAAAAATGCCTCCAAAAATAATTTTTAAAGTGGGAGGCAATATTTTCTGTATAACTATAATTCCCCCCCCCCCTCCCACAAATTCTACTGTTGAATAAGGTAGTTCTTAATTGAGACTCCAAAGACTCTTTCAGAGTGAAATAAAGGGGTTATGAATAAGAAAAGTTGGATGCATTATTAAAGCCTACTATAAGACAGAAATTGATCCCATTAAAAAAAGCACACAGAGAGTGACGAATATTATTTTGAAAGATGTGCTGATTGTTACTGAATTCCAAGTAACAAAACCTCCAAAATAATGAACTTATCATTCTCCTGGACAAAATGTATACAAACCAAAGACAATAGCAGAACATCAGTATCAAAGTAAGTGTCATTTAAAAAGTCAGGATCATACCAAATTCCTCCTCTAGGTCTGGGTTCTCCGAGACTTTTTCCAACTTGGAAACGAAGCCCTTGATTGACTTAAATGCCTGGGAGACAGGAAACACAGGATTAGCGTCATCATTTTTTTAGATACTGAAAATAAATTGTTTTCAACCTCATTAAATCAATGCCTGGCTTTCTGTATAAATTGTATTACCCATGAGTTGTCAATCTCATTGAGTTAATTGCTCATGGCAAATAGCAGTGCTGAGTTTTCTCATTTCTGTTTGAATGTACAGTATTATTCTTAAAATTCACAAAAAAATAGACCAAACTGAATAGTCTGATAAGTAATTTTGGAATTATTGAATGGAAGCAAAAAAGAACCTTTGGCTTTGTCATTGAAATGAACTTATCTAGCCTCATAAATATTTCATCCAATAGAACTGTGCTGTCCACGCCCTCCTAATCTATATGAGGCTCAAAAATAACTTGGACTTGCCTTTATTTTGTTCATAAGAATAGTAACAAATTAAAGTTATATCTATAAATGTTTTGAAAATAATCCTCAACTGTTATCTAACCTGGTCTCGAACACCTTTATCCGGATCTCGTGCAGAGGTGCACAGAGCAGGGAGAAGGCGAGTGGCAACCTCTGACAGGCTATAGAAATTCTGTGTAGCCGCAATCCCTAAAATGCCTGCCTGTCGAGCTGGGGGGAATGGGTCTTTCATGGCCCGCATGAAAGCTGAGCATAAAATTTTCTGTCTGGCCTGGAGAAGTATATTAGGATTACATTTATTTGGAAAAACAATATTATCAAAGTGAGGAAGTAAAATTTCTATTCTTATTTTGGTATGACTTGATATTATATGAAGCAATACACTATAAAAGCATTCAATGAAAAATTTCTGTCTTCATACTTTTTAATTTTTCAGAGATTTTAATTTTGATTCCTTTTCTTTATTTCTAAAATTCACACTGTTACCTTCTTGTAAAATGAATGTCTTGAAGAAAATATCTTTTATACTGTTTTCATAATTTTTTATATTTTTTAAAGTCAGCTGAATATAAGATTAATGATTGCAGTTTGCTTTCACTCTAATAGTTTGAAAGCAACTAATATTATTTATTTTGCCATTTCCTTGGACTCAAAAAATTGTCTATTTTCATAAGATGCCACATCTTTTTTTAAGTCATAATGTTGATGTACTGATAACCCGAAGTAAGGCTAAAAATATCAAACTTGACTTGGCCTCTTAGATACAACCAAACACTTCAAGAAAATTATCATGTGTCTGTTCAAAATAAATGTGAAGTCTTAGGAGAAGAAGAGGAAATGAAACAGCAATGGGTAAAGCTCAAAGTAGCGGTCACAGAAGCAGTAGTGAAACAAGCACAAAGAGTAGAAAGGAAAACAAACCAAAAGCAGATGATTGAGGACCTTTTGAAAGTAAAAATAATAGAGAACAATATGAAACATTACACAGGGAAATTAGAAAAAAATGTGACGAGGCCAAAGAGAAGTGGATCATTGACAAGTGCAGAAACATCGAACTATACCACAGAAGTACTAAGTAGAAAATGTTCAAAAACATTGAAGAAATCTCTAGAAAAAAAAACCCCTCATCCACAACTAGATATAGGATTCCTAAGGAGAATGATTTGTACCTCATGGACTGTAAAGAAACCAAATAAAACAGTTTTTCAAAAAGCTGATACAACAAGATCACTCATAAAGAGAAAAGATAAATGCCAGGCAATCTTTATTGGCCATGTGATGAGAAGAGAGAAACTAGAACATCTTGTGGCAACTGGAATGATCAAAGGATATGATGAACGAAAACTTTGAAAACTATGAGATAAATTAAGTTTATCTCATAGTTTCCAAATCCATTCCTTTTGTCTTGTAAGAAGAAAAGCATATATCAACAATGGGTTGCTTGCCAAATAATTTCACTTATGTGAAATACACAATCTTTTTAAAATTCGTACCCCTGGATTAATGAAGCAAGCAATTTTTCCAAGGCACACTGTTGTGTTTGTTCGTATTCCTCCCTGGATGAAAAAAATAAAATAACATTAACTCAGTTTTGAATAAAAAGTATGAGTTTGTTTTAGAAATAAAAAATTTTCCTTCCCAAAACAAATGTAAAATGTAATATATATATATAACCTTTCCCCTGTGGACTGTTAAAGCAACAATAGTAATGGAAGCAAAAAGAAAAATGAAAATGATGATGGCGATGATGGTGATAATAATAATTATAATAATAATCTATTGCTAATGGAGCTAGGCGAAAAATGATGACCATCTAAACTCGCATTTCTAGACCTCATAAGCACGTCAAATTTGGCTTTAAGTTGTAAATTGCCCAGAAGATTTCAGTGGTAATATAATTTTTCACCAAAATAGTGTTTTTGGAAAGTTAAAGGCAAAAATGTGATTATTTTCTTAAAAGAAAAATTTGAATGTCCCAACAGCAATGAAACTGAAAGTATGCATACAATGTAGGCTGCTGTAGATCTAAAACCGTCTGGAAAAGATCTACATGTTATAGCGTAAGATCTAAGTAAAGAATCTAAAAAAAATGTTGTTTGGACATAGGGCCTCGACATTTACTGCAGCTGGACTTAGGTCAAAAGGTTCTAGATCTGGATTTTACTTTTAGGCTTAGGATTTCAAAAGAATTTAAGTTCTAGATCTAGATCTTGTGTCTAGAATAAGAATTATCATATATCTAGATTCTAGGTACAGATTAATAAGTGGAGGCATATATCTGGATCATGTAAGCAAAAGAATAGATATCAAGACCATTTATAAGCTTATTTAATACACACACACACACCTGCCACCTGAGTTCCGTTGTAGAAATAATAATAATAATAATAATAATAATAATATTAATAATAATAATAATAATAATCATAACAATAATAATAATAATAATAATAATAATAATAATAATAATAATAATAATAATAATAATAATTATTATAATAATTAAAACAATAACTATATGTACAACAATAGAAAAACAAAAACAATAAATTTTGCTTGAAAGATAATTCATTGATACAATGTAACACATAGATAACTTACTTGATCATCCTTGCTTTGCAGGCGAGCAAAATGTTTCATCAACTCTTCATTCAGGTTCTTATGATTGAGCTTGGGAGCTAAATGCAGCATTGCCTGAAAATAGAAACAATAAACTCATTCAAGCACTTCAGAATTGATCATCCAAATGCTTGATTTATTTCACATACTTGATAAAGCAAAAAAAAAAAGGAGGAAAAAAAATACATATAGGAAATATATAGATGTATATAATATATAGGAAATTATACAATGATCATAAAATTTGTCCATAATATAATAGAGTGACTAAATCTATTTCATCTTACCTTGATGGTGCTTTCCCTCACCATAGGGTTTGTGTCCATAAAGCCACTTATCACATTTGGGAAGATTTGCGTATTAACCGTGTCGGGCTGAAGGTGCTCTACAAAGAATTCAATCTGAAAGGGGTTCAAATACCAACTAATGATGAGCAAATTAATATTGCATTTAATGCAAAGTGAACAGGTACATTTTTTGATGATCAACAATCAACCTCTTCTAAAAACATGTCGAATCCTTGATTAAAGTTCAAAGCAGTGAAAGTTAAAAAAAAAAAGTTATTGCATCTCTCTGCTGACAAAAATATGCATCTTTAGTTTCTCTTGTATAACAATAATATTGCATTACAGAGAAACCCCACTTGCACATTATTCACAGCCAAATTTGGTGTAACAAAAATCATAAAGTGAGGTGTGTTTTGCTCCAAAGATTAACTTTTTAAGATGAGGGCATGCTTTACATTTAACCAATACATAAAAATTCTTTTCTTGACTTGACTATCACAAAAAATAGGTTCTTTTAATATTTATCTATGCTACATTTTGAATAAACAGCATAGCATTTATTGTGGAGCTTACTTGTTGTAACAGCTTGACACGTGTTGCTCGATCAGGTGAGGAAAACAGCTTGACAACACATGGGACTATCTTTGCTTGATATTCACTGGTTTCAAGATATTTTCCAATCTGAACAACAACAAAAAAAAAAAGATTGGCACATCTAGTTCTAGTATCAGACTGAACCAACAATGAGATTTACTGGATCTTTTCTTCTACACATCCTGCTTGCTGCAAGGCGATTTTAAGGCTGTTTTTTCTTGTTAATCAAATTTGGTCACATTTAGGCAAATCTTTTTGTCTCCCTTATTATTTTAGAGCTTGCATTACTGCGCTCAAATGTATGTTTAAATTATCTGTTTGCAGTATGAATGTTGCTTGTACTGGGAATGTAAAAAGGTTTTCAATCAAGAACTATAACATGTCAACTTTTACAACCCCTGCAATAGCTTGAAAAGTCGTCCCATGACATATGATCAGCATTAATGGAAAATGGAGATAGGATTTTCATCAAGGATTATAAATACGTAAACTTGTACAGCTAATCTCATACCTTGAAAAGTGGCGCCAGAACTGATGATCCAGCATTCCCATATTCAAAAGCAGTTAAAAGCTGTGGAAGAATCTTGTTACGACAGAAGGCTGGTGGAAACGAATCCAGTGATGGGGTAAGATTGGCAAAAAACTTGTTCTTTTCAGCTTGATCTTTTATCTGCAGAATGCAACAAATACAAAGAAAGAAACATGAATGAAACCCTGGGGAAACCAGATGTATTGCATAGCAAAATTAATGATGAGCCTTCACAATGTGCTTTCAGAGGGATATGGAGGATTACAATTTCACAAATAAGGTAAATGATTCCTCAGTTTATTACTTTAAGTCTCAATGAATATTACTAGAATACATAATGCCTTCGAACTATTTGTTTTTGCAGAGCTAAATGTCTTCTTTCATAAAACAATACATTAGTTCTCTCATTTTTAGAAATAAAACTGCAGGTACCTGAATTTCCTCAAGAAACATCATGGAGTCCACAAAAGTGTTGTTCATAAATCCACCTTTGTGACGACAATTTTCTATAAATTTTGCTGGATTTGGACGTGATCTTGGGTTGGCTCCTACCAGTTCACAGTAGTGTGGAATCAAGGACTGAGGAATCTGAGGAAATGAAAAGAAGTGAACAAGATTAATGCCAATTGAATTAACATACCAGTTTGTGAACACATATTTGGAAATCGTGCAATGTAAGAAAATCAAGTTACAACAACAAAAAAATAAACCAAAGAACCTATTTAGGCAGGCTATTCACATTTTTTTCAAATTTTCACAAAAAATATGCACATCAAAAACATGTTTCTTTTAAAATTTCATTTATTCATCCTTTGAATTGGGAAAAAGTATCTAAGGAAAAACATGAATGGAGGCTCGAACCATACACAGGCTTGATCAAATGATTTTAGTAGCATAAAGGCCACAGCTATGAAATAGGATTAAATAGGACAACTTGTCTCCTTAAGCATGAAAATATAGATACAAAGTTGGCAACATTAATTTGAAGGAACTGAATGCAAAGCTTACATATGAACTGTATGCTAATGTTTTAAAGCATGCATTGGTCACACAAAAAAAGTTATTGAGAATGATTAAATCATAAAGGCCAGAAAGGGCCCCCTTTTCTAATAAATAATATCAGTGTGACTGAGATTTATGTCATAGTGAAAAGAAAAACTTACTTTTCCAGGGGATTTTAAAGAGGCTGTTTTGGGCAAAGTTCCATTGAAAACTTCCCATATTAAACATCCTAAGCCCCACATGTCTGCTGACCTTCATAGTGAAAAGAAAAAGAAAAGACAAAAGTAATTCCATGATCACATACTCATACAATAGGTATAATATCAATATATATATATATATATATATATATATATATATATATATATTCAGTTGCAAGGATCATATTCTCTTTTCACACAATGAAACGGCATTAAGCAATCTTTCTCGAGAAAACAGTGGATGCATTTTTAATGTCCGCCTCAGTATTATGGAGCTACACCTGTCTTACTAATATATTTACTTTCAAAGGAGAAGGCTAATTTGTGTACCGCTTAAAATTAACAGCAGTTTATTTTATTTTTGTTGAAGTTAAAAATTATGGGTAAGATGGATAATTCATTCTAAAAAAATCTGGCTATCAAATTTTGAAAAAAAAGTGAAACATAGCTTGCATGCAGTTATGTTTTTAAAGAAAGAAACGAGTCTCTATGATAAAAAGAAAATTTAACTTATTTTTCCAGAGCATTATGCTCTACCTAACTTGTCTACTGAAAACTAATTAAAAAAAAAATTAATATGGTGGCTTTAGTTTTCACTCCACACTTGAGTATGAACATACCACTTTTCTGTTCTGACCTTCTTCCCCTCTGTCTTCTCTGGAGAGTTATATCTCTCTAGCAGGGGAAGGATTTTTACTGGTGGAATACTATCTGCACCTTGAGCAGGGTACATGTAATCCACTCCTCCAAGTTTCCATTCTCCAGCGGGGTCCACAAAAATTGAAGCCATGCATACATTGTTGTGGATGAGATTACAGTCATTGACTAGAAAAGACAGGCCTTTCTGAAAATTGGATAGAGCATAGTAAAAAAAATTCAAATTAGGCTTGGAAATTCACTAAAGTTGGATTAAAAAAAATTATTTTTCAAAAATGTGAAAAATTAAAAACAATTAGATGAAATTTCTCCTGAGAGAAAAATTTAAAATCTTTAATTAGACAAAAGCTGTTTATTTAAAAATAATATATAATTATGTAGTGCTATAAAGACTTGCAAAATTACACACACAAAATGAATATATATCTCTTTTAGAAAACAATTTTTTCATAGAGTAATAAAAAGGTTCATACCACAATTTGGTGAAGACCCCATGATATAGCAATCTTATTGTGACCATCACTGTCATTCTCTTGAAGATAAGTCTCAAGGGGCACTACAGGTTCTGTCGCAAAATAAATTACCTTGTCTGTCTGAAAAGGAATTTTTTAAAAAATCATTAAGAATAATTAGCCGAACTATCTTTGAATAGAGATTAAAGTACCTAAAAATAATGTAGATCACTCCTGGTGCTTAAAAAATCCAAGTCTATTATAGATCCAATCTTTATAGTAACCTATTACCACTACACAGGGAAAAAAAAAATACTGGATTATATCTTGCTCATCAATGCTGTTTATAGGTCAGGTCCATGTAAAACTCTAAACTTAAAACTCAAATTTCAAGGCAAAAACTGTTGTATATGGAGCACGAGATTTTACTTGATTAGCAAACCAAATGATAATTTTTTTGATAAACAGAAATTCGTTAGAATCTGTCCATCAAAATATTAAAATTTATAACCCTTTAAAAAAAGACAGAAAAGTTACCTCAATTCCATCCAGAAATGTAAGAATATTGGGATGCCTCAATGTTTTAATCCTTTTCAAAGAGCTCTTGGCAGTCTGGATTTGGGTCTCACTTGCATTTTTTATGTCAAATTCAAAAATAGAGACTGGATCCCCTGAACTCTGAAAATTTATAAATGCAATGAAAGATGGTAAAAAAGCTGTTTTAACCTTCTGCAGATACAAATTTTATTTCCTAAATACTCTAGCATCACTTTGAAATTGTCCATATAAGTAAATAAAAGACAAAATCACAAATGGAGAAGTTTATTTGTAATTTGAATTCTGCAAGGGGGGTGCTGAATGGAAAATCCTTTAAAAATGTTTTGAACTTAAAGCACATTTTTCTGTCCACGCTTTTTAAATAAAGTTTGTTTCAAGGTTATTTCTTGTTCATGATGAAGTAGACTGATCGAACTTCGTTACAGAAAACTAGATTCAAAATCTGGCAAGAAAGATGAAATTGAGGAAGTCATCAGCAGGTTGGTGGATCATTTACTTGACCGAGAATAATGAGCTATCACCGGTCCCACACCATTTATTAATGGTAAACTGTATTTATGAATCTATACAAATCTAACAGATCCTCTAGCCTAGATCTAAATAATTATCTTAAATATAACTTTATAATACTTTAGCTTTAAAACTTATATTAATGCCCACCTTTTTCTTTCCACGATGAAGGATCCATATAGATTTCTCTTCTAGACCTGTAACCTTTTCTCCGATTTCGTATTGAAAATCCTTTGCAGGATCGCGACTGAAAAACGACCACATTGTTAGTTAAGCCATAGAAGTTTTAAAATTGGCTTCGTCGCACCTTAAGAGTAGGCCTACTACAGTTCAATTTAGGTTTGGACCTACTAAAAAGTATTATACAGATGCCTCAATTGGATGACAACACAGGAAAGTTGACGTTGCTTCTCTTTTGTTTAGTTTTGAAGAGTGGTTTCCCTTAGTATTACAAGTACATTCGAAGGAAGGCTCTTCAGTGACTGTCGTATTCACCTGTGGCTTTCACTCTCATTTTCAAAATCTACTTGCGACATCGAAATTGTTTCCCATGATACAAGATGGCGTCACCAACTGCGAAAATGTCTCCACTCATCATGAGAGTTTTAGCTGCATCTGTTTCAGTTTCATACAGGGCTGGAACTATAATTCGTGACATTATGAAAACCGGAGACCTTGGAATTGTTGAAAAGGTAATTTTTACATCCACTTGTAGAAAGCATGTTCATTTAAAAACAAGTCATTTCAGATCGAATTAAAGGTTCTCTAGATCTAGAGATCTATTCTAGATCCTCTTGATGACAAAGGCCTGTCAGCTAAAAAAAAAGAAAAGACTAATAACAAAACTACATTCCTGGGGACTCTATCTAAATCTAGATCTTTTTTTTTTTATCGTGCCAATAATGGGCTATTAAAAAAAAACTCTTCCAATCAGAATTTTGAAAGATCCACCATGAAGGGTCGTGCTTCCACATGTTCAATAAACCTTTCTTATTCTTCATTATTGATTTGGTATTATTGCAGTTATCGGCCCAACTCACTTTAGGCTTTAAAATTGTATATTTCATAACGAATTTGAAATGCTGAACACAATTATGAAGGTTTTATTTGTAGCAAATCAATACTTTTTTAGATATAAGCATTTTGGTGTTGCCCTAAAATTCCATTAAACGACAAGTTTCTAATTCTTCGAGAAACATTCAGTTGTGAAGCCTAATTTGAGTTAGGCCGATATTTGAAAATTTACCATTAATTTGGCTGCACAATGAAATTCCTCATAATTCGCAGTTGGGTTGAGAAACATGAAGTAAGTTTCTACAATTAATATGGGAATAAATGGTGTGCTTATCTTTTCCCTCTAGAGTAGAAAAAAAGGCTGTTCCTTTTCATGTGAAGAAATTTTATTTCTACAAAAATTCTATAGATTCTTAAAGCATCCCATCCTCTTGAATAATACATAGGGCCTCTCTGATGTCAATAATACCCCATCTCTTTTGATCCCAAGGAGGGAAATAAATTCCTTTCTACTATGCATTTTGATTTTGTTATAAATGAACATGTATCTCAGACATCCAAGTGGTAAATATATGTTTTTTGCTTAGCATTTGCTTGAATTTTACTTTGATAAATTATGTGATTGTGGTTGTAAATTATATAATATTATTATAATTCAACTAATTTATTTTTCAAGTTTAGAACTATGTTTTAAAATTTAATTTCACAGATTTACTAGTGATATCCATTAAGGTCTGAGAGTTTGCACTCGTATATAAATATGCTTTAAAATTGTAAGTGAATCTGAACATCTAGGTATTTAATGCACTTAGTCAAGCATGGGTGGTGATGTCCCTAGCAGGAAACTCAAATACAAGACGCTTAAGTTGAATTTTTTTTTCTGAAAGCAGCAAAAATTTCATTAGCAAGAGAGGACAAAGCAGACAGTCAATCAAAGGAACTTCAGTTGGACAATATGAAGTTATCTTACCATATCTTTAATTGGAATGCCATGTGCTACACCAGTTCGATTGGCTAGGTGGTCCAATGATAAAAATTCGGGCCTGGATGTATATTGGTTTTGAAAGAGCATAGTGAATATTACATGCATGCAATTTATACGAATGTTTTGACTTCACTTAATTAATGTAGGTTGTATTTTTTACATTTTTTTCTACATCTTTTGCCCTTTCTGTGTTCTCTGTGTTAATGTTTTTCTTTCAGTTAATTTTTGGCAAAAATGATTATAAGATTAAACAAAGATATCTCAGCTGTTAAAGAGTGCAACAACAGATACAACTTAGTGAATACTTGAAATCTATTGAATTCTTTGCTTTATACTAAGGCTCGACTCACTCTTATCTTAATCATAGTCTATAAAATCAACAATGTACATTTTAGTTTCAAAATTTATATTTTAAATTGAACTTGAGATTAGATTTGATTTATATTTTAATTTTCTAATGGCTTAATCCACCAACCTCTCCCAAATCATTATTGCTCTCTTTACTGTGCAGTTTATAAATAATTACAAACATTAGATGTCATAAAATCTGTTGTTTTTGTCAACACATCAAATTATAGCTTTAGCACATTTAAAGGTACTAAAGTCAACACCAATGCTCATAGGTTGACAATATAAAGTAATAGAAAAGGTAACCTTAAATGTGCAAATGGAAAGAAAAGATATTTTTCAACAAAATAGTATTATGGACGTGATATATGATTGTCAAGCCGATCCCATGACTTTAAATTACATTGCATAACTCTTGGTGAAATAAAATTACTTAATACTCTAAAAATGTAAACATTTATCTATGTGTTTAAATCAATGCCAGTGAGCCAGGGAGGATTAAGCGGGCCAAACAAAAAGCAAAAACAATGTGAGGTGCCCTTTTCGTTGTTTTTCATAGGACCGTTGTACTGTAATTTTTACCTTTAATTGTTAATTTATATTGTTCAAGAAAATTCACGAGGCAAACAAATTCTAAAGTCTGGAGCTTTCTGGGATATTCACTGAGCTTTAGCCTGCCACTAGTAAATTAATTTGGCTATAGCTGGACAGAAAAGTAGGAAGGAAATGTATATAAAAAAAAAGCCATGAGATTATAAATTTTAATCTGTAGATATTTATCCAATTTGATAAACAATACTGTTGGAAGTTGATCCATTTTTACATGCATTGTTTACTGATGCAGTTCCATCGAGTGTGAGAGAAATTAACCGAGTAACACTTCTTGCCTCAGTGGGATTCGGATTTTAAACTTACAAGTGCGTCGGCAACCATCGCCTTGTCGTTCAAAGAGAGCAAGGCTTATATACTAATACGCTATTACGCTTCCTTTGCTAGATGTGCTAGTAGGATACCATGTCATCATCACCAGATTATCATAAAGATTTCGATATTGGTGGAGTTAATCAAAAGTGTAATCAAAGGAAATATCCAGAACCCGTTCTTGAGGGTCAGATGCACAGATGCTGTAGGTCATCATCATAAGATAAGTCTTTGTTACCATCACTTAGGATTGTTTCTTTTTCGTAACGCCATACCTGTAAGGCCAGCATTTTTATAAATGAACATTTGTCTCAACACTGTTTCGGGTGTTAGCTTCAATGAAACAAAAAAAAAAATGAGAAAAAATACCAGTTTCAGCATATTCATACGATAATACGCCTATTGCTGCTATCATTTCTGTGAAGAGTTCTCGTATGTTTCTTTTGCTGAATATAGAAAACAAAACCAAAAAAAAAAATTTGCTGGGAGTTAGATTTAAACAAATGTAAAAACAAAAGATTTGTGAAGATGAGTAAACGATGAATAAATCTAGATTACGTTTTCTTATGGTTAGGATAAGAAATAGAACGAAAAAGTGGATCAAATTTGACAAGATAAGGAAGATAGCATTGTCATTTCAAGCGCGACATTAGGTCGACAAGGGTCAGATTGCGCAAGGTTTTGGTTGTCTGCGGATAAGTACTAGACACGCAAACACGGCATACCTGGGCTTTGTGGATTAAGTCGCTTTGCGCAAAACTTGTCTGTAAAGGGTGTTTTTTATTGTTGTTTTTATCTTTTGAAAACTCGTTATTTGGCTTTCAAAATCTCAAACCTCATTATCATATAATGTGATGCGTTTCAGACTATCCAACCGAGTCTAAGTATTTGCTTTGTTCATTATCGTAAATGCAAAACAGGAAGATATCTTCACGCGAGCATCGAGGAGTGTGTTGTATCCTTGATTAGTTTAGTTTCCTCAAACATTCTCCGGGAAATAAAGTGATTTCCTATCTGCATTCATATAAATGGACTACCATGCTCTTTAGTAAAAGTTCAGTTCAAACTCCAGTTCAATGTATTTTCTTGATCTGTACTGAAATAAGAACCTTGGGCCATAACCTTGCCCTCGCCTCTTGAGCTGGGACTGTTAACCTGATACAAGAAAAGTGGAGTCTTCGGAATTATCCAATGCTTCTGATAATGAGTAACACAGATCGTTCAGCTCCGTAGACTCGATGTCATGAGTCAAATTTTAAGATACCATACTCTTAGCAATAGTGATAACGTTTAAGAGGGGTTGTTCTATTTTAAGTATCACCTCTGTCATCAAGTTACCCCAATTGTCCCACCGCTACGTTTTTATCATTTCCCTAAATTAATGATGTTTCTCTCTCTCTAAATTAATGAGTGTAACTGGAGCTTGCGAAAAGGTGACACTTCTCTCTCTCTCTTTCTCTCTCTCTCTCTCTCTCTCTCTCTCTCTCTCTCTCTCTCTCTCTCTCTCTCTCTCTCTCTCTCTCTCTCTCTCTCTCTCTCTCTCTTCTAGTTCAACGGAGACAAGCCAGCGACATTTGAATTTAACATGCACTGACGATCAGATGTGGTGTGAAATTGGATTGTCATTCCTTTCATGGCTGTTTCAGGTTATTTATTTTCCTTGATCTTGTTATGGTATCCGAAAACGCTTATGCAAGTATAAAAAGAGCAGCCAATTCCCAGCTTCAGAATAGTCTTGACGTGTGTACAACATCGCCTTCCAGTCCCAGAATGGCCTCTTTTGCTTCAGATTCTTCTTAAAACCCATGATCAATGGCTCTGAAAGAGCCCTCCAATGTTGTATTGATTTTCCAATTCCCTACTTGGAAGGATTTTTTTTTTCTTACTCTAGGGTGAGCTGATATGGGCACCCTCACTCTCACTAGTTATGCAAAGAAGGTATGTCTGAGCCTGCTTGTATTCAAACATATGGACATATTGAGCTCACGCTGGCTCACCAACGGTGTAGTGAAACTCGTGATAAATTCATGAATAATCTGAAAATGAAGCGGGCAAAATGGAAGAGTGCGTAAAAAGTGCTCGATTTTTATTTCTTTTCATTTTTTTGCTAGTACTTTTAAATCATTTTTATATTGTTATATAATATTAATACAGAAAAAACGACATTCATTTTCCCTCTTTCTACCTCTATTTTTTGACTCTCATCAACCTTCTCTCTGTCTCAGTCTCTCCCGCTGTTTCGCTGTTATCTGTATCTCTCTCTCTCTCTCTCTCTCTCTCTCTCTCTCTCTCTCTCTCTCTCTCTCTCTCTCTCTCTCTCGTCTTCTCTCTTTTCTTCATACGCCTCCCCCCCCCCACACACACACGCGCACACCTGCCCCTTCTCCCTTTCTGACAAGTTTAAAGGGCACCATTTTTTTAAACCAGCTAAGAATTAATGGTGCGACTGCTAACGCTAAGGACTGTTGAGAATAGGTGATTTAAGATAAGCCTTGCTTTATTTTAGATTCAACAGCATATGACCTGAAAATAGATGGTTTTCTTATCTCTCAACAGTTTGAAGTAAGGACCGCGGCGCGATTCAGATTAATAAATGCTCCTGACTTGACTTGGGCTGTACAGGGTTATGGGCATTTTTAAATATTTTTGGATTGAAAAATACTGGCATTTGAAATGATAATTATGCAATGAATTAAACGTCCAAATTATTCACAAATACTTATAATGAATTTATTTATTGTGCCAAAACAAGTAAGTACGCGCAATTTTGAAAAAATGTTACCTTTACATACTACTACTACTACTACTACTGCTGCTGCTGCTGCTGCTGCTGCTGCTGCTACTACTACTACTACAACTACTACGACTACGACTAATAATAACAATAATAATAATAATAATAATAATAATAATAATAATAATAATAATAACAACAGCAACAACAACAGCACAAGAAATAAAACTCAGACTTTCCGAATCACTGACTTAAAACGAACGTACTTTTGTTTCTCAGATCAAGGTGAAAACATAGCGGTTTGATGTGCCCAAACTGAAAACAACGGGAGCAATATCTTTCATCTGGCTCAATTATTTTGTTCTAATTATTTCAATGAGTCTCTCAGACAACTCATCCTAGAACTACCGTCATGGATTGTACAAATCTTTGAAGTAAGTTAACAAAAAATTGACAACCTACCGTCATGGATTGTACAAATCTTTGAAGCAAGTTAACAAAAAATTGACAACCTACCGCGTCAATGTTTAACCAAAAAGAAAAAAAAAATAATTGTTTGGGCTTTTAACTACGTCAATCGCTTTTGTGGAAAAGTGTTGGTTTTGTTTTCTTCCCAAGTTTCCAGACGGAAAAAAATGTTGCTTTCATATATTATAATCTGTAGTAGTCCAGACTTTGCTTGAAGAAGAAAGAAACAAAAAATAGTGTATTTCGTCCTGAAAGTCGTATTTGCACATCGTACTTTTGGCAGGTTTGATTAAAATTTTTGGGTGCGTTTGTTTCTGTTCTGATTATTACGAACGCTTACATATTTGAATTCATCGTGATATAGAGGATTTTGAATGTTTAAAAGATGTAAAGAGAAATAAAATGATGCGGCTCAACGTAAGCGCCGATGGCCACTGCAGCTGGAGACCTGGTATGAAATGAATGCTGGCTAGGCCTTTGGCATTGCTTTCCCCATTCACGGGGAGGAATCAAAATGCTTTGACTAAGTTGCCATAGTAGTAAAGCCGATTGCTGATTTATAAAACATTGAAGAGACTGAAATAAAGAATCCGCGTGGGCTTGAATAGTCTAACAATTGATGGCGACATGGTTTCTGGACAGCAAGCTTAGGATTGTTATGAACTCTATCTCACTCCCGCATTTTGTTTTTGTACTTGTAGCACAAGTTTGGCTTTACTTTTTTCCCGCCATTTAAGGTTTAGTGTCAACCAACCCTAAAGCAGAAAAATTATCCGAAAATTCGCAAGCATGGTTCTATGTGGATGGCATGATCTTTGACCTTTTTTAGTGGGGTAATTCCCACAACTTTCCAAAGCACTGGTGCAGGAGATGAACCCTAGAAAATGTCTGCATAAAGGCTGGAATCCTGTTCCTTGTGAGGCAGTGGCATTCCTTGATAAGACAGAGAAACTTGCAAGGGTTTAGATTCCGGTTATAGATTTACAACTTCATAGCAATATTTTATTGCAAGTTGACTTGTTTTTGCTGCCTCTTGTTTCTCTCTCTCTCTCTCTCTCTCTCTCTCTCTCTCTCTCTCTCTCTCTCTCTCTCTCTCTCTCTCTCTCTCTCTCTCTCTCTCTCTCTCCCTCCCCCCCTCTCTCTCTCGTTTTTTATTAACTGTCTTTTCTGTCCAAGAATACACGCATATGGATTGTTTAACATGACATTAAGATTTTCAAATGAAGAGGAAACGTCCCTCAAATATTTCCTTTCGTCTCTATACTGCGGACGACAGAAAGAATGTCAATATTGTACTATAACATAATCAACCTTGCAATGTTTGCCATATTATTCAACCACTTCTTTTTCCCCTCCCTGTCCTTCTCTTTATTTTATTCTCTCTCTCTCTCTCTCTCTCTCTCTCTCTCTCTCTCTCTCTCTCTCTCTCTCTCTCTCTCTCTCTCTCTCTCTCTCTCTCTCTGCCTTTTCTCTTTTTACAGATCACCTCAAAACCTTTTTCGGCAAAACAGTGTATAATTGTTTTTTTAAACCTCTTTTTACTTTCATTTTCGAAATTTATCCCCGCTAATCAATTGTTGATATATATGTTTCTATATTTATCTGTCCTCCTAACTCTATCACTCAGAATTTTTTTTTTTAATTCCACCATCTATATTATTTCTACCTATTCCTCTGGATCGTTCCATCTCTTTGCAGACAGTAGTTTATTTAGCAAATGACACTTTCTTGCCCTTCCCTATGTCCAAATAGTATACTATATCCATATTATGTGTTGGACCGAAAATTATTTGCGACTTATGTTCGCCTTTCTTGATATGTTTAATTCTCCATGCATGTCATGTTTACGCAACATGTCTGTAGGCTGTGCTTATCCCTCTAACTTTCCACAAAGTGGAGACTAATATTTCTAGGTCGCTTTTTCTTTTTTGCCTTCAGTGGATTTTCGTCCCTCCATTATTTGCGCTCTCAGCGTCAATTTATGCAACGTGAAACTATTGTGAATGTAAATCTTTATGCCCACTTTGCTTGTAGAAAACTTTCGTTCGGTCCATCACCTCGCACTTTCTCTAATCCAACATTGTTTCACTCAGGCAAAACGAAGAGAAGAGCGACTAGGGCAGGAGAAAAGGAAGAAAACTGACTGGATATTGATGGTTGTGCATTTTTTGTCTTTTCGCTTCCCGTCTTTAATTTCGTTATTGTTGTAATTTTTTTAAAATATGGTGCATATTAAATTTTATATCTGGGATACCTTTTTTTTGTGTTTTTTTTTTTTTTTTTTATCTTTTTTTAAAACATAAAGCTTTTTTTTTTAAAAAAAAAAAGAAGTAATGGGTCACCGTTTCTGTTTGGTCTATAGGGCAAGAACGACCTACAGACCGAGGCCGACCGCGCCGCCCAGAGGTGTATCGTGGCCTCGCTACACAAACAGTTTCCCAAGGTGGCCATATTTGGCGAAGAGGTCAGTTCTAATCACCGTCGTCGTCAACTTTGGCGTTATTAATTTTTATGTCGTCTGAACTTTGTCGTTGCTGATGTCATCTACGTTTATATAATCAATAAATTCATTGTCTATAACATCGTTATTATCACAAATTAACATCGTTATTATCACAAGTCATGATCACCACTTCAAAATCGTCACCATCATCATCATCATCATCATCCTTACCACGGCCTGACGTCTCTACTTTTTTTTTTTTTTTTTTGCTCCTTTTTACGAGAACAAACCCAGGAATATGAGCGAAAAAGACAAGAAAACCATATGGGAAATTGCATCTTTGAAATTGCATAACATGCATTGTTATTACTTTGTTCATAGTCATGATATTATCCTACATGTGCGCGAAATCTGTGAGTGTTTTATTATTATGATTATCATTATTATTATTATTATTATTATTATTATTATTATTATTATTATTATTATTATTATTATTATTATTATTATTATTATTATTATTTGCACGGCTACAAGTTGTTTTCGATCCCTGAATATCAATGCAGAGGAGGTGTCCAGTTTAAAACAGTTGGTGTTGATTATAACTCGGTTCTCATCAAAACTTCCGTACGTTGTTCAATCTTGTAGGTAATAAAATCATGGTTTTAATTTTTCATAGGCAAGCACAATTTTTTAACGTAAGGATTCATCGCTTCGTCACTTCAATTACATTCACCTGTGTGGGTGGAACTTTAAGAGATTCAAATTGCAACTGCATTGTTGGAACAAACTCAAAATAGGTCTTAATAACTAATCGTAACGAAGAAAAATTCCGTTGAGCTGGGAATTTTTTTTTTTACAAATTCCAAAATTTCGTTATTGTATTCACGTGTCATAAAGTGACCTCCATTTATCTCACGCTACTACCTTAGCCGGTACAGTTGCTGCTGCTGTTACTGTTGCTGCCGCCGCTAGCGCTACCGATATCACTATCCCCAACACTGCTACCCTTACTACTACTACTACTACTACTACTACTACTACTACTACTACTACTACTACTACTACTACTACTACTACTACTACTACTACTACTACTTCTACTACTACTACTACTACTACTACTACTACTACTACTACTACTACTACTACTACTACTACTACTACTACTACTACTACTGCTACTACTACTTCTACTACTACTACCACTATACTACTACTTATATACTACTACTACTACTACTACTACTACTACTACTACTACTACTACTACTACTACTACTACTACTACTACTACTACTACTACCACTACTGCTGCTGCTGCTGCTGCTGCTGCTACTACTACTACTACTACTACTGCTGCTGCTGCTGCTACTACTACTACAACTGCTGCTGCTGCTGCTACTACTACTGCGACTACTACTACTCCTGCTGCTGCTACTACTACTGCGACTACTACAACTCCTACTACTACTACTACTACTACTACTACTACTACTACTACTACTACTACTACTACTACTATTATTACTACTACTACTACTACTACTACTACTACTACTACTACTACTACTACTACTACTACTACTACTACTGCTGCTGCTGCTGCTGCTGCTGCTGCTGCTGCTGCTGCTGCTACTACTACTACTACTACTACTACTACCACTACTACTACTACTACTACTACTACTACTACTACTACTACTACTACTACTACTACTACTACTACTACCACTACTACTACTACTTCCACTACTACTACTACCATTATTACCACCACCACCACCATCACTATTGCTACTGCTTAACTCTAAGACATGTACTTCTATAGCCATAGGATTAAAATTATCTCCTTCTTTTCTTGAAAAAAAAAAAACCCAGACGTATATCTGTACAGTTGTGCCAATTTTTATTCCCTTTTAATCTCCAGCAATATGATTGTGATTGATCTCACTCTATTCCTCAAGTTCTTTTCTTGCTTAATTCTTATTGTTTATTTTTCTTCCTAGAGTTTGGACCCTTCAGACAAGATTCCAGACAACTATGTGGTCACAGAATTAGCTGAAGATGTACTGAATCATACATGTCCAGAAATCTATAAAAACATCACAGATGATGAGGTGAATAAGAGAGCAAAACGAGAGGAAAAGGATCGGGGAAATAAATTACCCTAGCATAGAGGAAACAGAGATAGAGAATCCGAAAACAGAGAATTAGAGAGGAGAAGATTTATATTAGGAAAGAATTTATATTTTATAAGTTAAGAAAGGATGTGTATAGAACAGTAAGGCACAAAATATAAAGTTACGAAAATGTGCAAAGGAAAAAGATAAAGATCTGAAGGGGAGGAGGGGTGTGGAAGTCAAGAAATGTTTAATAAAGTATATATTGGTGCTAAATTACAACGATAGCACAAGTGGATAAAGGGTGGTAAGGAGTTGCAAATAATACATAGAGGGAAAGGGAGAGATGAGTGAAGCTATGCCTCAGCAGGTAAGGGAGAGATGGAATAAAAAGTGAGAAATTAAAATAAAAAATGACAGATGAAATAAAGCAGATATCTCATTTCAAGCAAAATTGATCTTTTCCATCAATACTTCTGAAGTAAAAATTTTTGGTTTTCATAAACTTTCATCTATGGAAATTGATGGCGCACTTATATGTTGAGTAAGTTTATAGGAGATGAAGTGGTTTGATCTAATGGTGTTCGTAAAATTATGTAAACAGACAATGTTATGAATCTCTGAGGAAAAGAGAATACTATGAATACTTACAGTTAATTCTTAATGGTCTTTCATTATTATTGTAATCATTATGATAACTATTATAATTTGAATAATGGAATCTGAAAGTACCAATATTTTTTTTAGATATTTTGTGTTAACCATAAGTTTGTTTGAGTTTTATTGAAATGATTTGTTAATTTGTTCAGTTATCCATTATTCCTTTTGAATGAAAAACACAATCATATTAACTTACAAACATATAAAAATATAAAAATGTTTTTATCAGATTGTAATCTGGGTGGACCCTTTGGATGGAACTGCTGAATTCACTCAAGGTACTTAGAACAGTGTCATTTTAGCCTTTTTATGTCTATTTATACCTAAGACAAACAGTATCAAGTTATGGCAGCTGCTAGTTGAGATAACTGTTTTTCAGATAATCACTAAACAGATAGATACAGCCATAGAATTGTCCTGCATGTAGAACTGTATGAGATACATATAAAAATGATGTGTGGTTCAAGCTAAAGACACCAGGTTCCCTGACGATTACTTCAATTTAATTCATATAAAGTTTATTAAGAAAGCATAGGGACATAACTGAGGCAGACAGGTCTATTCAGACACAAATCACTTGGCTTGTCATGAGCTAGAGCTCTTTAAAGTTAAAAAAGGTAATTTTATAAAAACTATAACTAATATAGTAATAAATTTCTGGGTATAAAAAAGGCTCATTCCCATCCACTTAAATGTTGTTACTAAAAACTTTTTGTTCAAAATTCTGATTGCGACTTTCATAGAATATGTTTCATAAATAAACGGATGTAACAATTAATACTGTTAAAGCTTTTTTTCGTTTAGGCCTGCTTGATCATGTGACAGTCTTGATTGGTATCGCTGTGAATGGTGAAGCCAAGGGGGGCATCATCTACCAGCCATACTACAACTACCAGTCTGGTCCAGGCACCCCCATGGGCCGCTGCATTTGGGGACTTGTTGGGCTTGGTATGGAGGGCAAATTAGTATCAAGATATAGATTTTTTTTTAGTTTTTTGAAGAGTCGTAATAAATTGTTGGCAGTTATCTAAGAATGAAAATGAATCAAGAAAATTTTAGCTTAAGTAAACACTTATAGAAATTTTTTTTCATAGGCTGACTATTTTTACAACTTTCAATCTTTTATCTTTGGGTGAGGAAACACTTTTTTCATGAAGACACATTGTGAAAAGTAAGAAAATAATTGCATCAGTTTTGCTCACAATTTTCTTTCCTTTTTTTCCCCCTTTGCCTTTGCAGGGTCATATGGCTTTACGAGGGAGGTGCCACCTACCAACCAAAACTTGATCACAACCACACGCTCTCACTCTGATTGGATTGTTACTGAAGCAGTCAATGCTTGTGAACCTACAGAGATTGTGAGGGTTGGAGGTGCTGGTCACAAAGTAAGAATACTTAGACATTTTCTAAGGTTTTAAGCATATTTGTTTATCCATCCATGTGTTGTTTTTTTTTAATCTTAAAATAACACAAGGTAAGATATAGGTGTCATAATTTTTTTTTTAGTTTAAGATTTAAGATGTATAAGACATATATATATATATATATTATAGATTTAAACTTTTCTTCACCAAATTTCAAAAGGCTAAAATTTTGCCTTAAAGCTTAATCTATACTGATCTATTGCTTGATAACGTTCCTTTCAGGTACAGTTTACTTGGCATCTTTAAAAAAATCTAATTATATCTATCATAATTTTGATATTGTATTAACAATGATAACAGTTTGGTTTCCTAAAGAAAGTGCGACTTGAAATAGATATGGTGCTATAATATTTGGTGTAATTTTATTTAGATTGTTCTGAATTTATTTGCTCTGTGCCTTTCAATTGATGAAATCAGTCAATGACTGTTTTCTATGCCCAGCTTTTTTAACAGGTCCACTCCTACCCTGTAAGTTTTTTATATGTGCTGCCTTGGAGTGTTTTAAGTAGCACATATCTTCTGTAACTGATACTTAGTTGTCTAATACTACTTGATTCTGTGGTATTAAGCCTGGTGTTTTTGTGAGATGGGGCATTGTAAAGTGCACTGAATGCTTTATTCAGGTCATTAAATGTCATTTGTATCTTGGCTGCTTCATCAATGATAAATGGCTTGTTTGTCACCACTCGTGTTTGTAACAAAATAAATTGCTTCCGTAGACAACTCTAGGGTTTGTTTGAATTAAAATCAAGCATCTGTCTTGTGTGTAATTATCTAGAGAGTTTCCATTAGAGTAATTCTAAACTTTGGAAGAGAAGCAAACTGACATCTAAAATTTTCAATTAATACCTTTTCATTAGATTTTTAAAATTTTATAACAGAAACATTCCCATAGATTCAAATAGGGATTTCTCTTTAAGCATTGCAGATTAAAACTTATGATTGGAGATAGTAATCTTTTTTTAATTTAAAGTCACAAAACATTAAGATAGAAACACCAACATTTCTATTTCTCTCAGGTCTATCTCTGGAGGAAAAAATTAAGGATTCTGATGTTATTTTAAAAGTTTGGAAAAGGATTTTTTGTTTTAATATCAAATTCTCCAGTAGCATGGACTGCACTGGCATGTACAGTGCACCAGGATCCATTACTGTTGCCCACTGAGGCAGTAGTGTTGTATCTAGACTTAAATCTCCTAATTTTGTCATGGCATTCTGCCAGCTTGTCACCAGAAACTAAAGTCTAGAAATTTGGGCTAATTCTCCTCTTCGCCTGTTATGAGAAGATTTGCCACACCTAATTTTGATTTCTGGCTACTCAAAAGTATTTCAATATATCTTTTTAAATGAATTTTTTTCTAGTGATATTTAGTAAAAATAAATAGAAATTTGTTTCTTTATATTGGCACTACTGTATTCATCAAATTCAGAGAGCCACAAACCATGAGCCATCAATATATTAAGCTTTATCTTAAAGGCTTTCTACAACAGATATCATTGTGTTTCAGGTTCTGCTTCTCATTGAGGGCAAAGTTCATGCTTATGTGTTTGCAAGTAAAGGTTGCAAGAAATGGGACACTTGTGCCCCAGAGGCTGTCCTGTGTGCTATAGGAGGGAGCCTTACAGACATGCTTGGGAACCAGATCCTCTACCACAGTGCAGTCCAGCGCAGAAACGCTGGTGGCGTCTTGGCCACCGTCCAGAATCACAACTGGTATGTGGAGCGCATTCCACCAGAGATTAAGGAGAACTTTGTCTCAGGTTTGTTTTTATCACAACTTATATAATTAAATATCTAGGTGTTTTATAACTTTTTTTAAACAGTTAACATTGTTTTATTCAACACAGAGATTATAATCATGCAATTAGTAGGAAAGAGTGTACACATTTCATACTTCTAGTCTATGTGTATTTTTATTGTTACTTTTTTTTTGTATTACCTTTTAATTTTACAAAACTGCAGCAGTTCAAATGAGTCAGATGCTGCTCATATCAGATTTAAGAGTTGCTATTGATGTCAAATCATTTTCTTGAGCTTTTCAATTGTGAAAACTGCACACCTTTTGGTTTTTCTGACTAATCAAAAAAAGAGGACTTTGTTCTAGTGGTGGTATATTTTTAATTTTTTACAACTTGACAGCTGATTTGGTAAGAATAAAATATTTTCTGGAGTTGATAATGCCATTGCAATCCACCATTGCTTCTGGGATTGATATGAGACATTCTCCTTTTCCCTCTGTTTGCCATGTGTTGCGACTAGTTGGCTCCATAGAAGAGATTGAAAATCAAATAAAAAATGTTGGAAAAAATAAACTTGCTTACTCGGTTCTTACATTTTACATCTGGTCAGCCATTTGCATTTGCACTTTTATTGAATCATTATGATGAAGGAAATGAAAGAAAAAAAAACACTACACATAAACACAAACAAAAAATGACTTTGCTTCATAATTATATCCTCAGGTATAGAAGAAAAACAATCAGGCAAATTAAATTATGAATATTATTATTATTATTATTATTATTATTATTATTATTATTATTATTATTATTGTTATTATGGTTATGATTTATTATTATTATTATTATTATTATTTTTTTTTTTTTTTTTTATTTTTAAGTAAATCAAATGTTTTCTCATAAGTCAAATAATAAAAACTATCATCGATCATTTAAAGATAAATTATGAATCTGTTTGTTACGTCGTAGTTAACTTTTTAGCTCCATCTCTTCATGAATTGTAATGAAGAGAATAATTATTTCAAGGCAAGTAGAGAGAGGCGTGCAACCTTTTTTTGGCCATGTTATGGGAGGAGAGCTCAAAACATGTTGTGACAACTGGAATGATAAAAGGAAAAGCAGTAGAGGAAAACAGCGTGAAAGGATAATGGATGGACTGACAAAGTGGCAAAAATTAGGATCAGTGACGGATGCAGGGTAGAGATGCGTGGAAAGTCATGATCACTTATGCTGAAGAGCAGGGCACCTGATTGATTACGAGTGAGCTTTGGTGGTTTATTGTGATAATTCTCATCTCTTCAGACACACCAAGTGAGGACATGCTTAAACACAAACAGCAAGCCTCAACAAGTGCAGCAGCCGATGAGGTTGATTCATCCACTGGAGCAGGAGATTCTTCACTGTCTTCCACATCTAAGGGAGATTCAGGATCATCAGTTGACCCTCCAGAGTTTGATAAGGTGCAGTAACAATCCTAACCACTTAATGATTAGTGCAATGCTGATTTTCATGTCACATTTTTCTTTCAATATCTTTGTCTCCTTGTAAGTCTCTCTCTCTCTCTCTCTCTCTCTCTCTCTCTCTCTCTCTCTCTCTCTCTCTCTCTCTCTCTCTCTCTCTCTCTCTCTCTCTCTCTCTCTCTCTCTATTTCTCTCTCACACACATACTTTTCCTACTCTTTTTTTTAAAGGAAAAATAACTAATCAAATGTATTAATTTGTGTAATATAGAAGCCATGACAGAACTATGTTTTTATTACTCATTTGTTATAAGTCCCAATCATGTTTCATAATATTTCTGCGGATAAGTAAGCCATATTTTCATCCCAATATTTCAATCAGTTAGAAATATTTACGTAACAACATTTAATATGAGAGCAGATAGGGCTTGAAGTATGTGAGAAGGGACGGTATACAGAGACGTAAGATCAGCAACAATGAAGAGCTGCTGAGGCAGTATAGTATGTGGGTTTCACAGTGTGTTTGTTTTACAATGTACATTCTCTCTGAATATTTTTTTTGATTTAAGAACACAACATTTTCTCTTAAATTTGAAAATTTTCAAAGCTATTTCTCTCTTACATTTCTTGATTAGATAGTTAGTTTCAGAATTTGAACTTCATGTTTTTACTGCTCTGACATAATCCTTAAACGATATCATTGGTATTTGAAACTGACGTTTCATTTAGAGCTCCGGTAATTACTTAGATGATAGTATGGATGAAATGTTTCACACCTGGTATTGTAACTATGAAAAAGGTGAATTTCATTATTTTTTTTTTCAGTTTTACAGATTTTAAATGATGGTAAGAAAAATCAGAAGTGTGAAAAGAAATAAAACAATATGCACCTTATAGTGTCCTATCTAGCACAACCTGTGGATGAAGAATACATGAAATTAGTCACAAAAATGTATCTAGACCACATTCCTTTTTTCTTTTTTTTTTGCTGCATCTAAGATATTAATTTTGATAATCTAATTCTTAAAAATATTTCATGCGCAAAGATTCATCATCAAATGCGTGAATCAATTGGGAGTTTTTTTGACAAATGTTTAAATGGACAGGATGGAAACACTCTAATCTTCATATAATTATTTTAGACTGACTTGATCCTGTCAACCAAGTGCAACTCTGATACAGTAGAATGCGATAACATCAAACATGGATCCCTCGAAATCACAGATTCCTCGAACTCATTCGTTTTCCCTTCTGATTCTCTCTTTATGCCCTTCTTATTTTTACATTTTTGTGGAATTTTTTTGAAGTTATAACAAATATTCTTAAAACAATCAGTCCTCCATTAGAGAAAGAAAATACCTCATAAGAATTTGACAGACTGTGACATAAAAAAAAACATTTTTCATCACATTCGCAGATCTCAAATTTTGACAAAGGTGCTCTGCACCGGTGTTGTTATTTTTCAAACAAGCACGCCTTATCTCTCCCTTTCACTGTGTAGAAACAATTTGTAGACTGGCCGCCTCACCTTTAATCTCTAGTTGCCAGGGAGACGGATATCCCCTCTCCTGCTCCACCTTACTGTAGCCTAGTCTGATGCACCCAGTGCCAGTTGTCTGTCAGCACCTGCTAGGTCTACCTGTTGCTAAGACTTTAACGGGGGGATTGTAACCAAGGTTTGCTTGTTCCATGTGTGCAAGACATGGGTTATGGTGAAGAGTAAATCTATCTGGGCACGCTGCTTGCTTAATCACTACATGGGTGTGAAAAAAAGCTGGCAAGTAAGATCCCTCTATTGATGGTTAGGGCGCAGTTAAAGGTTATTCAGGAACAAGCAAGATACATTTTATTTGAATGTTGACTTTAGACTGAATTTATGCCTAGTTAGAAAGAAATTTGTGAGTGCAATATGAATGTAGACCTAGAATCTAGATCTAGATCTATTATCAATAGTTTGAGATCTGATAAGTTTTGACATAAATCGAGTTGGGAATGACAGATTGGATTGTTTGGAGATACCTGTCTTCAAATATGCTGTTTGAAATACTAAAAGTAGGGAAAATATGGCAAATTGGATATCCCAGAAATGCTCAGAGTTGTACCAAAGTAGCCAAGAAAACATGCAGGCCTTATACCTTGTTAATGTACTTCAAAATATTTGTGAAAGCTGTTCCAAACGCAAATTCAGGGCCCAAGAGCTGAAAACAGAATGTTTGAAGACAGCTTCTTCGAGCATATAAAAATTTCCTCAATGAATTCGAGGAATACATGCTCGATTCAACTGTATAGAGATGATGATGTTGTGTTCAAAGCTTCTAAGGATTTGTGAAACCATTGTATTGTTTAGGAATGTTAACCTTTCTGCACTGAGCTTCCTTTTTCTGCTTAACTCACTCAACCCCGGGCTATTTTTAGGTTTACAAGCTTTGAAGGTCAGAGTTTCAGGGCAGTTTTAAAAAACTTCCATGACATTCCTAATTAATCAATTTACATGCAATATGGCCATGCAAATTTTAAAAAATAAACATTTACATTAAAACAAATTTGAATACTATATATTAAATGCTTTTTTTTTTTAAATGATTTTTTGAATGTAGACAATTTTTATATAACTGACCTCCCAAAAAATTAATCCATTACGTAATTTGCCTGTGTGTTAAAGTTTATTAGATCTAGATCTATTGTGGCTGTGCCTCGTAGAAGTGACCTCAGGAAAAAATTCATAATAAAAAGTTGGCTATTTTCCACTCCTGTTCTCACAAATTCAAAACCAAGATACTATGCTTTCATAGAGGGTATTCACTTAAGCGTTAGACACAATAGCGGATGAAAAAAAAAATTATTATAGGCCATCCCATATGCTGCATGGGATGGACTCCACGAGAAAATCCCAATCCCATGTAACACATGCGAAAATCATTTAGTGAGCAAACTAAAAAATATATGGTTACAGCTGTTGTTTTTGCTGTGGCTTTTGTCTAGTTTTCAATCATGGAATAATATTCTAGAATTAAATGCAAAAAAAATGATTAGAGCTCTTTTCTTGCTAAGATATGAGTTTTGATATGGCTTTCCAGATAAGTAAACAATAGAACACACTTCATTCATGAAGATGTAGACACACTTCTCAAACCTGCAATGTGAAGACAAAAACTATTAAACTAGGAAAAGTGAATTGATATTATACTTTTCTAGTGACAGATTACTAAGTTAATGAAAGGTTTTTGGTAGTTGATACTACCTGGACCTCAAAAAATTTTTTAATGGAAGATTAGAAAAACCTGGGCGTCACTTTTTGCCAAATCCCAGGTTTATATGGACTTCTAGATTTATCTTAATTCACAATGTGACTTCACAAAGAGCCATGCTATGTTGTTAAATTTCAGGCATGAACTCAGTGCTTGGTAAAACTTAAGCAAAACTGCATGACTCTTTGAGAAAGCAGATTGTCATGAGAACGAAATCAATTTATATCAAATTCAAATTTAATTCTAGACCAGTTTATATTTCAAACAAACCTAAGTCATATATCTACCGAGCAAACATTAATTTGTAAGCCTAGATCAAGTATGAATTCTAAAAATTCAGATGTAGGTGGAATTAGAGACAAAACAGTCAAAGTTGGGAAAAAAAAACCAAAAAAAACCTCAACCATATTGTAAAATTTGATAAACTTGATGCATTTGGACAATGCAACTGTAATGTGGTCGTCAAAGTTGAATTTTCATGGTTCGTTAGTTATTAAAATAGGAAAATAAGTATGGTGGCTTAAAGTCAATATTCCGTTTAACTTTTCCTTTTCTCCATTTATATTTTGTATTATTCCCTTTTTTTTTTCTAGATTTTTTTGTCAAATTTTTACTAGGTCTCTTCAAGATACTTTTAAAGGAATGTTTATCGATTTGGCAGCATCTTGCACATCATTAACCATCTACTTCTTTCCTGTGGGAGTGAACTGCAGTGTTCTAACATCCTGTCCAGTACTTATTTTTGCACTTGACACTAAAACTGTCTCAAATTGTTGTTTTTCTTTGGTTCGTTTGTTTGTTGATGTTTTTTTTTTTAAGATTTAAATTTGTTTTACCTTTGATCTTGAATATTTGTTGGTTTTTTTTTAGTTGATTTCAATTTCTCCGATTTCAGACTAAAACCAACCCAGACAATGTTAGCGCAGGTCCTGCGAAGATGTAGGAGCCCAAGTTTAGAATTTACAGCACAGCTGGTTTGTCCTACTTGAGTAATGCTGTTCATTTCATTTTTTTTTAAGTGAAAGGGATGCTTGAATGTGTCATTACTCATTTTGTAAGATTGTAATAAGATGTGATGAACTAATACCATCATTGTCATAGACAAATTATGCTTCTTTTCTATCTCCAACTGCATAAAATTTGTAACTTTGATGTTTACTCTCTAGTTCATATATAAGGTGGTTTATTGTGTGTGTTTGTAAGCAGAATGATGCCTGGTAGTGCTTTGGTTTGTTAGAATTACTCTGTACTTTATCATGTAACAAAAATTTTATGTATATTTTTATATAAAATTTATTCTAAGCAATAGCGAAACCTTTCAGGGTTTGATTTATGTTTTGATTTGATAAAAAATATCAACTCAGTTTGATTCAAATTCTAATAAAAGCAGCATTCTGTCATGTTCTCTTTCTTTATTTGCTTTTTTCAAGATGTTGAAATAAAGTGCTTCTACAGTTATTGAAAGAAGTCCACAAGGACAAAATTGATTCGATAACTACTTTTATTCAGTCAGTTAGCAGGAGACAATACTGCTTTATTCAAACACTTTCAAACGCCCTTCATGATGATATAAATATATGTCACATTCAGATTAACTTCATAAAATTATATGGCAGAGTTGCTGTGATAGCCAAGCTTTTATTGATCACAATTTTTGTGACCCCAAGCAAAAATTGGTTTTTGGAGATGAACCAGGCAAACCATCTTTTCCAATTTTTTAATATATATGGCTATGTTTTAACTCTCCCATCTTATCACGTTTTTGTCTTTTTCCTTCTGAATCGTTTTTTTTTTTCAATTTGGCAGAGCTCAGATTTTATGACTCGGTCAGTTTAAGTGCTGTTATTTTATTTCAGATGTAATTGCATTGCATGCAGGGAATCTTTTTGTTGGTCAACATTGTTTATCAACATGGAAGAAGGCAACCAGTTTCTGGGTTAAAGACGGCCATTTTAAATTCTTTAGTGTCTATTAAATCTGCATCTGAGCATTGTATGTACACACATCCAATATGGTTGACACTGAAAGTTTTTGATTTGTGCAGAGGAACATTTTTCCACATCTCAGAGGTCGTTTGTATCCTGAACTCTGTAAAGAACACTAGCACATTAAGGTACAGAAAAGCTAAATAAAATTTAAATGATTTTAATGAAGGATTTCTACACAGGAAAATGAAGCTAAACATCCCAGCAATTGATATATTTTTTTCTGAATAAGTAAAACTTGAGTTTTTACCAATAAGGGAAACAAACTTATTTGAATTCTTAGAATGGGTGAAACATTTATTTTTTTTTTTTCTATAGTAGAGTACTGGAATGTGCTTACATAAATTTTGATTCTCTAGAAAGCAATTGAAGTTAAAAAGGTTTTTAAACATTGATTAAAATGTGTGCAGCACATGACTTATTGCAAATGATTGCAATAAAAATCAAAGACTGATTATATGTTCTCCATCTTCAGAATTCCATTTCCATGTAATCATTATGTCTATGAATTCAGTGTCTTCAAATTATGTAATGATTGCACTCAGGAGAATACTAGAAGCATGAAACACTCATTGCATGCATATTTTACATACAAGTGCAGCATCGTGTTAAAATTTTTTAGGTGTATTAGTAAAACATGTTTCATTAACATCATTGAGGAAGAATACAAAAGAGCAAAACAAGCTTGAATAATTCTAGGATCATTGCAAATATTTTTTTTTTAATATTACACATGTATGAGATTTTGTTGACCTGACTATATTATTTTTTTTATTACCATCAGTTTTATTGTCAGTAATCTGAGTGTTTATAAACTAGAAATCATTTCTTAAGTATGCTTGAATTGAAATTTTTAGTGTCTGTCTATTACTATTTATTTAGCTAAATGTCTTGTGCCATTTTATGTGATTTGTTCATTTTAATGTTTATTAAAGTTTCATAGTCTGTGATAATATGATTTTACATGCATTTAATGTAAGTGAAATAGATTGTAATTGAATTATGAAGAAGGGTATTATAATTACTGCCAACTAAAACACAATTCTTATGTCTTTTATAACAAATGTTAGATGTTCATGGAATCAAGTATTTTAGTGTTTGGTAGCCAATGAATATATTGTTCCTTCTCTCTCAGATCAACTGGTATTAGCTAAATGATTTCCTCTGTGATAATTCATTATGTAACCAATCTGTTTTGTTTTTTTTAGTATCTGCATCAGAATACTTAAATAAATAAAAAAAAATAAGGTCAGTTGAGATTACAAAGAAAGTGAATTTTCCTCAATTCTAGTACATGAAGATGTAAAAAACCTCGGATTTTATTTTCATATGAGGTTTAAATCGTAAATCATATCAGGAAATGACATGAGACATGTCACTTCCATCTTTAGAAAATAAATGGGATATTGACTCTCTAACAGAATGTAATAGATTATTACTCAAACAGAAGATTCATCTGCTATACTTACATGCTTCAATGGTTGCCCATAGATGAAAGAATAAACTTTAGATTAACTTGCCTTGTGTATAAGTGTCTTCATGGCTTCCTTCATGTTATCCTCAGGAACTAATTATCTGTTCCCCCCTGGCCAGCTGGGGCTTAAATTCAATAGGCAGAAAACGCCTCAGATCACTACATTGTGAATAGGCTATATAAAACAACAAACAAATCAAATGAGTCTCTTGCAGACGTTTAGATGTAATTCAAATTTTAAATGTTTCGCTTTCGCCTCCAACACAAAAGAACCTTAATACTTTTAAATTATTAAAAACACATTAGAAAACTGAACTTCGAAAGAGAACTTTTAACACATAGTATGCATTTTTTTCTGGGAAAGGTTTTACATTTACTTATTTCAGTGATCATGTAGGTAGTTTCATACTTTACTTGTGACAGCATTTTAATATGAATGTCTCTGTTTTAACAATGTCACTGTTACAGTGCAGAAATTCTATACACATAATCGTAATCATCATCATCATCATCATCATTATTATTATTATTATTATTATTATTGTTGTTGTTCTTGTTCTCATTATTATTATTTTTATTATCATTAAAAAGACTGCATTGAAAACTAGTCTTTGATCAATAAATCATATGCAAAAATGAATGATGAATATTTAAAGTAAAACCCTAATTAAATCTTATGGGTAGATTTTAATTTGAACATGTTTATATTGTTCTAACTAAAGATCAGTCGAAATAATTTTGCACAAGGAATGTTCAGATCTCAGGATATTTTTGTTTTATTTCACTTTGCATTTGCATGCCTTTTTAAGAGAATTTTGAATTTTTTACATGCAATACGCAAGTGCTTACATACATCGTAGATGTCAAATAACTTTAGGAGACTATTTAGTTCAATATTATTCTCTTTTCTCAAACTGTTTATATCTTTTTGTGTATAAATTTTCGCAACTTCCATTTAGAAACAATATTTGTAATCATTATCTTAATTTTTTTTTTTGTTCTAATTTCAGAATCATAGATGGAATATATGCAGAATTAAATCATAATTACAAAACATTTCTGGCTTCTGTGTGAGACTAAAATCCTTGCAAGATTTTTTTTTATTTAGTCGGCTCTGAATTATGGCTTAGACATTTAAATGTGATAGACTGTGGAAAAAGAGTTCTTACCACCACGTTTCCTCTCAGCAGTGGTCATAGAAAATTAAAAAATTTTTAATCTGGGTTTTGAAAAACAATGCCAGGAGTTTTAATAGAAAACAGCATTGTCTGTCCGGACCCCTTTACAAAATATAGGAGACGTTGAAAGTAGAATGTCTAATCTGAATATTATTTTAAGAAAACAGAGTAAGCAAGCATTGCTTGTTTTTTTTTAAACTCTATTATTACTTTGGTGTTAACATCCGTTGATTATAGTGTGAACACTTACACCCTTATGTGTATTCATCCAAGATAATTTTTAAAAAGGTAGTTGACTCAGGTTTCTTATTCAAATTATATTATATATAACATAAAACAACAGGCAAATTCATACCATAGAGGAAAGAGGTTTTTTTTAGATCATGCACCTTTTTTATTTTGCGGAAATTAATGACAATCTCATTAAGAATGTTTAAAAGTGATAAAGATAGGGCTGTATTAGAGATCCTCTACAAATATTAATATCAAAGTTAAAAGATCTATGTTACAGAACCATCATACAGAGGTAGTTAACCATTTATCAGTCCACGTCATTTCATTTTACACAAAAAAAAAGAAAAGAAATGTAGCAGAATCTCCAACGCAGTCTTCAGTAAGTACTGTGACTTAAAAAAAAGGTTGCCAAATAGTAGTAATTTTTCTCGAGATATCTATTTAAAGAAAACAAAAGCTAAACTTGTAATGTATTCATGCCATATAACACCATTGCTACTGAGGTTATCAAGCAATTCCTAGAACTCCTGCCCTTTTTATATTTCGATTCCTCATCTGAGGAATACTAAATACCATCATGTTTAAGGCAATTTCAAGAACAGGCTAGAGGAGGGCTGAAAGTAAAAATGATGGAAACTAGAAAAATAAGTAAAGTTACTTCATCAACATGTTTCTATTCCTTTAAAGGAGTACTTACCACTCAGAGAGAAATAAACAATTTCAATAGAAAATTGTATTTCTATAAATATCAAACAACATAATGATTACATAGATGAATAACTTTAATCCTTTAATCGAGTGTCCAAAATAACATTATTGTAGAAAGAAAATGACGAAAAGTAGATGAGCTAGGTATAAATGAATAAAATAAATAAAAAAAGAAGAAGAAAAGGGTCATATACTGATGCACTTGAGCAGGAAAAAAACAACTTTCCCTCTCCCCATGAACTTTATATAAAACACGAGGCATAAAAGAAAAGAGTTGTGCTGGGCATTCAAATCATTTATTAGCTGGCGTAAACTATAATTACATTCCGATTGATATATTAATGAAAATCATTTACTAGCTATTGCAAAGTGTACATGTAATTAGATTCTGATTGATATATTAATGAAAATTATTTATTTGCTAGTACAAAGTGTAATTAACTTCTTGTTGAGAACATGCAAAAAAAAAAAACACTCGAAAAATCTTTGTCCCACATCTGTGTGTTAAAAGAGAAAACTTGGACTTCCTTTCTTTAAAGGCCTTGGGAAAATCCTTTGTAACTAGACATTTATAGTCCCCAGCAGAAACTGTAATACAACAAAGAAAAAATCATTTACATTAAGAGTTCAAAGAGGGCAATGTTTTTGTTTGATTACTAAAAATTTCGTTTTCAAAACATTTAAAAAAAGCATAAGAAAATCAGTAAATCGTTGAGTATCAAAACAGAGCGCCTTTTAAAAGAATATTTTAGCATCTGCTAAAAAATGGTACAGCCTTGAGTGAAAAAATATAGAAAGCTTGAAAGAAACCGGCAACACAAACAAGACAGAGACATCAAACTAGCTGAACTAATAGTCAAATTATGAATTCAGTTTTGCGTCAAGATGATTTCTGAACCACGCAAGATGAACTCGATCAGCTATATAAAAATGGAAAAAAAACAGGGAATCTTCAGATTCGGTACCGGTACAAGAAATTGGAAATGGGGTAAGAGGATTTAAGATTGGCAGCACTGTTGGAACTCTCAATCAAAAGCTATTCTGAAAGATATGCAATGGACCACCCGCTCAGAAAGTTTGTAAAACAACATATGCTTAGGGAAAAGACAATTGCACAGAGTCAAAGTTCTGATGATGAAGATTAAATACAATATTTTTATTTTTAAGCGGCATATTAATTAGAAATAAAGCTTTAAAAATTAAAAAGAAAGGAAAAGTTCTATAATCTTGAAAAGTGTGGGAAAATCACAGCCTAAAATTGGTGTCATTAAAAAAATACTTTTTAGGCTTGTAAGTTCCTTACTTGAACGCGTTCCTAATTTCATTTAAAAACTGAAATGTTTTTTTTTTGTGTGTAATACATGTACCTTTTTTTAAACATTTGCTTTTAGTATGGGCTTGAAAATAATATTAGCAGGAAATCGATGTGGTATGGGCATATAACAAGATCCTCAGGACTTACCGAAAAAATCCTACAAAGAATTGTGCTAGGAAAGAAAAAGAGAAAAAGAGGAAGGCAGAGAAAGATATGGGAATACAACATCACAGTATGGACATATAAGGCGTTGAGTGACACCTGAGGAGGGCGGGGGACGGTGAAATCTCGTGAGTTGCAGTGATGCTATAGAGACATCAACTTATTGATTGATTGATGAGCTTGAATATAAGCCCGTATAGCATCTTATTTTATACTTTTTTAAATCTTTTAAAGTCATAGTTTATATGTAATTATATTTTTTTAAACTTCTGTCAGAGATTTAAAATGTAGTTTTGAGATAGAAACAGTGTTCAAATTATCAAAACAAGCATCATCAGATTCAGCATTTAAAAAACTCCCATAATCCCTGAAAGTTTTATTACGCTTGTATATATCATTTAACTAACTTCTGAAATATGATGTGATTTTGACAATTTTCCTCAAATGCGCAAAACATGGGTAACTTTGCCAATTTTAGGTTTCTCTGAGTGTACTCAATACATTATTTTGTGCTTGCAGTATCACTTTGTGATTCCTAACTTTATACCTGTTTGCCCTAGCTCCTATGCCCTGTTACCTTATTTAAATTGTATCATTAATGGGCAAAGGATATTTTAAGGGGAAAAAATTATCTTTGCATTCTGAAAATAAATTATTTTAATATGATTGTGATGTTCTTTTTTTTATTATGGTTACATTTGCTTCAAACATGCAGATATTTAAAAAATGAAATTTTATCATTAATTAAAAAAAATCAAATTCTTGATCAACTGTAGGCCTACACTTACGTCGTCTAAGCTGATTTGAGTTATTCGCTTGTCCATATAAAACTCTGAAAATGAAAAAGAAACAAACAACAGAATGTATTTTAACCAACAAATTAAAAAAATAAATAAAACTTTAAAAGGCAAAACAATGGTGTTTTAAAAGATTTTGAAATTTTGTTTCATTTGACCGATTCTTAATTATTTATTTACTTTTTTTTTAAAATCAAATATCCTTCTAATGTCAGAAAAAAAATTAAAAATCGTCTTTAAAGGGTTGCTCTCTCTCTCTCTCTCTCTCTCTCTCTCTCTCTCTCTCTCTCTCTCTCTCTCTCTCTCTCTCTCTCTCTCTCTCCCCCCCCTCTGTGTGTGTGTTGCTGTAGCCTATACAAAGGCTATCCAAATGTAAATGTTCACAAAGAAGACGTTTTGATTTTATCCTAGAGAAATCAAAAGGGCAATAAACATTAAGACCAAAAAATATGCAGAATAATCTTTCACATGTTACGCTGATCAGTATCCATCCATCATGAAGCCTATAAGCAGCTTTTTTCCTCACGTTTGTCGTCTTCTCTACGATCTCCAATCTGTTTTCCTCTTCCTCCTTTCCATTTCATCGTTTATCTCTCTCACCCCGTTCCTCTCCCCTCCCCTTTCTCGAATGTCATCATAATTATCTCTTAACATAACCTCCTTCTCCATTACCTCCACCTCCTTTCTTCCCCGTCCAATTATCTCTTTGTACTTACCAACTAATCTTTTCAGCCTATTTATGATCAGGATAAAGTCCTCAAATAAAATTCGACTTCCTTTGTTGGAAAAGCGGAGCACAAGAGCATTAGTCATTACGTTGCTGATCTTGAAGCCTGTTTAAAAAGCAAAAAGCAAAAGTTGAAAAAAAATATTTTTGATATACTCACTATGGTGTGTTACTTTTTTTATCTTAGTGTATTGCCATTGCATAATAAAAAAAAAAAATAAGAGAAAGGTTAAATATATTTTTACCAACTTCATTCACACCTTCATTCCTCGATACAGATTTCTTGTCTAAGTACTACTATCAGTATTTTTTTACTTCACTTGAACTTCATATTGATTTTAGACTCGTGTGTTTTGTAGGCAGTTGAGTCTTTAAAAGACAGTACTTCTGGTTCGAAGATATATCGCTCTTTCGGGTTTAACCCGATAGTCCTATGTCATACCCAAAGAGACAAACGACACCCTTGTCCTCTGCTAGAAACAAAAGTGTCGTATGCAGAGACTTTAAGGTAAGATCATGTGTAGCTATATATATATATATATATATATATATATATGAATAGAAGTTGAAACAATTGATGAGAGTGCTTAACTGTAGGAGCTATTCATAATTGTTGACGATCTTACCTTAAATTCTCTGCATGCGACATTTGCATTGAAACACAGCGTTGCATGCAGAGAATTTACGGTAAGATCGTCTATAGGCAAGTGTCGCAAGCAGATAATTTAAGGTAAGATCGTCTATAACTATTACCCGGTTGTCAAACAGTGCAACCGACCATAAAGACGGGTAGGAAATGGAAAGCTGTCTAAGCCGAAGACCAAGCCAAAGAGTGCTTTAAGGGGATCACCCTACTGAATTTTTTTCTGCTTAAATAAACAACTGTTTTTCATTCTTTTTACACTCCATATACTGTTGTGGATCACTGATTATTTTTTGACCCTTTGAAAAAAAAATTTGCATTATTAATTTATGCGCGGCGGCCATATTGGATTTTTGCTCAGTAATTTTAGAACGAAGATATCTCAATAACTAGCTGTCAGATATACATGAAACTTTCAGGAATCATTCATAAACATGTATACACAAAACAATTTTATAGAAGGGATAAAGAATAAGTTAAGAAATAAAATTTTGCAAAATTTATTTGTAGTGATGACTGTGAAATAATTGGAAACAACCGTATTTCCTGAAGTTAGTGTAGTAAAAAATTAAATATAAGAGAGATATATCAAAAAGCTTCTATCACCTTGTTGATATAATATATAGGAAGAACATATGTAAAAATGAAGCAATTCTGACAGAAACTTTTTGAGTAATCCTTGTTCCCAGCCACACACGTTGCTCAAAAACAAGTTTTTGAGAAAATAGCCCGTAAAGTTTTAGAAGCGTTACCAAAACAAAAAATTATTCTTTTCTTAAACTTTTCAAGTGAATTTATGTTCATTATCAATCTAACTTTATATTTAAATAAAAAATCAATTGACAACATCAATAAACCCACAGATAATAATGGCTTTTTAGATCTACCCCCCTCACTAAATATACTGTAAATCCTTATGACTAAACATATTGACATTTTTTTATCATAAAAACTCACCCACATCAAATGCACGTTTAAAACCCCCCTGAAATATAACTTGGACCTCCCTCAGCTGCCAAAAACTCCTGTTGAGCCACAGTAACAGCTCTAGCCATGTCTACCCTTCTCCGCTTCGCTTCCACCGTTTCTGCCTTCTCCGCCCGCTTGATCCGAGCAAAGTCCCGCTTTAATCCATGGGCTATTGAAATTTTCCCAACACCACAACCACACTCCTCCGTGAGCTCTCTGAGGGATGTACTGCCGCTGTTGAAGTTGCCAACAGCAATTGTTGTGGCGATTTCAACCCGCCGCCTTCCTGCAAAGAGGTGCTTTGGACACCGGGACCAGATGGTGGAATGGATGGCCTCGTTGGCATTCTGTGTGAGGCCCTTGAGGCAGCGTTGAAGCAGCTCTGGAGCAGTGAGTCGCTCATAGACGCCTCTCACCTTTTCAGCAACATGTGGGGAGATGGAGCTGCTACTACGGTTTTTATGGGAAGGTGGATCCTTACCAAAGGCCAAGGCGCGATTGTAAAAGCACCAGGACCTCGTTCCAGTTGGACAGAGATGGTGCTGGGGATTACAGTCTGTTGATGAGGCATGATAAAAAGTGGTCCAGATCTTTTTGCTCAGCTCCCCCACAGTGGCAGACTTACTGGCGACCGCTTTTTTGTAATGAGATTGCAGGAGAGCAATTTTGGCCTGGGTAAGGCTACCCTGTTTTCGACCACCCAGTGTCGTGCCTCTCTTAGACTCTGCTGAGACAAGGTTCCGAAGACCAGTGCCAAGACGCTTCGACACATGATTGGTGCACTCCTCTTTGCAGATGGAGGTATCACCATATGGCCTCAGCTCCTGCAACTCATTGAAGGTCTTGCAATCCCCATCAGCAACAAGCGTTGTGTATCGCAGGCCTCGGCCGAGGGAGCGGGAAAATATTGTTTTTGCTGCCTCCACTTCCATCATCCCTGCTGAGCCGGTATGGTTGATGGTACAGCTCACTTTGTGTTGTTCCCACCATTCATTGTAGGCTGCCTCTCCCTTCTTTTTCATGGTCACTCCTTTTGTGGAACATGGCTAAGAAAAAAAAAGAAGCAAAAACAAAATTAGAGAAGCCTTACTCACAATAAATTTTTTATTTTTGCCCACCTGCAGAGAATTTTTTTTCTTTCCAATTTTAGACTAAAAAATAATCATTCTTATGAATTTATCTCGACTTGTAACGTCATTCTGTTTTTTCACATATGTGATACAGACTTTTTATTCCACTTGTTGGGAAAATAGAAATTTGAGGTGGGAAAAAAATTTAAATTTAATTTTTTGAATGTCTGTAAACAGTAAATGATTTTGAAGATCAGCCATGTTTTGCAAAAAGAAAAAAAAGTTAGAGAATTATTCTTCTTCCATAGTCACCACTCCTTTTACAAACCTGACAAAATGAAGACATAACATGATAGTCCACAGCCAGCCCTGTTGTCACCTCAATCACCACACCCAAACCGTGCTTAGAAGTGTGGCCTCTCTTCTGCCAAGTCCCATCGTAGCTGACAGCTATGTCAAGAACATCCCCCTCAGCCTTTCCGTGAGCCTCATAGACTTTCTTGACAGCCTTGTTCAGAACTGCTGTCTTGAGACGGTCACTCGCTTGGTGGATCTCACGAACGTGACTGGCGAAGCTTTTCTCGGTGAGACCCTCCAGACCCATAGTCTCACAGAAAGTGGTATGGCCAGCAAAACCAAGCCCAACGTTCAGCATTGACAAGACAGCTCGCCTGTTGATGTCATAGTGAGAGCTGCCTTTCAAGGTCTTTGACGTCATTGTCTTTGACAAAACCGCCTCACACCTCAGGCACACAGTCTTCAGCTGGCAGACAAAACCCTTGCGTGTGTCTGAGATGACAGTCAATTTGCCACCACAACTCTTGCAACTGAAAGGTTTGAAGAGGGCTGTCAAACAGGATAGATCGAGGAGGAGTAGGCGCTGGCTCATATCAGAGGGCTGTGGGGCAAAATTTGCCATGAGGTCCAGTTTCCGCTTTGAAGCAGACAGCTTGACTGGGATCCCGTTTTCAGCTGAAACAGGATCTGCGGCAGGGGTTGCGGAAGTTGACGGAGAGGCTGCGACTGGTTCTGGTTCTTGTCCCAGCCTCTTGGCCTCCTTGCTAGCTCTGGCTTTAGCCAGTGCCTCCTTCCTTGACTTCTTTGCAGGTTTGCGTAGAGCTGCAGACGCTTGCTTTGTGGCAACCATGATAACGCAAGTGTAGAAACTGGAAAGAAACAAAAAACAACAAAAAACAATTATTCCCTATTAGATCTAGAAATCTATATAAGACTGAGGAAAAGCAATTATAACTAATTTAGGCTTTTAAATTGGGCCTATCTCAGTATCTGTACGCTTTCTAAATACATTGAAATACAAGTCTGATCAGATGTAGAATCTAGGCACTGATTTGGGATTTTTTTTGGAAAATCAAAACGATGGAAGCAAATCAGAAGCATGGATTTAGCCAGAAATTTAAAATAACTTTTAGTAATATATTCAAATCTAAATCAGAATAGATCAATGCATAAGCTCCGAGGTTTATACAGCCTTCTAAATAGGAGCCTACTAATTATCTAGTCTACCCGATTGGATTCATAGCTCCTGATTCTATGCTAAATCTAGATTAGGTTCTACAATGGAGGGTATATCTAGACCCTGCATTTAATATAGACTAGATCTAGATCTAATCTATTATAGATTTACATCTAGATCTAGAATTATAGCTGATCTAGATCTAGATTTGAATTCTCGATTCTAGATCTAGATCTAGATCCATGCTTTACCTGACAGACAACACTAGCCTATATTTGCAGGCTTAGAGACAAAATAAAATTATTTACTTACCAAATGAGTGTCCACAGATCGTTGAAATAACAAGAAATTCACCTAAAGATAGTCGGTGATGCCAATTATTTGATAAATGTATACAAAAAAAGGTAAACTGTAAGCGAGTCACGTAAGCGTGCTGTTCACAGTAAAGGTACAGTGAAAGTGAAACTGCACCATTGTTTATGGTTGCGAGGTCAAGTGGCCAATCCTTGTTGCCCATATTAGCATGTGACCAGAGGAGCCAATGAAATCATGGCAATTTTCTAAACTTTTGTAAAACAGGGACTAAACCCACGCTCAAAAGGGGTCCCATTTTTTTACAGAAAACGAAAGTATTGGTTGAATCGAAGAGTACTTGAATAGTCGATTACAATGATACCAAACTTGCTAGGGTTTGTAGTAGTGAAGTTAGAGATAAAGAGGCTCAAACTTCAGGTTTTTTAGGCCTTCTTAGGAAATTTTTGGAGAATTGTGACTAGCATAGTCTCAATTTTCTGATATTTTAGCTTATTTTACTTATTTTTTCAATGTTAGATGCTTGGGAGATTGTTTCATAAGATGTTAGACTTGAATTTTTGGTTAAAATTGAAAAATCGATATTTTAAAGGTAAAATATAAAAAAACGACCTAAGCGA
>JAWDGP010002896.1:0-16632 GCA_033675545.1 Elysia crispata | reverse complement strand
GCAGAGGAAGGTAGGATGTTTGGGCAGAGGAAGGTAGGATGTTTGGGCAGAGGAAGCTAGGATGTCTGGGCAGAGGAAGCTAGGATGTTTGGGCAGAGGAAGGTAGGATGTTTGGGCAGAGGAAGGTAGGATGTTTGGGCAGAGGAAGCTAGGATGTTTGGGCAGAGGAAGGTAGGATGTTTGGGCAGAGGAAGGTAGGATGTTTGGGCAGAGGAAGCTAGGATGTCTGGGCAGAGGAAGCTAGGATGTTTGGGCAGAGGAAGGTAGGATGTTTGGGCAGAGGAAGGTAGGATGTTTGGGCAGAGGAAGGTAGGATGTTTGGGCAGAGGAAGGTAGGATGTTTGGGCAGAGGAAGGTAGGATGTTTGGGCAGAGGAAGGTGGGATGTTTGGGCAGAGGAAGCTAGGATGTTTGGGTAGAGGAAGGTAGGATGTTTGGGCAGAGGAAGGTAGGATGTTTGGGCAGAGGAAGGTAGGATGTCTGGGCAGAGGAAGCTAGGATGTTTGGGCAGAGGAAGGTAGGATGTTTGGGCAGAGGAAGGTAGGATGTCTGGGCAGAGGAAGCTAGGATGTTTGGGCAGAGGAAGGTAGGATGTTTGGGCAGAGGAAGCTAGGATGTTTGGGCAGAGGAAAAAGGTAGGATGTCTGGTCAGAGGGAAGCTAGGATGTTTGGGCAGAGGAAGGTAGGATGTTTGGGCAGAGGAAGGTAGGATGTTTGGGCAGAGGAAGCTAGGATGTTTGGGCAGAGGAAGGTGGGATGTTTGGGCAGAGGAAGCTAGGATGTTTGGGCAGAGGAAGGTAGGATGTTTGGGCAGAGGAAGGTGGGATGTTTGGGCAGAGGAAGCTAGGATGTTTGGGCAGAGGAAGGTGGGATGTTTGGGCAGAGGAAGGTAGGATGTTTGGGCAGAGGAAGGTGGGATGTTTGGGCAGAGGAAGGTAGGATGTTTGGGCAGAGGAAGGTGGGATGTTTGGGCAGAGGAAGGTGGGATGTTTGGGCAGAGGAAGGTAGGATGTTTGGGCAGAGGAAGGTGGGATGTTTGGGCAGAGGAAGGTAGGATGTTTGGGCAGAGGAAGGTGGGATGTTTGGGCAGAGGAAGGTGGGATGTTTGGGCAGAGGAAGCTAGGATGTTTGGGCAGAGGAAGGTAGGATGTTTGGGCAGAGGAAGGTGGGATGTTTGGGCAGAGGAAGGTAGGATGTTTGGGCAGATGAAAGTAGGATGGGATGTTTGGGCAGAGGAAGGTAGGATGTTTGGGCAGAGGAAGGTAGGATGTTTGGGCAGATGAAGCTAGGATGTTTGGGCAGAGGAAGGTAGGATGTTTGGGCAGAGGAAGGTAGGATGTTTGGGCAGAGGAAGGTAGGATGTTTGGGCAGAGGAAGGTAGGATGTTTGGGCAGAGGAAAGTGGGATGTTTGGGCAGAGGAAAGTAGGATGTTTGGGCAGAGGAAGGTAGGATGTTTGGGCAGAGGAAGGTAGGATGTTTGGGCAGAGGAAGGTAGGATGTTTGGGCAGAGGAAGGTAGGATGTTTGGGCAGAGGAAGGTAGGATGTTTGGGCAGAGGAAAGTAGGATGTCTGGTCAGATAAAGCTAGGATGTTTGGGCAGAGGAAGGTAGGATGTTTGGGCAGAGGAAGGTAGGATGTTTGGGCAGATGAAGCTAGGATGTTTGGGCAGAGGAAGGTAGGATGTTTGGGCAGAGGAAGGTAGGATGTTTGGGCAGAGGAAAGTAGGATGTCTGGTCAGATAAAGCTAGGATGTTTGGGCAGAGGAAGGTAGGATGTTTGGGCAGAGGAAGGTAGGATGTTTGGGCAGAGGAAGCTAGGATGTTTGGGCAGAGGAAGGTAGGATGTTTGGGCAGAGGAAGCTAGGATGTTTGGGCAGAGGAAGGTAGGATGTTTGGGCAGAGGAAAGTAGGATGTCTGGTCAGATAAAGCTAGGATGTTTGGGCAGAGGAAGGTAGGATGTTTGGGCAGAGGAAAGTAGGATGTTTGGGCAGATGAAGCTAGGATGTTTGGGCAGAGGAAGGTAGGATGTTTGGGCAGAGGAAAGTAGGATGTTTGGGCAGAGGAAAGTAGGATGTCTGGTCAGATAAAGCTAGGATGTTTGGGCAGAGGAAGGTAGGATGTTTGGGCAGAGGAAAGTAGGATGTCTGGTCAGATGAAGCTAGGATGTTTGGGCAGAGGAAGCTAGGATGTTTGGGCAGAGGAAGGTAGGATGTTTGGGCAGAGGAAGGTAGGATGTTTGGGCAGAGGAAGGTAGGATGTTTGGGCAGAGAAAGGTAGGATGTTTGGGCAGAGGAAAGTAGGATGTCTGGTCAGATGAAGCTAGGATGTTTGGGCAGAGGAAGGTAGGATGTTTGGGCAGATGAAGCTAGGATGTTTGGGCAGATTAAGGTAGGATGTTTGGGCAGAGGAAGGTAGGATGTTTGGGCAGAGGAAGGTAGGATGTTTGGGCAGAGGAAAGTAGGATGTCTGGTCAGATAAAGCTAGGATGTTTGGGCAGAGGAAGGTAGGATGTTTGGGCAGACGAAAGTAGGATGTCTGGTCAGATGAAGCTAGGATGTTTGGGCAGAGGAAGGTAGGATGTTTGGGCAGAGGAAGGTAGGATGTTTGGGCAGAGGAAGGTGGGATGTTTGGGCAGAGGAAGGTAGGATGTTTGGGCAGAGGAAGGTGGGATGTTTGGGCAGAGGAAGGTAGGATGTTTGGGCAGAGGAAAGTAGGATGTCTGGTCAGATAAAGCTAGGATGTTTGGGCAGAGGAAGGTAGGATGTTTGGGCAGAGGAAGGTAGGATGTTTGGGCAGAGGAAGGTAGGATGTTTGGGCAGAGGAAGGTGGGATGTTTGGGCAGAGGAAGGTAGGATGTTTGGGCAGAGGAAAGTAGGATGTCTGGTCAGATAAAGCTAGGATGTTTGGGCAGAGGAAGGTAGGATGTTTGGGCAGAGGAAGGTAGGATGTTTGGGCAGATGAAGCTAGGATGTTTGGGCAGAGGAAGGTAGGATGTTTGGGCAGAGGAAGGTAGGATGTTTGGGCAGAGGAAAGTAGGATGTCTGGTCAGATAAAGCTAGGATGTTTGGGCAGAGGAAGGTAGGATGTTTGGGCAGAGGAAGGTAGGATGTCTGGTCAGATGAAGCTAGGATGTTTGGGCAGAGGAAGGTAGGATGTTTGGGCAGAGGGAGCTAGGATGTTTGGGCAGAGGAAAGTAGGATGTCTGGTCAGATAAAGCTAGGATGTTTGGGCAGAGGAAGGTAGGATGTTTGGGCAGAGGAAAGTAGGATGTCTGGTCAGATAAAGCTAGGATGTTTGGGCAGAGAAAGGTAGGATGTTTGGGCAGAGGAAGGTAGGATGTTTGGGCAGAGGAAAGTAGGATGTCTGGTCAGATAAAGCTAGGATGTTTGGGCAGAGGAAGGTAGGATGTTTGGGCAGAGGAAGGTAGGATGTCTGGTCAGATGAAGCTAGGATGTTTGGGCAGAGGAAGGTAGGATGTTTGGGCAGAGGGAGCTAGGATGTTTGGGCAGAGGAAAGTAGGATGTCTGGTCAGATAAAGCTAGGATGTTTGGGCAGAGGAAGGTAGGATGTTTGGGCAGAGGAAAGTAGGATGTCTGGTCAGATGAAGCTAGGATGTTTGGGCAGAGGAAAGTAGGATGTTTGGGCATAGGAAGGTAGGATGTTTGGGCAGAGGAAAGTGGGATGTTTGGGCAGAGGAAAGTAGGATGTTTGGGCAGAGGAAAGTAGGATGTTTGGGCAGAGGAAGGTAGGATGTTTGGGCAGAGGAAGGTAGGATGTTTGGGCAGAGGAAGGTAGGATGTTTGGGCAGAGGGAGCTAGGATGTTTGGGCAGAGGGAGCTAGGATGTTTGGGCAGAGGAAGGTAGGATGTTTGGGCAGAGGAAGGTAGGATGTTTGGGCAGAGGAAGGTAGGATGTTTGGGCAGAGGGAGCTAGGATATTTGGGCAGAGGGAGCTAGGATGTTTGGGCAGAGGAAAGTAGGATGTTTGGGCAGAGGAAGGTAGGATGTTTGGGCAGAGGAAGCTAGGATGTTTGGGCAGAGGAAGGTAGGATGTTTGGGCAGAGGAAAGTAGGATGTCTGGTCAGATAAAGCTAGGATGTTTGGGCAGAGGAAGGTAGGATGTTTGGGCAGAGGAAAGTAGGATGTCTGGTCAGATGAAGCTAGGATGTTTGGGCAGAGGAAGGTAGGATGTTTGGGCAGAGGAAGGTAGGATGTTTGGGCAGAGGAAGCTAGGATGTTTGGGCAGAGGAAGGTGGGATGTTTGGGCAGAGGAAGGTAGGATGTTTGGGCAGAGGAAGCGAGGATGTTTGGGCAGAGGAAGGTGGGATGTTTGGGCAGAGGAAGCTAGGATGTTTGGGCAGAGGAAGGTGGGATGTTTGGGCAGAGGAAGGTGGGATGTTTGGGCAGAGGAAGGTGGGATATTTGGGCAGAGGAAGGTGGGATGTTTGGGCAGAGGAAGCTAGGATGTCTGGGCAGAGGAAGGTAGGATGTTTGGGCAGAGGAAGGTAGGATGTCTGGGCAGAGGAAGCTAGGATGTCTGGGCAGAGGAAGGTGGGATGTTTGGGCAGAGGAAGCTAGGATGTTTGGGCAGAGGAAGGTGGGATGTTTGGGCAGAGGAAGGTAGGATGTCTGGACAGAGGAAGCTAGGATGTCTGGGCGGAGGAAGGTAGGATGTTTGGGCAGAGGAAGGTAGGATGTCTGGGCAGAGAAAGCTAGGATGTTTGGGCAGAGGAAGGTAGGATGTCTGGGCAGAGGAAGGTAGGATGTTTGGGCAGAGGAAGGTAGGATGTCTGGGCAGAGGAAGGTAGGATGTTTGGGCAGAGGAAGGTAGGATGTTTGGGCAGAGGAAGGTAGGATGTTTGGGCAGAGGAAGGTAGGATGTTTGGGCAGAGGAAGGTAGGATGTTTGGGCAGAGGAAGCTAGGATGTCTGGGCAGAGGAAGCTAGGATGTTTGGGCAGAGGAAGGTAGGATGTTTGGGCAGAGGAAGGTAGGATGTTTGGGCAGAGGAAGGTAGGATGTTTGGGCAGAGGAAGGTAGGATGTTTGGGCAGAGGAAGCTAGGATGTTTGGGCAGAGGAAGGTAGGATGTTTGGGCAGAGGAAGGTAGGATGTTTGGGCAGAGGAAGCTAGGATGTTTGGGCAGAGGAAGGTAGGATGTTTGGGCAGAGGAAGGTAGGATGTTTGGGCAGAGGAAGCTAGGATGTTTGGGCAGAGGAAGGTAGGATGTTTGGGCAGAGGAAGGTAGGATGTTTGGGCAGAGGAAGGTAGGATGTTTGGGCAGAGGAAGGTAGGATGTTTGGGCAGAGGAAGGTAGGATGTTTGGGCAGAGGAAGCTAGGATGTTTGGGCAGAGGAAGGTAGGATGTTTGGGCAGAGGAAGGTAGGATGTTTGGGCAGAGGAAGGTAGGATGTTTGGGCAGAGGAAGGTAGGATGTTTGGGCAGAGGAAGGTGGGATGTTTGGGCAGAGGAAGGTAGGATGTTTGGGCAGAGGAAGGTGGGATGTTTGGGCAGAGGAAGGTAGGATGTTTGGGCAGAGGAAGCTAGGATGTTTGGGCAGAGGAAGGTAGGATGTTTGGGCAGAGGAAGGTAGGATGTTTGGGCAGAGGAAGGTGGGATGTTTGGGCAGAGGAAGGTAGGATGTTTGGGCAGAGGAAGGTGGGATGTTTGGGCAGAGGAAGGTAGGATGTTTGGGCAGAGGAAGGTAGGATGTTTGGGCAGAGGAAGGTAGGATGTTTGGGCAGAGGAAGGTGGGATGTTTGGGCAGAGGAAGGTAGGATGTTTGGGCAGAGGAAAGTAGGATGTCTGGTCAGATAAAGCTAGGATGTTTGGGCAGAGGAAGGTAGGATGTTTGGGCAGAGGAAGGTAGGATGTCTGGTCAGATGAAGCTAGGATGTTTGGGCAGAGGAAGGTAGGATGTTTGGGCAGAGGGAGCTAGGATGTTTGGGCAGAGGAAAGTAGGATGTCTGGTCAGATAAAGCTAGGATGTTTGGGCAGAGGAAGGTAGGATGTTTGGGCAGAGGAAGGTAGGATGTCTGGTCAGATGAAGCTAGGATGTTTGGGCAGAGGAAGGTAGGATGTTTGGGCAGAGGAAAGTAGGATGTTTGGGCAGAGGAAAGTAGGATGTCTGGTCAGATAAAGCTAGGATGTTTGGGCAGAGGAAGGTAGGATGTTTGGGCAGAGGAAAGTAGGATGTCTGGTCAGATGAAGCTAGGATGTTTGGGCAGAGGAAGGTAGGATGTTTGGGCAGAGGAAGGTAGGATGTTTGGGCAGAGGAAGGTGGGATGTTTGGGCAGAGGAAGGTAGGATGTTTGGGCAGAGGAAAGTAGGATGTCTGGTCAGATGAAGCTAGGATGTTTGGGCAGAGGAAGGTAGGATGTTTGGGCAGATGAAGCTAGGATGTTTGGGCAGATGAAGGTAGGATGTTTGGGCAGAGGAAGGTAGGATGTTTGGGCAGAGGAAGGTAGGATGTTTGGGCAGAGGAAAGTAGGATGTCTGGTCAGATAAAGCTAGGATGTTTGGGCAGAGGAAGGTAGGATGTTTGGGCAGAGGAAAGTAGGATGTCTGGTCAGATGAAGCTAGGATGTTTGGGCAGAGGAAGGTAGGATGTTTGGGCAGAGGAAGGTAGGATGTTTGGGCAGAGGAAGGTGGGATGTTTGGGCAGAGGAAGGTAGGATGTTTGGGCAGAGGAAGGTGGGATGTTTGGGCAGAGGAAGGTAGGATGTTTGGGCAGAGGAAAGTAGGATGTCTGGTCAGATAAAGCTAGGATGTTTGGGCAGAGGAAGGTAGGATGTTTGGGCAGAGGAAGGTAGGATGTTTGGGCAGATGAAGCTAGGATGTTTGGGCAGAGGAAGGTAGGATGTTTGGGCAGAGGAAGGTAGGATGTTTGGGCAGAGGAAAGTAGGATGTCTGGTCAGATAAAGCTAGGATGTTTGGGCAGAGGAAGGTAGGATGTTTGGGCAGAGGAAGGTAGGATGTCTGGTCAGATGAAGCTAGGATGTTTGGGCAGAGGAAGGTAGGATGTTTGGGCAGAGGAAGGTAGGATGTTTGGGCAGAGGAAAGTAGGATGTCTGGTCAGATAAAGCTAGGATGTTTGGGCAGAGGAAGGTAGGATGTTTGGGCAGAGGAAAGTAGGATGTTTGGGCAGAGGAAGCTAGGATGTTTGGGCAGAGGAAGGTAGGATGTTTGGGCAGAGGAAGGTAGGATGTTTGGGCAGAGGAAAGTAGGATGTTTGGGCAGAGGAAGGTAGGATGTTTGGGCAGAGGAAGGTAGGATGTTTGGGCAGAGGAAGGTAGGATGTTTGGGCAGAGGAAGGTAGGATGTTTGGGCAGAGGAAGGTAGGATGTTTGGGCAGAGGAAGGTAGGATGTTTGGGCAGAGGAAGGTAGGATGTTTGGGCAGAGGAAGGTAGGATGTTTGGGCAGAGGAAGGTAGGATGTTTGGGCAGAGGAAGGTAGGATGTTTGGGCAGAGGAAAGTAGGATGTTTGGGCAGAGGAAGGTAGGATGTTTGGGCAGAGGAAGGTAGGATGTTTGGGCAGAGGAAAGTAGGATGTTTGGGCAGAGGAAGCTAGGATGTTTGGGCAGAGGAAGCTAGGATGTTTGGGCAGAGGAAGGTAGGATGTTTGGGCAGAGGAAGGTAGGATGTTTGGGCAGAGGAAGGTAGGATGTTTGGGCAGAGGAAGGTAGGATGTTTGGGCAGAGGAAGGTAGGATGTTTGGGCAGAGGAAGGTAGGATGTTTGGGCAGAGGAAGGTAGGATGTTTGGGCAGAGGAAGGTAGGATGTTTGGGCAGAGGAAGCTAGGATGTTTGGGCAGAGGAAGGTAGGATGTTTGGGCAGAGGAAGGTAGGATGTTTGGGCAGAGGAAGGTAGGATGTTTGGGCAGAGGAAGGTAGGATGTTTGGGCAGAGGAAGGTAGGATGTTTGGGCAGAGGAAGGTAGGATGTTTGGGCAGAGGAAGGTAGGATGTTTGGGCAGAGGAAGGTAGGATGTTTGGGCAGAGGAAGGTAGGATGTTTGGGCAGAGGAAGGTAGGATGTTTGGGCAGAGGAAGGTAGGATGTCTGGGCAGAGGAAGGTAGGATGTTTGGGCAGAGGAAGGTAGGATGTCTGGGCAGAGGAAGCTAGGATGTTTGGGCAGAGGAAGGTAGGATGTTTGGGCAGAGGAAGGTAGGATGTTTGGGCAGAGGAAGCTAGGATGTTTGGGCAGAGGAAGGTAGGATGTTTGGGCAGAGGAAGGTAGGATGTTTGGGCAGAGGAAGGTGGGATGTTTGGGCAGAGGAAGGTAGGATGTTTGGGCAGAGGAAGGTGGGATGTTTGGGCAGAGGAAGGTAGGATGTTTGGGCAGAGGAAGGTAGGATGTTTGGGCAGAGGAAGGTGGGATGTTTGGGCAGAGGAAGCTAGGATGTCTGGGCAGAGGAAGGTAGGATGTTTGGGCAGAGGAAGGTAGGATGTCTGGGCAGAGGAAGCTAGGATGTCTGGGCAGAGGAAGGTGGGATGTTTGGGCAGAGGAAGCTAGGATGTTTGGGCAGAGGAAGGTGGGATGTTTGGGCAGAGGAAGGTAGGATGTCTGGACAGAGGAAGCTAGGATGTCTGGGCGGAGGAAGGTAGGATGTTTGGGCAGAGGAAGGTAGGATGTCTGGGCAGAGAAAGCTAGGATGTTTGGGCAGAGGAAGGTAGGATGTCTGGGCAGAGGAAGGTAGGATGTTTGGGCAGAGGAAGGTAGGATGTCTGGGCAGAGGAAGCTAGGATGTTTGGGCAGAGGAAGGTAGGATGTTTGGGCAGAGGAAGGTAGGATGTTTGGGCAGAGGAAGCTAGGATGTTTGGGCAGAGGAAGGTAGGATGTTTGGGCAGAGGAAGCTAGGATGTTTGGGCAGAGGAAGGTAGGATGTTTGGGGAGAGGAAGGTAGGATGTTTGGGCAGAGGAAGGTAGGATGTCTGGGCAGAGAAAGCTAGGATGTCTGGGCAGAGGAAGGTGGGATGTTTGGGCAGAGGAAGCTAGGATGTTTGGGCAGAGGAAGGTGGGATGTTTGGGCAGAGGAAGGTAGGATGTTTGGGCAGAGGAAGGTAGGATGTTTGGGCAGAGGAAGGTGGGATGTTTGGGCAGAGGAAGGTGGGATGTTTGGGCAGAGGAAGGTGGGATGTTTGGGCAGATGAAGCTAGGATGTTTGGGCAGAGGAAGCTAGGATGTTTGGGCAGAGGAAGGTAGGATGTTTGGGCAGAGGAAGGTGGGATGTTTGGGCAGAGGAAGGTAGGATGTTTGGGCAGAGGAAAGTAGGATGTCTGGTCAGATAAAGCTAGGATGTTTGGGCAGAGAAAGGTAGGATGTTTGGGCAGAGGAAGGTAGGATGTTTGGGCAGATGAAGCTAGGATGTTTGGGCAGAGGAAGGTAGGATGTTTGGGCAGAGGAAGGTAGGATGTTTGGGCAGAGGAAAGTAGGATGTCTGGTCAGATAAAGCTAGGATGTTTGGGCAGAGGAAGGTAGGATGTTTGGGCAGAGGAAGGTAGGATGTCTGGTCAGATGAAGCTAGGATGTTTGGGCAGAGGAAGGTAGGATGTTTGGGCAGAGGGAGCTAGGATGTTTGGGCAGAGGAAAGTAGGATGTCTGGTCAGATAAAGCTAGGATGTTTGGGCAGAGGAAGGTAGGATGTTTGGGCAGAGGAAAGTAGGATGTCTGGTCAGATGAAGCTAGGATGTTTGGGCAGAGGAAGGTAGGATGTTTGGGCAGAGGAAAGTAGGATGTTTGGGCAGAGGAAAGTAGGATGTCTGGTCAGATAAAGCTAGGATGTTTGGGCAGAGGAAGGTAGGATGTTTGGGCAGAGGAAAGTAGGATGTCTGGTCAGATGAAGCTAGGATGTTTGGGCAGAGGAAGGTAGGATGTTTGGGCAGAGGAAGGTAGGATGTTTGGGCAGAGGAAGGTGGGATGTTTGGGCAGAGGAAGGTAGGATGTTTGGGCAGAGGAAAGTAGGATGTCTGGTCAGATGAAGCTAGGATGTTTGGGCAGAGGAAGGTAGGATGTTTGGGCAGATGAAGCTAGGATGTTTGGGCAGATTAAGGTAGGATGTTTGGGCAGAGGAAGGTAGGATGTTTGGGCAGAGGAAGGTAGGATGTTTGGGCAGAGGAAAGTAGGATGTCTGGTCAGATAAAGCTAGGATGTTTGGGCAGAGGAAGGTAGGATGTTTGGGCAGACGAAAGTAGGATGTCTGGTCAGATGAAGCTAGGATGTTTGGGCAGAGGAAGGTAGGATGTTTGGGCAGAGGAAGGTAGGATGTTTGGGCAGAGGAAGGTGGGATGTTTGGGCAGAGGAAGGTAGGATGTTTGGGCAGAGGAAGGTGGGATGTTTGGGCAGAGGAAGGTAGGATGTTTGGGCAGAGGAAAGTAGGATGTCTGGTCAGATAAAGCTAGGATGTTTGGGCAGAGGAAGGTAGGATGTTTGGGCAGAGGAAGGTAGGATGTTTGGGCAGATGAAGCTAGGATGTTTGGGCAGAGGAAGGTAGGATGTTTGGGCAGAGGAAGGTAGGATGTTTGGGCAGAGGAAAGTAGGATGTCTGGTCAGATAAAGCTAGGATGTTTGGGCAGAGGAAGGTAGGATGTTTGGGCAGAGGAAGGTAGGATGTCTGGTCAGATGAAGCTAGGATGTTTGGGCAGAGGAAGGTAGGATGTTTGGGCAGAGGGAGCTAGGATGTTTGGGCAGAGGAAAGTAGGATGTTTGGGCAGAGGAAAGTAGGATGTTTGGGCAGAGGAAGGTAGGATGTTTGGGCAGAGGAAAGTAGGATGTTTGGGCAGAGGAAAGTAGGATGTTTGGGCAGAGGAAAGTAGGATGTTTGGGCATAGGAAGGTAGGATGTTTGGGCAGAGGAAAGTAGGATGTTTGGGCAGAGGAAAGTAGGATGTTTGGGCAGAGGAAAGTAGGATGTTTGGGCAGAGGAAGGTAGGATGTTTGGGCAGAGGAAGGTAGGATGTTTGGGCAGAGGAAGGTAGGATGTTTGGGCAGAGGGAGCTAGGATGTTTGGGCAGAGGGAGCTAGGATGTTTGGGCAGAGGAAGGTAGGATGTTTGGGCAGAGGAAGGTAGGATGTTTGGGCAGAGGAAGGTAGGATGTTTGGGCAGAGGGAGCTAGGATATTTGGGCAGAGGGAGCTAGGATGTTTGGGCAGAGGAAGGTAGGATGTTTGGGCAGAGGAAGGTAGGATGTTTGGGCAGAGGAAGCTAGGATGTTTGGGCAGAGGAAGGTAGGATGTTTGGGCAGAGGAAAGTAGGATGTCTGGTCAGATAAAGCTAGGATGTTTGGGCAGAGGAAGGTAGGATGTTTGGGCAGAGGAAAGTAGGATGTCTGGTCAGATGAAGCTAGGATGTTTGGGCAGAGGAAGGTAGGATGTTTGGGCAGAGGAAGGTAGGATGTTTGGGCAGAGGAAGCTAGGATGTTTGGGCAGAGGAAAGTAGGATGTTTGGGCAGAGGAAGGTAGGATGTTTGGGCAGAGGAAGGTAGGATGTTTGGGCAGAGGAAGGTAGGATGTTTGGGCAGAGGAAAGTAGGATGTTTGGGCAGAGGAAGGTAGGATGTTTGGGCAGAGGAAGGTAGGATGTTTGGGCAGAGGAAGGTAGGATGTTTGGGCAGAGGAAGGTAGGATGTCTGGACAGAGGAAGCTAGGATGTTTGGGCAGAGGAAGGTAGGATGTTTGGGCAGAGGAAGGTAGGATGTCTGGTCAGATAAAGCTAGGATGTTTGGGCAGAGGAAGGTGGGATGTTTGGGCAGAGGAAGCTAGGATGTTTGGGCAGAGGAAGGTGGGATGTTTGGGCAGAGGAAGGTAGGATGTTTGGGCAGAGGAAGGTGGGATGTTTGGGCAGAGGAAGCTAGGATGTTTGGGCAGAGGAAGGTGGGATGTTTGGGCAGAGGAAGCTAGGATGTCTGGGCAGAGGAAGGTAGGATGTTTGGGCAGAGGAAGGTAGGATGTCTGGGCAGAGGAAGCTAGGATGTCTGGGCAGAGGAAGGTGGGATGTTTGGGCAGAGGAAGCTAGGATGTTTGGGCAGAGGAAGGTAGGATGTTTGGGCAGAGGAAGGTAGGATGTCTGGACAGAGGAAGCTAGGATGTTTGGGCAGAGGAAGGTAGGATGTTTGGGCAGAGGAAGGTAGGATGTCTGGGCAGAGAAAGCTAGGATGTTTGGGCAGAGGAAGGTAGGATGTTTGGGCAGAGGAAGGTAGGATGTTTGGGCAGAGGAAGGTAGGATGTCTGGGCAGAGGAAGCTAGGATGTTTGGGCAGAGGAAGGTAGGATGTTTGGGCAGAGGAAGGTAGGATGTTTGGGCAGAGGAAGCTAGGATGTTTGGGCAGAGGAAGGTAGGATGTTTGGGCAGAGGAAGCTAGGATGTTTGGGCAGAGGAAGCTAGGATGTTTGGGCAGAGGAAGGTAGGATGTTTGGGCAGAGGAAGGTAGGATGTCTGGGCAGAGAAAGCTAGGATGTCTGGGCAGAGGAAGGTGGGATGTTTGGGCAGAGGAAGCTAGGATGTTTGGGCAGAGGAAGGTGGGATGTTTGGGCAGAGGAAGGTGGGATGTTTGGGCAGAGGAAGGTAGGATGTTTGGGCAGAGGAAGGTGGGATGTTTGGGCAGAGGAAGGTAGGATGTTTGGGCAGAGGAAGGTGGGATGTTTGGGCAGAGGAAAGTAGGATGTCTGGTCAGATAAAGCTAGGATGTTTGGGCAGAGGAAGGTAGGATGTTTGGGCAGAGGAAGGTAGGATGTTTGGGCAGAGGAAGGTAGGATGTTTGGGCAGAGGAAGGTAGGATGTTTGGGCAGAGGAAGGTAGGATGTTTGGGCAGAGGAAGGTGGGATGTTTGGGCAGAGGAAGGTAGGATGTTTGGGCAGAGGAAGGTGGGATGTTTGGGCAGAGGAAGGTAGGATGTTTGGGCAGAGGAAAGTAGGATGTCTTGTCAGATAAAGCTAGGATGTTTGGGCAGAGGAAGGTAGGATGTTTGGGCAGAGGAAGGTAGGATGTTTGGGCAGATGAAGCTAGGATGTTTGGGCAGAGGAAGGTAGGATGTTTGGGCAGAGGAAGGTAGGATGTTTGGGCAGAGGAAAGTAGGATGTCTGGTCAGATAAAGCTAGGATGTTTGGGCAGAGGAAGGTAGGATGTTTGGGCAGAGGAAGCTAGGATGTTTGGGCAGAGGAAGGTAGGATGTTTGGGCAGAGGAAGGTGGGATGTTTGGGCAGAGGAAGGTAGGATGTTTGGGCAGAGGAAAGTAGGATGTCTGGTCAGATAAAGCTAGGATGTTTGGGCAGAGGAAGGTAGGATGTTTGGGCAGAGGAAGGTAGGATGTTTGGGCAGATGAAGCTAGGATGTTTGGGCAGAGGAAGGTAGGATGTTTGGGCAGAGGAAGGTAGGATGTTTGGGCAGAGGAAAGTAGGATGTCTGGTCAGATAAAGCTAGGATGTTTGGGCAGAGGAAGGTGGGATGTTTGGGCAGAGGAAGCTAGGATGTTTGGGCAGAGGAAAGTAGGATGTTTGGGCAGAGGAAAGTAGGATGTTTGGGCAGAGGAAGGTAGGATGTTTGGGCAGAGGAAAGTAGGATGTTTGGGCAGAGGAAAGTAGGATGTTTGGGCAGAGGAAAGTAGGATGTTTGGGCAGAGGAAGGTAGGATGTTTGGGCAGAGGAAAGTAGGATGTTTGGGCAGAGGAAAGTAGGATGTTTGGGCAGAGGAAAGTAGGATGTTTGGGCAGAGGAAGGTAGGATGTTTGGGCAGAGGAAGGTAGGATGTTTGGGCAGAGGAAGGTAGGATGTTTGGGCAGAGGGAGCTAGGATGTTTGGGCAGAGGGAGCTAGGATGTTTGGGCAGAGGAAGGTAGGATGTTTGGGCAGAGGAAGGTAGGATGTTTGGGCAGAGGAAGGTAGGATGTTTGGGCAGAGGGAGCAAGGATATTTGGGCAGAGGAAAGTAGGATGTTTGGGCAGAGGAAAGTAGGATGTTTGGGCAGAGGAAAGTAGGATGTTTGGGCAGAGGAAAGTAGGATGTTTGGGCAGAGGAAAGTAGGATGTTTGGGCAGAGGAAAGTAGGATGTTTGGGCAGAGGAAGGTAGGATGTTTGGGCAGAGGAAGGTAGGATGTTTGGGCAGAGGAAAGTAGGATGTTTGGGCAGAGGTAGCTAGGATGTTTGGGCAGAGGAAGGTAGGATGTTTGGGCAGAGGAAGGTAGGATGTTTGGGCAGAGGAAGGTAGGATGTTTGGGCAGAGGAAGGTAGGATGTTTGGGCAGAGGAAGGTAGGATGTTTGGGCAGAGGAAGGTAGGATGTTTGGGCAGAGGGAGCTAGGATGTTTGGGCAGAGGAAGGTAGGATGTTTGGGCAGAGGAAGGTAGGATGTTTGGGCAGAGGAAGCTAGGATGTTTGGGCAGAGGAAGGTAGGATGTTTGGGCAGAGGAAGGTAGGATGTTTGGGCAGAGGGAGCTAGGATGTTTGGGCAGAGGGAGCTAGGATGTTTGGGCAGAGGAAGGTAGGATGTTTGGGCAGAGGGAGCTAGGATGTTTGGGCAGAGGGAGCTAGGATGTTTGGGCAGAGGAAGGTAGGATGTTTGGGCAGAGGAAGGTTGGATGTTTGGGCAGAGGAAGGTCGGATGTCTGGGCAGAGGAAGGTAGGATGTTTGGGCAGAGGAAGCTAGGATGTCTGGGCAGAGGAAGCTAGGATGTTTGGGCAGAGGAAGGTAGGATGTTTGGTCAGATGAAGCTAGGATGTTTGGGCAGAGGAAGGTAGGATGTTTGGGCAGAGGAAGGTAGGATGTTTGGGCAGAGGAAAGTAGGATGTCTGGTCAGATGAAGCTAGGATGTTTGGGCAGAGGAAGGTAGGATGTTTGGGCAGAGGAAGGTAGGATGTTTGGGCAGAGGAAGGTAGGATGTTTGGGCAGAGGAAGGTAGGATGTTTGGGCAGAGGAAGGTAGGATGTTTGGGCAGAGGAAGGTAGGATGTTTGGGCAGAGGAAGGTAGGATGTTTGGGCAGAGGAAGGTAGGATTTTTGGGCAGAGGAAGGTAGGATGTTTGGGCAGAGGAAGGTAGGATGTTTGGGCAGAGGAAGGTAGGATGTTTGGGCAGAGGAAGGTAGGATGTTTGGGCAGAGGAAGGTAGGATGTTTGGGCAGAGGAAGCTAGGATGTTTGGGCAGAGGAAGGTAGGATGTTTGGGCAGAGGAAGCTAGGATGTTTGGGCAGAGGAAGGTAGGATGTTTGGGCAGAGGAAGGTAGGATGTTTGGGCAGAGGAAGGTAGGATGTTTGGGCAGAGGAAGGTAGGATGTTTGGGCAGAGGAAAGTAGGATGTTGGGGCAGAGGAAAGTAGGATGTTTGGGCAGTGGAAGCTGGGATGTCTGGGCAGAGGAAGGTAAGATGTCTGGGCAGAGGAAGGTAGGATGTTTGGGCAGAGGAAGGTAGGATGTTTGGGCAGAGGAAGGTAGGATGTTTGGGCAGGGGAAGGTAGGATGTTTGGGCAGAGGAAGGTAGGATGTCTGGGCAGAGGAAGGTAAGATGTCTGGGCAGAGGAAGCTAGGATGTTTGGGCAGAGGAAGGTAAGATGTCTGGGCAGAGGAAGGTAGGATGTCTCGGCAGAGGTAGCTAGGATGTTTGGGCAGAGGAAGGTAGGATGTCTGGGCAGAGGAAGCTGGGATGTTTGGGCAGAGGAAGGTAGGATGTCTGGGCAGAGGAAGGTAGGATGTTTGGGCAGAGGAAGGTAGGATGTCTGGGCAGAGGAAGCTGGGATGTTTGGGCAGAGGAAGGTAGGATGTCTGGGCAGAGGAAGCTAGGATGTTTGGGCAGAGGAAGGTAGGATGTCTGGGCAGAGGAAGCTGGGATGTTTGGGCAGAGGAAGGTAGGATGTCTGGGCAGAGGAAGCTGGGATGTTTGGGCAGAGGAAGGTAGGATGTCTGGGCAGAGGAAGCTGGGATGTTTGGGCAGAGGAAGGTAGGATGTCTGGGCAGAGGAAGCTGGGATGTCTGGGCCCACACACTCAGCTTGCACGAAAAATGGGGTTTTAGAATTAATACTAAAATTATTATTAACTGTTATTATTATTATCATCATCATCATCATCATCATCATCATCATCGTCATTATTATTATTATTATTATTATTATTATTATTATTATTATTATTATTATTATTATTATTATTATTATTATTATTATTATTATTATTATTATTATTATTATTACTATTATTATTATTATCATTATCATCATAATCATCATTATTATTATTATTCCTAATATTACTGTTTAAATTTATTCCCATTCTCCTTTTATGCGCCTTAGATAGCTCAGTACCAAGCGCTTCAGATTCTTGCTGCGACGTTCACGGGTTCGATTTTAATGCACTCTTTTTTTTTTCTTCCAATAGATTTAATTCTTGTATAACACGGTGTGTGGCTTAAAGAGTTTCATGTTCAAAAAAACGACTTAAGCAGGCTTTTCAGTCCGAAGACAGACAGACAGAGAGAGAGAGAGAGAGAGAGAGAGAGAGAGAGAGAGAGAGAGAGACAGAGACAGAGACAGAGAGAGAGAGAGAGGCAGACAAACAGACAGACAGAGACAGAGACAGACAGAGACAGACAGAGACAGAGACAGAGACAGAGAGACAGAGGCAGAGACAGAGGAAGCAACGTGAAAAAAAGCGAAAGGGAA
>JAWDGP010002895.1:3340000-3345528 GCA_033675545.1 Elysia crispata | reverse complement strand
TTATTGTTATTAGATTTTCGTGGAGAAAAAAATCATTCATATAAATGGACTTCTTGAAAGATTGGGTATTGTAAACATTGGTGAAATCAGCATTTGGTGATTCTGGGGTTACCATTATATACAAACTATTGCTGAAAATCGCATATGGCTCTCATTATGAAAGTAAACAGAAAGATCAAATTTAATATTGCTGGTCGCGCCAAAACAAGATTGTCTGACTTAGGAGAATCTTGCATTTCGTTGGAATATGATGAAAAACACTTAATCTTTTTGGATGAATTTGTGCTAGTACTTTTGACAGAAAACTATTTCTAAGGGTCACACTCCAGAGTAGCCTGACCATGTAAAAAAATTAAGGCCACACAGAAGGAGGGTTGTTTTTTTTATTTCGGGATGGCCACAGAACAAAACACCGCAACAAAAATCGCACCACGGAATTCTACTTTTAGAAGTTCAACAAATATGGCGGCGAATTTGTATGGATTGATCTTAGAGAGGGTGAAGAAGTTAATATTACACATGAATCAAATCTTATCGTTTGAATTAAAGATAGAAAAAAAGTTCTTTAAAGAAAAAAAAAAACTTTGACGGAAGGGCAGGTATCCCGAAAAATGTAACGATTTATGTAACAAGAGGCTTAAAGATCACAACACTCTACAACATTACTTTGACTATTGTTTTTGTTATAATCTAGCGTTTTAAAAGACATTACACCTAAAGATTGATAATTGGCGCGCCATTTTTGTGCTCCACTATTTTTTTCGACTTGGGCAAAAAAAACCCACTTTGTTCCACTCTGTTTAGTTTGAAATTGGCTGCCATCACTTAATCTTGTTTTAAAGTGTCGTTCAGGCTTTTAAGCCTCATTAACACACGTCCGCTGAGAAACCAGCTCTCTCACTGTCTTTTATACACCTTGCTACTTGAATTAACAGTCACTGGAACAATCTGAAACATTGGCAGGGAGCAGCTGAAGAAGACGCTGCAGTAACACTGGCTCTAAAACTAGGGAGGGAGAGAGAGATAAATAATCTTGTCATGGTGACATCGCGCACAGGATCAGCGGAACAAAGAAAAATTGATTTCCCAAATTGCCTGAAGTTAAGGCGAGGAAGCTTTTTAGAGCAAAAGGGGTCAAAGATCTGGAGACAATGTGCTTTACGGCTGGCCTTTCTCGCTTCGGAAAAGGGAAACGTGAAAGCTTTGGGACTAAATCCACAGAGAATTACTAAATTACTCTGAGCCTGATACGAGCCTATCTGGATCTGACCCTTGCGAGGGGGGTGGATTGGATTCAACTGAATAGACAGACACAATGACGCTGAATCCAGTTTACCCGGCCTCACTTAAGATTAAGTTTGGAAATCGGAAAGGCCTAAGAGCATGACAGCTATTTTGTATCTTTATCTTCCTTGTGTTAATGTTCTCCCTCTTTTTTTTATAGAAGATTTAAAAGAAAAAGGTTTGTTTAGTGAAGACAATCAGGCGTTTCACGTCGAGATCTCCCATGTGAAAGACTGAGAGATAATGAGAGGATGTTTAACATTTTAGGCTCCTATATCGAGATGGCAAATTTTTAGTAAAAAAAAAGAGAGTCTGAACTCCAACTTGATAATTTATACACTCGAAATTCAGATATTTTTTTTAATAGACGAGAATAAGAAGAAAATGAAAGATTTGTACTTCTGACAAAATGATTTCCGATTAGACAACGTTTACATAGTTACTTCCGCCCACTCTCTTTGAGCTGTACTGTGTGACTTCCGGGGGGATAATCATCTTCCTAGCTATGACGTAATGTCGATGTTGATAATAGTTCTTGACAATTTTTGGACATAGTGTGGGAGATGACGGAGGATAAACTGGCCTAACCGATCATTATTTTATGTAACTCTGATATCATGCAGCTTTGTAATGGTTGGACGGTTCGCAGTTTAAGATTGCTAAGATAAACCCATAGGTCACACCTCTGTATGGGTTTATCTTTTTGCACCATCTCTTTATTTTAAATCCAGCTCTGAGATAAATGCAATAAACCTGTAGGCGTATATACATTTACTGGAATGTCAACAACGTGTTATTTCACGCAATGGTATATTCTGTTACATTGTAATATTGACTAAATTATTAACGCACAAAGGTCTTGTCTGCCACTTTTATATATATTTTGAAAGAAAAAAAAAGAGATTATATTTAATCTATTTCTGACATAAATATTAACATAATTTCGCCCTTCCCTCTCACACCACAGAAAAAAATTCCTTAAACTCCCACAAAGTTAAATTAAATGGATATTAAAGAATGACAAATTCTTCAGTCTAAACTTTGTAGAAATGTTTTTCAGATACAATTCCTTCACACGCCCTTAAGATATTGGGCTCGGAAGAATTGATCAATCCGTCGTAAATAATGTTCTGAAATGTAAATGTTGGTTGGCTTTTAGACGAGGTTTCAGACAGTGGGTGTGGAGCGGTTTCAGACTTCATTGTAATATAATCTTTCAGCAAGTCAGATGCTTCTTAAAGTTGAAAAAAAAAAGACTAAAATGAACTGGAATAATCTAAACTTTGTAGTTGGGTGTCGTTCATGTATGGAAGAATGACAGTTTACATAGAGTACTGTTATGCTGCTAAGGAATCATTGGCTCGTTTCAACAATGAGGAGCATGAAAACATCGCTCTTATAACTATAATTATATTACAGGTCCACAACGCCTTTTGCTCTTTTCCTCGCACTAGCAGGTTATATTTATGGGACCTCGGAGCATTGGTATTTTCATCAGCGCTTGCGAATCGTTTCAGTTTCTTGGTGCAGGTGCTACTGCTCGGTGTGCTAACAGAGGTTGTTTACTCATGTTTTACTCTACACTTTGAAACGATTTTGAATACTTCTTAAGGATAGCGAACGCTGTGGTTATTATATCAAAATCTATGCGCTACATACGAACAGAAAATTTTGATGTTTAATTGCATGATGCGTGTGTGAGCCTCATGGTTTTGATACATGTATTTTTTTAAATCCATAGGCCTGAATTCACCCAATTTAAAAAAAATGTAGTTTGGACTTGTTTTTAATTTAGTACTTTCCTATATATTGATTACTAAATTAAGCTAGCTCTGATTCTTTGATCAATATTCAGCTGGTGATTAAATATTTTGACAAAAACACATTTGTTTTATTTATAATTGTGCTCTGAAGAATTCGTTAAAATATATTCATTGAAATTTTTGCTTTTCTAAAAAATATTAACCTTTAGTTATAATTGGTCCAAAAAAAAAAGACATGGTGTATTTTCAACAACTTTGAGAGAGGAGGATTTTTTTTTCTAGACTGAATGAATGTGGTCGGAATAAAAATTTTAAATAAATTATTAAAAGATTGTTTGTTTTTCTTTATGAAAGGAAAAAAGCTGAAAGAAAATTGAAATATTTAACCATAAATGTATATGAATCTCTGAATTTAAGATAAATTTTGTGCGCATAAAGCAGCCTTCAGAATTATAGTCATTAAGAAAAAAAGAAAGCATAAGACTTTGCAGTGACAAAGAGCAAAGACAACGAGGAAAAGAGAAAGATAGAAGAAAAAAAAAGACATTTAAAAGGGAGAAAAGGAAGACATAACAGAAGAAGAAGAAGAAGAAGAAGAAGAAGAAGAAGAAGAAGAAGAAGAAGAAGAAGAAGAAGAAGAAGAAGAAGAAGAAGAAGAAGAAGAACAAGAACAAGAACAAGAACAAGAACAAGAACAAGAACAAGAACAAGAACAAGAACAAGAAGAAGAAGAAGAAGAACAAGAACAAGAACAAGAACAAGAAGAACAAGAACAAGAACAAGAACAAGAACAAGAACAAGAAGAAATAATGGGAGAAGGCGTAGACAATGAAAAAAAAAGATCAAGGATCAGGAGAACAAGACACAGCAGTTTGCCTTTCCCCACATTTTTATATTTATTTGTTACCTCAATCCCTTTAACAACGTTATCACCTCGCTTTCTTTTGGTCTTCGCAAATATTAGCGAACGGCCTTGAAGGATGTGGGTCATGAAAAGAAAGTAAATAATGATAAGAAAAAAAAAATAGAGCTTGTACCCACTTACACGGAGAATGAACAAAAGGTCAAATGAAGTAAGGAAAAGCAGACCCTATCAAATTAGTTCAGCTGGAGGAATGAATCGGGGCGTCGAGACAACAGGAACAGCCACGGGGGATCCACAGATGGCGTAAAGACTATTCAGCTAGTGAGGGCGGTGGACGCGTGTCTCGAAATAAGAGAAAAAAACAAACCCGGAAAATTGTTTAAGCTCCATATGAACAATAAATTTTGCTTCGTAAGAATTATAACACCTCTGAAACTACTGCTGCAGAAGATAAGAAGTGAGTTTTGTAAGCGTTGTTATTTGGTTATGAAGGACAAAAATTATGTCATTGAGTTTTTGGCTTTTTTTTTTTTGACTATTGTCCTTTCAGTCTTTATTCTGTGGGTGATGCTGCAAAACAGCAGGTGATGATAATTATGTAATTTCTGGTAAGCTAAGTGGGCGAAAATCAAAGAAGAAGAATAAAAGAGAGAAAAAGCAAGAATGGTGGGGTTCCGAGGGACCTGCCAATTGAGTAATAAATATCATGAAGAAAGACATATTAATAGATAGAATTTATAATGCTACGCTTTTACCATCGTTTTGTTTTGTGTTCTCTGTGTTCACATTCTCTATTGCTGTGTAATAATTATTATTTAGATAAATTATAAAAGGAAATCAGTATCATAATAGAACTTTTCCCGGCAAGAACAAATAAAGTTTTTTTCCTACCCCTTTTTTGTTTAAAAATAAATCTAGTTAAATTACAGAAAAGGCTTGCCAAAAATCCCTATCTCATCAACCGATGCCTATGAATGATCGATATATTATGAAAGCTACTAACACATTAAATTAATTTCACCCTCTGTTCGCAACAAAAAATAATCAACATTTTGATCGCTTGTCATGTCAACAAGAAACCCCTTTCTTCCCCCCCCCCCCCAAAAAAAAAAAAAAAAAAAATGCTATATCTCTCAGACCAGAGCAGAGGCGCCTAGACCAGAGATGAACTTATCGAGTGGTTTTCTTTTCTTTAGTTTTTCTTTTTTTTCTTTTCTTTTTTAACAAAATTGTGGTGGACAGTCCGAGTTATTTATTTGATTATGGCGGTATGGCCAGGACTGAATGTCACATGATTCCTCGTGGGTATTCTTTCCAAGGATAAACCTACCTAATATTCCCATTCATTTATCTGACAGCTGACTGCTCAGCTACCACGATGGCAAACTAGAGTGGAAATGTCTTACTGTATAATACTGCCCTCTCAGTGAATTTAAGTTCTTTATGAAATGAGATCTTCATTTTACTTTCTTATTGTCGACGTCGCCCTCCTACTCTCTCACCCTGTCTCACTTTCTCTGTTTATCTCTTTATAAGCATTTTATAAATTTCCTTATCACCTCAAATCATACAATAGATTGGGTGTGTCCGACTCCATATATAGTGAGAAATATGAA
>JAWDGP010002895.1:3320000-3335000 GCA_033675545.1 Elysia crispata | reverse complement strand
CATAGAGGATCACTCTCTTGACCTGTATTGGACGCATGCTATATCTCAGAGAATATAGAAATAACCCCACGGCACCAGAGTATTCAATATCTCATTCACCATCTTGTTCCACCCTAAGAATATCGTGATCCTCTTAAACCTCTCTCTAACCCCTCTTTCCCTAAGGAAGAGTGAAAGCAAGCGTTTGCAATATTGACTTTTTTATATAAAATAAAAATTGAGACGCAAAAAAGTTTCTCTTGATAAAAATTTGTTGTTGTATTGTTGATGAGTTTTTGTTGCTGTAACAAAGGCGCTGCGTGATGTGTAAGATTTAAAATAAAAAATAATTATTTTCTAATGGTGTAAAATAAAGCAAAAGTATATTATTGTGTAATGTTTCATGTTGTAATTGTTGATGAGCGTTTGTAAATATCCGCGAAAAAATATTATCCTGCCTAATCTGTGTACACATAAACATGTTTTAAACGCGGGTCCTTTGTTTCGGAAATAGTCGATGTATTATTAGATCCAGGACGCTTCATTCAAAGTCAGTAATATAATTTATCCAAATCAATTTTTGTTCATTATATTTGTGTGCAATATAAGACAGCCATGCAAAGTCAATAAATTAATCAGTTTTTCCGCAAGAAAAAATGATAATAAAATAAGATACCATAATTTATTGAATAACATTTTCAAAAGGAGTATAGAAAGATATTCGAAACTTTTGCTCAGCTTATTGTTTTTAAGAGTAATGGGCTGAAATGAGATGCACAATCCTTGTGTTTTTGCGATGAAAAAAAAAATTATAAATTATTTGCACTTTGTCTAAAGCGTCTGACTTTTTATTATTAAAAAAACCAAGGGCGTTCAGTACGAGATAGGTAATTATAACTGTCAATATCTATTCTCATAAGGTAAAGAGGAAGGATTTTTTTCTCCTCTTGACACCTCCCCTTTTAACTCAGAAAAGGATAAGAAAGAATTTATAGCATTCATTTAAGATTTCTTCCGCAATTTTTTGACTAGGGTATAATTATGCCCTTGAGGATTTTTGCGGTTTTAAGTGACAGGACGTTACTTAATACAGAACAATGTGTACTTTCATGCGGATGAAAAATATATGAAAGATAGCATTTTATGTATCATTATTCATTTTCTTTCAATTCAATAGTCTTTTTATAATACTGAGCTAAGAGCCAGTGAACTGAGCTGGAAAAGAGTATTCGATATACTTTTAATTTCTTTTTCTTTTGAGAAAGCTTATAGCACCATTTGAAAAGGAAATTGAAACTTAATGTGGTGTGAGTACTGTTAAGAAATCCTTAACTCATTTCTCTGTTATATTCAATTTAAAGAAATGTGTGCCTAGAAGTTATCTTGTTTAACAAATTGTTTGAAGTTTTTTTTTTAACGTGCCTCAAGTTAAATAAAAAAAATTGATTAACTATGTAGATTCCAAACCTATTTATAGATTTCTATAAAGTTCACGATCATAAAGGTTTAAATAAATACGCAACTATGAATTAACCGAAAGGCAGTGCACTGTTATGCACTTTTTGCAAGAATCGTAAGTCTTCTTATATATACATTTAAAAAGATTCAGGAATATATTTGGAAAATACAGAATTAGTCGATTTCCCCTAGTAACTCAAAAGTACTAAGGAGACGGACAGTCTCATTTATAAACCATAACTAACGCAACCCGGCTGTTACTTTAGTTCTCACCGTCGGGTAGCTGATTAGCAGCTTTGCTCGCGCGGCCCCACAGTCCGGAAAACCCCATGATGAGAAAAATAGGTAATACGATACTAAAATGAGTGTATGAGATTTCTATAATGGTGCTAAGTACTTTTTTTCTTTGCAATATAACTTTAGTGTCAAATACAAATCGGTGACTTAAGCTCATAGAAAGCTGTTTAAAAAAAGACAGCTTAAATTATAGAAATATGACCATTAAAACGTACTAGGCATGTATTGAAAAATGTGTGGGGCTTGTGAGACCTCGTTTTTCCTTTTTTTTTTCCTCGCTTAGATCAAAGTAAAATCCATCCTGTATTTGAATAACGAATATATATATATTATATATATATATATATATATCTGATGCTATATACTGCTATAGTGCCGTAAGTATGTTTCTCAGTCAGCAAGCTGGATTTAAAGCGGATAGGTTTAACAACAACCTTAGTATAGAAGAATAGAGAAAAAAAAATAGATGAAACAAATTTGTTGGACATTGACCCAAAATTTCACGCTGCTTACCCGAAATCATATTTTGCATGATTTTCTCAAATACATAATTCGATGGGATTTTCCAACCCTGATCAGATCTACTTCCAAGAAAACCGCGTGATTTACATAACTCTGCTATATAGGATTTTCTTTTCCCTTCTTTATTTCAAAAAGCCACACTAAACATAAAGAATGCTGCCAAGCTAGAAGCAAAGATTCTATGCACCCCATTATAATGCAAATTGGAATCTTTACGGTTTATAGCTTAAGATTTGGGCCGCCGATAAAACAGTGACTAAAATGCCACTTTGGTGAAGCTATTCTAAGAAACTTTGAGTTATTATGGAGAGTAAATCTTTCTTGATGCAAACTTCTCAGAAGTCAAAACGAGAAGGAATTTCTCATCTTTGTTTTTTTCTCGACGAATTCTTGAGTAAAATATTAATATACAGTGACATGATGGTTCTTTACCTGTGCATCGTTGATAGCTAGCCTTGGATATTGTGTAGTATGTTATGATGAGTCAAGAAATCTTTGAAAAGCTGAGCAAGAAATGAAGAAAAATGAAGATAAATGAGGAAAAAGTAGAGCAATGGAAGAGGGAAAGAGATAATATGGGAAAGAAAGAAGGTTGTGGAGGGGAGTAGTTTACAAAAAGATTAGCATGCATAATATTCATTTCGAATATATAATGTTTATCTTATTTCTATCAAGAATTATTATAATTGTGTGTAATTGATTTTTTTTAATTGATATTAATCACTTTTCCATTATTATTCAAAACTTGTAATGATTTGTATTTCTTTAAAGTTCAACTTTTTGCCATATGATTTTACTCTTTTTAGCAGAGAAATGTAAGTTTTCTTGCTTGCTGCACAAAAAGGAGATTAAACTGATGTATGTTTTTTAGGATTATATTTAGTCTAATGTAATGGGAGATTGGAGAGTGGAGCTTTAAAAATTTGGGAAGCGTAATTTTTTTCTCTGGGCTCATAAATGTTGAAATAAAGACAAAGACTGAATTGGAAAAGAAATAAAGAATTTTAATCAGTATATTTTGTACTGTTCCTTGCTTTTTATAACAGTGTAAAAAAGGAAAGGAAAGTGTTTTGTTAGTGAATAATTAATTTATAGCATTTAATATGACGACTTTCAAAGTCAAAGGAAGTAGCGGTGTCACAAGATCAACAGAATAATAAATGTCAAACAAATAAATAAAAAAAAAACTTGACGGGTTGTATGAACGGAAATCAGTATCCTTCGCAAAGCTGAGAATATTTTTTTTTGTAATTTAGTGAACTTCGCAATCTGCGCATATGGTGTAAGAAATTCTTTAGTACTCACTTTCAGTGATATCTCTGATCAGCATATCTCGATATTCTATGTTACGTTTCTGGTCCACTCTATTGAAGACCTATTTAATCATGCTGTCTGGTAAAACGATTTTCCCAGAAGGTAAGACATAAGATTCAATCTCTTATGAAATAATGCAATTGTTCTTTAGTCGTGATAAAAAGCAGATAAATGCGCCTAAAAACTAAAATGGCAAAATGTTGTAAAAGAATTCTTAGCAATCATTATAAAATCAATTTGTCAAGAAATCGAATCTACTCGTCAGCTTTCTCGTTGCCTTACAGATGGAAGAGAAGGATGCGACTGGAGAATGCATACCATTCTGCCTATACAAGTAATTCCGCAATATCCCCAACGTTGTTGTTTAGCCTTTGTTGACAGCTTTGATATATTTCCCTCCGTTTGTTGAGAGCAGTAAGAGAAAGAAGTGAAAATGGAATTATGTAATATTACAAAAATCTATCCAGTTCCTTAGAGGAAAGCTTGGCATGTTACCACACGTTAGTAATCAAATGTACTCAGATGAGAATCGTGCTCACTTTTCTGCCTTTCATGTTATGAGACTGTGGATCCCTTTTATTACTTTATTTTGAGCTATTAAGTCAAGATAGTTTAAAGTACGAGCTTTCCTGCGATAAATAATGATATTGCCCCAACCAACTACTTTTTAAGATGACGTTTAAAAGCATAAATTCAGTACATTTCATTGAGTAGCACCGTCCTTTATATCAGTTCCATAACACAGCTGTTTATATTTTCAAATATCTTTGATCAGCTTATTAAAAAGATTTTGTATACGATGATTAGATTAAATCTAATGATATCTTACAAATTCTTTTAATGGCTTAATCTAATGCATACGGCTCACTCTTTGCGAATTCTTTCCATTATTTCCACTTTTCAGATTATCCTAGTCTATACTTTAAACAGGATGCTTTGGATCTATTTACAGGAGCAACTTTGGATGACAGAGTAAACTAGTTATGAATTTTTTTTGATAGATTATGAAGAAATCCTCAATATTTCGTGTCTTTTTCAGGGCGCTACACAGTATTCAATTATAAGTTCAGCTTCAAGTTAGCTCATAAGAATATAGTGATGGGTTTAGTAAAGGTGACATGTCAAATCTACAAAGGATTTCAAGTTACATAAGAATTGAAAGAAAGTCGATTAGAGAAAGTCGGTGTCTAGACAGTCTATGTTAATTCATTGCTTCCTCCATGCCTAGACCATGGCGAGACTTATTGTATTGTCACTTCTCATTCTAGAAAAACTTGAGACATGAATAGAAATCGAGCTTCACTATCAATAATTTACCGCCTTTAGTTCATTTCAATAAAAGTGAGAAGATCATCTTTCTTGAAGGTATTACACGGATAGTGTATTGAAAAATTGCATCATTGTATGGCTCTTAACTCAGTCCGCTCTCTATTTTTGATTCTTTCCGAATCTTTTAAGCATTAAAGCGATAGAGCATTATTCAATTTTTAAAAAATTATGATATTGAGGACGCACTCCTTGGTAGGCTATTTTTCCTTAGAGAAAACGCTGAAGAGCTGCACCAATGACCCCGTCGAATGGCCCCTAATATACAAAGTGCGTGCCGAACTTAATAGAAAAAATATTGTGTTTATAGTTACCGCTGTTACATCGAAAAAAAAAATACTGCGAGCACTTCTTGAGTGCTAAACAGTTCTAACGATGTTATCTCGGATGTCCACTGTAGTAGTGTTATAAGAATGAACTCAATACGTTTTGGAGTTTATCCAACAAGTCGGACTACGTACTGTTTCATACATGCATACACACACTGCTACACGTCGCTTCCCATTTAAATAGAAGTTGTTTTTTTTTGTTTAGCATAGAAAAGATTAATCACAACTCTTGAAACACTACATACAGCTTAAGTTCCAGGATCAGTTAAGATGCAGGTGTGACCGAAGATGTATAAGAAATTATTAATTTATATCATTTTAAAGTCGTTTTTTAAGTGTGGGAGCCAGGAGCAAAACACTCAAAGTGCACTTGCAGGGTATCTAACAGATCCAAGAGGTTGCGCTTGGATCTAAGTTCAGATTTAATCACTTTTATAATGTGCAAAGGAAAATTACTCGAACTCGACTCGTTTTTACTTTTTACTTTTATTATCACTCATTTTAGTTACCTTTTCTATTATCTAATACTTTTTGTGGTAAAGAATAGTCAAACTATCATTTCTAACCAAGGAATTTTTTCCCCTTTTTTTAATTGCTGTTTAGAGCTTGATTTTATTTGTTATTTTTGCATACTCTTCTGCTTTTAGCTCACATCTTTCTCTTTTCAGTCCAATTTTCTTGCTCTTCGCATTTGTACTAGCGCCTTAAGGACTTCAAGAGGAAGCAATCCCACAAGAGTTTTAAGTTAACATACGATTTTTTAAAGTTATAATTCTCTCTTTTAAACTGATATGATATGGAAAAAAGAAAGAGAAAGGTTTAGACAAATTTAGACGGATATCTTAAAATTTTAAAACCTTCAGTTGAGTAAAATAGTATGGAAACGCAAAGCAGACCAAGTCATAGCGATTGAATGTGATGGAACAACAAAGAGGAAAAAATTACTTGTAAGTGCGTTTTGGAAGTCATTATTACATCTTAAACCTTACGTTTGCAATAACCATTACAGTCACTTCAATTCATTGTTTCGCTTGAAAACCGTTTTCCTTACTCCTTCACTTTCAATAAAGCACGCGTCAAGCAAATTACATTTCTTATGGCCCAGACGTACATTATGAAATTTTAACTAAACTGCTTCGTGAAAAACACACAAGGCCCTTTCTTTTCTGTCTGTCTGTTTCTCTGTTTCTCTGTTTCTCTCTGTCTCTATCTCTGTCTGTCTGTCTGGCTGTCTCTCTCTCTCTCTTTCTCTCTCTCTCTCTCTCTCTCTCTCTCTCCCTCCCTCCCTCTCTCTCTCTTCTCTTCTCTTCTCTTTCTTTTTCTTTCTCTTTCTTTCTCTTTCTTTCTTTTTCTTTCTCTATCTATCTCTGTCTGTCTGTCTCTCTTTCTCTCTCTGTCTCGGCCGTTGTATCTAGGTATCCATGTGTCTAACTATATATCTTTGTATGTATCTGTCTATTTATTCATCTCTCTGTCTAATTTTCTATTTATCTATCCATGATTATTTAACTTTCACTCTCCAGTTCTCTCTGCCGTCCTTTCTAGTTGCTCTGTCACTAGAGTGGTCTTTTTCTCATCTCATCTATCTGCCTGTCTTTAAATCTATTTATTCATATGTCCACATAATTAATTTTTGGCCCTTAAAAAGTTTGTTCTGATTTTTGGAAATATTGCTTCTTAGTCCTGATGATTTACTTTTGAGTATTCTGTGTCCATGAACTGTCTGCACCAGTCGATGTACTTGCGGTCAAGTCAAAAACAGTACCCTGCTCAATTATCATGAAAATTCTGAATATCTGCTGCGCCCGCAAAATTAATGGTTTCTTTGGCTTCGCTGGCAACAGCAAATTCTGAACACCTGTTTTTTTTTTTTCGAAAATTCAAGTAACTTGGTGAAAATTCATCATGAAAATAATTTCAGTGTTCTAACAATGCATTTCAGAAATTTTTACTTCATTCCTTTTTTTCCATGTTATAGATTTTATTTCTTTAAAAATCGGTTTAGAAACAAATGTTTTTTTCCAATTTGAGGAGACCACAAAAAATACAAGAATTATTATCTTGTTTTCATGGTGCGAAAATGTTTTTGTTTTTCCTTTTTATTTCCTTAATGGTAAAATTTATTATTTTTTATTTAAAGAAAAATAAGAAAAGATGCTGTAACAGTCGTGTTTGTAATGCCTTTATCAGTCACATCTTCTAAAGTAAAGCTGCAAATAAAACCTTTTCATCAGATTTTATTGACAACATTTATTTTTTTTTTTGTGATTTTTTCCATTTTTCTTTTGCCCTCATCCATTTTAAAATTATATTTTCTAATATTTGCATTTAGTTTTTACTCGCCGCAAATTCAAATTATAAACTAAAATAATCCATTTACATTGAAGGACATTTCTGTGAATGAAGAAGTGTTCTGTAAGCACATCTGCTTACAATCAGTGACTGTGTATGTAATGTACGAGAAGGTCATAGCGAAAAAAAAAAAATGTGCAAACTGGACCTGGTATCGAAATGATTCAATTCATGCCCGAAAAGTACAACCTCTTTATGCAGGCAGTTGATGTTCAAAAATACAGTCCATAGCTGATTCCGGTCAATCACCTTTTTCTACATTAAATTATCAGAAATCTCGAGATTTAAAAAAAAAATCACGTGCCTCACAAAATTCATCATGCAATTTGGCAACGAGATGTTCAAATTGAAGTAAAGCCTTAGATGGAGTCTCATAAATTTTGGCAATGATTATTATGGCTTTGCACTTTGCACACAAATTGAATTTAAAAGAGTCCATTAACAAGAGAACAATGTCATAAAGCATCAACATTTAGCCTTATATTAATCGCAGTAAAATATCGGATAAAACGATAAAATAAGCACTACTTTTAAATGAATATTGTTTTGTTAAAAATGTTGAAAACAAAATCTGGCGAATTTGCAAAGCTATAATTAGTTCGTTTCATTTTAAGCCAACCTACGTATTCCTTTCATAACAATACAAACGCTAGATCACAACTCTTGAAGCACTACATACAGTTTCAGCTCCTGGATCAATTAAGATGCAGGAATAACCGAAGATGTTTGAGACATGGAAAAATAAAAATATAAGACAGTCACCAACTTCAACTAAAGGACATTGCAAATTAGTATTTTAAACAAAGAAAATTATTCTTCGAATCGAATTATTTTTTTGTTTAAACAGCGAATACTATCAGAGCAACCTTGAGTTTCGACATCATAACAAGTCTATCTTGCATCAAAACGAGTTAAACAATCGAAGAATTGTTGGCCATCATTCTGAGATCGAGCCTGGACGGCTCTAACAGAGTGAACGAGCCCTGGGGCTTAGAGCACATGGCTCTCTCTCCCCTGGAAAATAGTGAGAAGTTATTCATCTACTCCGAGGGCCCCACCACCGAGCGACAGGCCAGAAATATCGAACGTAATGGAAGAGGATAATCTAAATTTGTAGGGTGGCTTCACTTACGAAGCAAACTGGTTCTTTGAGTTTTTTTATTTTTATTTTAGAGGGTGTTGATATGGAAGGAACAGGGGGAGGGTGAGGGGCATCTGCCAGAAAAAAAACCCACTGATGTGAGCTGTAACTGAGGGTTTGAGATATTGAGGATTTGTATTTTTGCTTTCGTATACTTTTTATCGGTGCATCTGTCTGTCTATATATATATATATTCCTTTGTTTCCCATCCATCCATCATTCTTATCTTACCCTCGATCTTTTCTTTTCTCTTTCTCATTTTCTTTCTCTTTATTTAATCTACTTTTATCTACCTATCTATATTTTTTACCCTCCTCATGTTCCTAAGAAATGTCTTCAAAAATGCAAATTTATATCAGCTATAAAAGTAATTTTCCCTCTTTTTCACATAAAACAAATTCCTCTTTGTATCGTACATTACATACCGGTACTTTCTCTCTCGCTCTTTCTCCCTCTCTCTTCCCCTCAATATCTCAACCACTCTGTTTCTCCTATTCTCTCTCTCTTTCTCTCTCTCCCTCTCTCTCTCTCTCTCTCTCTCTCTCTCTCTCTCTCTCTCTCTCTTTCTCTTCCCCTGACTCGTCCATAAGCATGCCCAATTATTTTGCAGCCAAAACATTCTGTAAATCATATAATATCTCCCTGGAGAGTCGCTAAGAATTCATTTTGCCGAAAAGACGTGGAAAGGTTTAGTTTTCCTTTTCAAGCATAAAGTCAGTTTACTAGTCTTTCAAAGGCATGATATAAGGGAGTTATATGGCTGGTCTCAATTGTAAAATAAGGAAATGATGAGTAAAAGCTCAGACAATAGGACTATGTTTGACACGAAGCGTGAGTAAGAAACTACATTTGCGCATCTTAAATAAACAGGTACCTGTAAAGTAATGTAATTGGTCTAAGAATCTCAGAAATGTTTAGTAAGTGGTTCAAGATACGATGTTGGAGACTGACGTCTCATCTGTTCAAATTTGCTAAGATGGACAGCAGCTTGCGGCTTGTTTCAACAAGAATTTACATCATTGATGGTGGGAAGACGATATCCATTTACTGATACTATTATGGTATTAATTATAGGAATCCCTCATTACATTAATAATTTTGAAATTATTAACAAAGATTTTTCTGTGTTAGGCAACCCTCAAATATAATCTTATGAAGACAAACCTAAAATAAGCGATTTAAAATAGTTCATACCTAAAAAGACAAGAAATATGAATATTCATTTTTTTTCTCATAACTATCACCTCTTAATTAAAGTTATTTATATAATCTAATAGCTGAATCAGAAAATCAGGCTCGGTTTTGTACTTAAACTAGACTTGCTTTTGAAATATATAAGAAACCGGTTTTAATTCATATCATATTTATTTTTCCTCTGGGCTCGATCAATTCCAACTGAGACCACTGCTCCAACGCAAATATGAAGAAGCGACGTAATGAAACAAAATGATTACCTCAGTGCTGTTGAAATACATATCTGAAGATCTGTCAATATATTGATAGAACTGTATGTAGAAGCGATCCAGATGATGGAAACTGAAGTGCAAAAGCCGGGTTTATTGCACGAAGTGTAAGTGTGCATTTACCTGGGATTGAATGATTGCACGCCGCGAATAGAGAATTCTAAATCATTTGCAAAAAATAATATTCAACCCAAATTAAAAACAGTACAAGATTATGTTGTTTTCAACAAATAAAATGGTTATTTGCTTGCCGTTCAGATGGAAAACGCAACATGTGACTGTCGACTTTTGTGTTTCTTTTCAGGCAACTATCAAGTTAATGTCCTGCTTATATCATTATGAGCTGCTATTCTTGCCTATGATCTCTTATTAGTTAGGAAAGCTTTATCGTCGGTTTATGGTATGTAAAACCACATTGTAGGTCGCTTTACTGCTATATAAAAATACGTTTTTCATAAACATTTTTTTCCATTTCAGACCTAGGAGGATTATAGATAGGGGGCTGAGGCCTTGGTTTCAAAAATTTTTGTCATCACCTGGTCTTGGTCTAAATTTCCCAAGGTCAGAATAACTAACCCGTGCCAGTTAAAGATAATCCAAGCTGGCAATGTGGTGTCTGACCGTATCTCCAGATGGCCTGCACTAATAAAATTGAATATTTCAAAGCTAATTGGCTTAAGGATGTTTAGCTAGTCTAAGTGAACTGGAACACTTGAAGTGGTAAGTACGGGAAGCTTTCCTTGCTGGACACGTGGTAGTATCTTGTTATATGAGGACTCTGTTTTCAGACAGGAGGACATGCTGGAGTAGATTTCATATTCGGACAATCTTTATTACAAGGGTCGTTGGAAAAAAAGATTCTGGATGATTTGAGACCTTGCCTCGATCAAAAATAGATTAAGGCTTCTTCTTCCTGAATAAAAAAAATACCAAAAATGAATTTCATCAGCGGTAACTACGACATGTTCGTTTTAAAATGCAATTTATCAAGACAAGATAATGCAAAGAAACGTGCATCAAAAGAAAAAGACGTAATTTATATAATTAAACAAAACGTGGAGACAAGCTATGCACGGGGATGATATATTACTTGAGAGCTAACAGCTTTTTTTTACCTTTTAGAAATGAAAGGTCAACTTTGATAAGCACGCCATACTTCAATATTTGATGTTATGTTCATAATATTTCGAGCCATTTTCATTCACAACAACGGAGCTTAACCCAAATTGCTAAACATTTAAGCTGCACTTGACATGACCAGACATTTCTACTAACGGAAACGTGGCTTTGGTCTGAGTACAATAGTCAGTCAATTAGTATGGATCATCCGCAGCGCTTGATCAACGCAAAATTCCCCCACATCAGCTTAAAAGGGATAAAAAAAAAAAAAACAGAATGAAGGAAAGTAATTATGTTACGTTAAGATGATTTTTGATTTGATGTGTCTGAAAATGGGGAGAAGATTTAGTCCTGCAACACATGACCTTCTTTCAGTTCATTGTTTATTTAAAACAAGGGCTCTGAGAAAATAAGTTTCTTCCTGTTCTTTTTTATTATGTTCTGTATATTTTTTTTTATCTTAACCGGGTTTTATTTTATTATTGCTCTCTTTTCCCCTTCTCTCGTTACTTTATTTCATTACACCATATTCATTGTTTCACGGATTTTAATAATTGACGATTACCCCTCCATTGTTCGTCTATCTATTTATCCATCTGACTATCTATCTATTTGTCTTTCTATCTATCTATCTAACTATCTGTCTTTCCATCTATCTATCTAATTGTTTGTCTTTCTATCAGTTTTCTATCTATCTAATTATATGTCTTTCCATCTATCTATCTAACTATCTGTCTTTCCATCTATCTATCTATCCAACTATCTGTCTTTCCATCTATCTATCTAACTATCTGTCGTTCCATCTATCTATCTAACTGTCAGTCTTTCTATCTATCTATCCACCATTTCGCCTCTCGATAATCCTGAGCTATTTTCTTCCGTTCGCTTTGTTTACCTCTTTTGATTTTTTTTTTCTTTTCTCTCCTATCGACTTTTACCTTTTCGTTTCTTCCACATTCAAGACAGGCTGGAACAAAATTACTCGCAAGATAAAATCAGTGACTACAAATCTCTCGACACGCGATCCTCTTTCACTTGGTTTCCCAGTCTCTTTTGCATCTGAGGGGAATCTCTCGGCTCCTTCATTTTCTGGGACGGCGTTGTCGCATTTGATTTCAACCTTCTTTAACTACAAGAATCCCCTTCCCAAAGGTCAACGCTTTGCCATCAACATTGTAGAAAATAAGAACTATTTTCGCAGAAGCTGAATTAAACTTTAAAAAAAAATTGCGTCTTCATATAGAGTCGGTTTCATCAGAATGCAAAACGTCTACCATTTCTTTCTAATATAATATTTATTAATAAAATTAATGCACATTATTATATTAGCAAAACATTTCAAATATAACAGGCATATTAACACTCTCATAAATATAATTAGAATACACCAAAAAAAAATCAAATACTATTTCCCGACATTATGACTATGTTTTCAACGAACATTCATGGCTAAAATTTTCAATTCACTGTAACTATCTGAAGAAAAAAACCCTGAAAATCGTGTCTTTCTGTAATTTTTTTTTTTTTTGTAACATAGAGGGCAATCAAACAACCATTGAGGCTAGGATAGACGGCGATGACTGTTGTATCGAGGTTCGGGTTCGATCCCCGCCGATATAATTTGTCTTTTATCCTGCTTTTACGTCTTTCCTCTTATTTGCTAGTCTCGAGTTATATACAGGTTAGTACTTGCTTCTTCTATTCTGCACTGTTTGAATAACACTTCTATTCGTCAAGAGAGGAAATACTTAATATTTTTTCGGAGGCCATAAAGTCTTGATAACTGCGGCTTATCCGTCTCTGAAATATCGTTTAGCAATTAAGTATTATTTTGTCATTCCAGTCATACCGCTGACACTAACAGTATGCGGGTCTGTCGCAGCCTCTACCCCATCTTAAAGCATGAAACATTAGAGCAAAGACAAAACATGAATTTGAATCTAACTTTTAACAGAACCGAGACCCTCCCTATCCTAATCCCGAGGCTTTACCATTTAGTCAATACTGCACACACACAAAAAAAGACGAGTTTATGTAATTATGTACCTTTATGTTGAAGTCATAATATAGACCTTTCTCTATTTCAAAACATTTTTTTATCGTTTAAAACACGAAAATTATTTTCACCGACAGTAATGAGTCTACCAAAAAAATTACAAGCATAATTATATGTTATTCGAAAGGTGATTAAAAAAAACAGCGAACAATCCGCTTTATCTTTTTTTTTTTAATCCTATCTCATTTCTCCCAAAAATTTTCCCTGTGTGTCATTCCAAACAGTGTAATAAATTTCGCTTTTTTTTCTGTCATTTCTTTTCTCTATACCATTGTTTTTTGGTTGTTGTTTTTTTAATCGTCGAACGATCGTTTAAAAAAATTGACGGGATGCGATCCAAAGCAAAAAAATAAAAAGAAAAAAAGAAAAGGTTTAAAAAAAAGGATCAGAAATACTGATTAGATATTGATTCTTCGGGCTTTAGTGTCACAGGGTGGAGCGTTAGGTGGATCGCACATTCTGACGTTGCTCTAAGGAAAGGTAATGTCTTGTAGACATGTTAAGCTCGCCTTTAGAATACAATCTCTGATTATTATGATTTACAAGAAGTAAAGTGTGCAGAGTTACAATGCTAATAGATTCCCAACCCGAGTAAAGTATTAACGATTTCAAGTTGATAGTGAAAGATTTTTATAACTCAATGTGATGTTTCCAAAAACTTACATTAGAAAAGTAAATCTCTCGACAATCTTATTTTGATATAGAATTACTTATTGCAATGATTGATAGATTCATCAGTAATATATTTGGATACGCATACACGGGTTGTAAGATTACAATATTGACATATAGATAAGATTATTCACACAATTCTGCCTCGATCAGCAATCTTTACCCAAAGTTGGATTTTCAAGTTTCCTTTGAACCCTGAAGGGCAAGAAAACAACATGTAGAGGGAATTGTGCTGTATGTAATGTAAATTGCGATCAATAATTTAATTTTTTTTTTTTGGTTGGTTGGCTAATTTTCCTGCTTTTAAGAAAGATGTAAAATCGTTTTCGAATAAATCAAAAAAATTACAGCAGGATCAAGAAAGTTAAAATTGATCTTCCTTAACGTTTGATAATTAAAAAGATAGATTTTGTTGACTTATTACTTCATTGATTAGTCTTTATGACGAACATTTTTGTTTTAGTTAATTCCATACAAATAACATTGATGGAGATAATGTTTTTGGAGTAGTTAGAATGATCAATCGATAGATTCATAAAAAAAAATAAGTGAAAGTAATAAAAAAGTCTTTTGTTACATAAGTTAGCTAGTAAAGTGAATCAATCTTTAAGGGCCTTTATTTGTAATAATAATAATCACCTTTATTATTATTATTATTATTATTATTATTATTATTATTATTATTATTATTATTATTATTATTATTATTATTATTATTATTATTATTATTATTATTATCTTTATTATCATTATATCTACCTATTTAACTATTTATCTATGTAGCTATCTATCTCTTGGTGACTCTTGTCTAGTTATTTGTTGAATGTCGAAAATTTGAATGTGGGAAATAACATTAATTTAAAGAGTAGACTTTTTTTTCTTCTTCTAATCTACTGAGTATCTGATAATTTTTCAGATGATTAAAGATTTTGCTATACAAATGTTGTCGTGGAAATTGCTATAGAGTTATAA
>JAWDGP010002895.1:3310000-3317500 GCA_033675545.1 Elysia crispata | reverse complement strand
GTTTTCATGAAATGAAAATCCGTATCATGTAATATCATCTACGCCCATGTTCTTGACCAAAAAGGTGTGACATGAAGACAAAACCATCTTGATCTTTTCTACTCAGACAGTTGCATAACATGATTTTCGTAAAAAATAATGAATTTTTTTTTGTTTTATCTATGTGTGTTATTCGGTTCTGAAATTAACACGACTTTTTTCAAACAATCTTTTATGATGGAAAAAGCAGAGACGGAAGTATCACGAAGGCATTTAAAAAAAAAGAATCGTCAAAACAAGCAAGGTTTAAATCTGAAACCCAACATCCGTCTTATGGTTCAAATTGAAACTTTATCGCAATATCATAGCGAATATTCGTTAGAATGGCCTCGATGGAACACCGAACATTGAAAATCCTCGTTGGTGGGAATGAAAAGAAACAATTGAAAACGAGAAAGATGGAGAGAAAGTGAAAAAATAGAGAGGTCACAGAGAACACAGAGAGAGAAAGAGAGAGAGAGATAGATAAAGAGAGAGAGAGAGAGAGAGAGAGAGAGAGAGAGAGAGAGAGAAAGAGAGAGATGTGGGGGGAGGGGGGGTTCCTTTTCTAATCAAGAAATGCGAAAGGAGATAACCAACTGTCAGGACAAAAACAGAATACATGTAGAAAGGTTGCTTTTACCGTCGTGGAAAATCTGAACCCGTTAGAGATCAAATGCATATGATTAACAATAGCAGCTTTCAAATATTCATACATGTTTAATCTGAGAATGCTCTTTCATTTTTCCCTCATTTCTAAATAACGGATATATGATTGAAAATCACTAAAAGACTGATACACATTGTCAGAAAATAATGCCTGTCGTTTTGTTGAATTTTTTTGTTTCGAATTCAGTACTAACAGAATGACAGCCTGTTCGGTCTGCACTAGAACATCCTGCTCATTTGATATATGAGCAGGCATTTTGGTGGCAACAAGAGAGACGAAGATAGACAGATCCCAACTGTAGAACAAGAGGGAGCCGAGTGTCTGGGGATCTCGAGAATAGGAGGACGTGAACTCACGGACGCGAAGAACAGGGGCTGCTAGCTTCCGTGCGTCATCCATTAGCCGAATACATCTATCTCCGCCTCGCACGCTCTTCTTTCCCTACAAATGATAATTGAAAACTAAGAGTGTTCTTCGCCGTTAGTGACTACATTTATAGAACCTTCTGCTAAAAATGTTCTGCTCTGTTAGTGAGCGCATTTCTACAGCTCTCTGATCACGGGCGGTCCAGACTCGAGTGGAGTTATTACATGCTTCACGAAAAACTCATCACAGCATGACGTACGTTGCCCTGCGCAATCTGTGCGCTTTGATTATGAAGTTACGTACTCGAGGCGTTCTTTTGACTGTTTTGACGGTTTGCGATTCGGTAATACATTCAAAAGACCCAAATAGTTTTCCCTTTATTGGTTAGGTTTATTTTGAGTTAATGGGGATTTAACAGCGATTCGTAATGAGTCAATTACCTTTCATATGAAGAATTTCTTTTATTGTTCATTCTCAACAGAAAATAGAGCCACAATAATTTGTTGTTTTGAGTGCCATTGTCTGTGAGTTTTCTGTTCTTTCTTTTTATTTTATTTTTCACGTGTTGTCTAACAATGACGCCTTCAGTCTAAGAGCACTCTCGAACAGTTTATCAGCCATTATAAATGTTATCTTTTATTACTAAAAAGGTTTTAATGATTCGGAAAGAGTGAAACATCAATTTTCCAACTATATTGATGTTACAGGATAGATTTGGATTCAATTGACAAATTTATCTCAGCCCTTGAATCGTGAATTGCGTGCTTCTTCTTATCTACGTCTTTCTCTCTTTCTTTCTCTCTCTATCTGTCTCGCTATCTTTCTGTTTCTGTTTCTGTTTCTGTTTCTGTTTCTCTCTCTCTCTCTCTCTCTCTCTCTCTCTCTCTCTCTCTCTCTCTCTCTCTCTCTCTCTCTCTCTCTAAATGCATTTCGGCTCTTTCATAAGTAAATATCCTAAGATCCTTACGAGGTGTTTGTAAAAAGCGTATCTAGCACAAAAAAGTGATATCACAGAAAAAACCACATAGCCTTTTCTTGATAATCTTACTTTTTTGGAGAGTCAAATGACGCAAGAAAGTTTACATTTTTTTCTCTTAAAACTAATTTCTTGTAAACCATAGCATCTATGACTGAACATATGATGTTCTCAGTTAAAAGAATAATAACAACCAAAGTTAGCAAATTTTATAAATTCCTAATCTGTTTATAGATTCTTTTAAACGCTGAATATTCATGTAGGTACGAATAAATGAGTAGCTTTGAATTGCTGCAAATCACAGCATGTCTAGGTACTTTTTTGTTCCTACTTTCATAGCCTTATAATTAGCATTTAGAAAGAATTTTAAAAAGACTGTGTTTTCCAGAATTAGATGTTTTCCAGTAACCATTCGATTACAGAAAAAAACTGCGCAATCTTCTTCGAACTTTTATGGATGCTGTAAAGCCTCTAGCTGACGCATCTGTACGAAATTTATATTTAATTACTGCTGCTGCCGAATAAGCTTGGAGAGATGATTACGATATGTTATATAATAATTAAATAAGCTGATATCCTGCGATTTAAAGATCTCTAATAGGTATTTATTAGCAAGAAAGCAACACCTGTGTCTATCATTACAGCCCTGGATAGAAGTAGAATTCCAGAGATAAAAACGCACCAATTAAACCAAAACAATCAGATAAAGAGTCGAACAGATCGTTAAATACTCTCGGGGCACGAACGTCATATATGACTGTCAATGTTTTCAAGGCTTTTCTCCATCGCAAATCGTTCTTATTAACACCCGTGGGCGGTGAGAAATGGTGCAACTAGAACCGCAAAGCTGTAAGTCCTTAATAATGTTAATGGACTTGCAGCCCTTGTATTTCTTACCATCGAGATTCTAATCGAAACTCATCAATCAAAGAGGCCAGGCAGTTTCTGCCATGCACGCCACTCAGGCCGGGCACGGCCTGGACCGGGAACTTAAGAGAAATCCACAGCAGTCACCTTGATAGCTTCTGCTTCCTAGGAGGCTGCAGTTTGTTTTTGTCAGAATCACACAGAGCATCGGTCGCTGTCTGGGTGTGCGATTTGTGCAATCATAACGCTGGCTAGACTGATCTAGCTGGCTGGCTGGATTTAGTTGAAAAGGTCACTATTAAAAGCGAAGATTAAATGAAAAACGGCGGGTAGGGCTGTATAGAAACACGTTAATATTAATGTTATGACTCCTGAGCATCACGGAATTGATGATTAAACTATTTCAGAGATTTTTTATTTTCGATGAATGGGCATTGCTAAGTTTTGGATATATTGCAGAGTTTATGAAATTAAATCAAGTATATCAAGAAACTTCACACCTCATTGCACCTCTCTTTTTATTGAATTATTCATATTTTTTCATTTTATCGCTGGTGATAAATGTTCGCTGAAAACATTTTTTTTTTTGCACTTGATTGACCCATGATTTTTCATTAAGCTTACATCTTTCAGCTTTGTTGTTGCAAACAACAGCACGCGAATCAAATAAAGCACAATTATATATGTCATGTTTTTTTACGTTTCTTAATCCAAAGAGTCACGCATTTTAGCTTTTATAGCAATCCTTTAAATAGAATTTGACTTTTCTTTTTTTTCCTTTATTTTATCCATTATTTTACTGTACGAAAAAGCTTTAATATTCAGTCGCAATGTTTGTAACAATATGACTAGTTTTGTCTATTATACTTTAATTATGTTAATTTGGAAAAATAAATAAATCAAAGTTATCTGAAAACAGAGAGTTGAATTTAACTTAAATTATTATTTAGCATTCTGTTTATCATAAATATGGGAAATATTTTAGTTGCTATTTAAAAAATTTTTTTTTTCATCTAAAACTATTGTTTTCTCTGTCTTACCTTTTTGCCCTATCTTTGATTTATCATAAACGTTGCTTTAAAATCGTGATTTGTTTCTGTTTTGTTTACCGTACTGATATTGCATTCTATAACAAAATATTTGTGAAGACAAGCTAAGATCTGCATCAGTACTGAGCAATAATTCCTCTTACTGTTTATGAATCTCACGCTTCTGTTTCGCCAATTTCGCGCGTGGTCAATGTGCTATGAAGGTTTCGCAATACTCTGGAGAAGTGTTGATGTCGATTGCCCTACTCCCTGTGTGGGAGTGAGAACTGTTCTGTACCTGTCTTTCAATATAAAGTCGTGGCAGTTTTTGCTTCTGCTTTCGTTTGTTCATCTAAAACTCCTCATTGTCTTTCTGCCTGCATCTTGTTTCTTTCTCGATCTTTGTTTAGAATTGTTTTTCTATGTCTGTCAATTTTTCATTAATACGTATTTGTATTTGTCTTCGTCTGCGCCACACCTTTCTTTCTCGCCTAGCTCTTTGCCTTTCTCTTGAATTATCGTTCTGGCTGTCTTTCCAGTCTATCTGTTTGTCTACCCTTCTCTCATTTCCTCCGCTTTTTCCGTCTTCCTCTTCTCTTTCCTTTTTGTTTTTGTTTTTTTCTAACTCTTCCGTTTTGTTCTCTTCACCACTTTTTTTTTCCGACCGTCTATCCACCCACCTGTTGATCAACGCTTTTAATCAGGAAGTCACGCTTAAGGCAAAAATTTCTACTCTCTGGTTTCGCGTGAGCCAGTGAAAGATAGACACAAAAAGAAAAAAAAAAAAGAAAAAAGCGGAAGGAAAGCGATAAAGTTTCCCTAACAGACAAAATGTCGGTGCAGTTACCATAGAATCACGCGTGGTTGTAATTATTATCCTAGACTTCTGATTGACCTCACCTGCTGCGAAGGCCACCATGTCCCAGAAATAAGACGCTTCATTTTGCACCATGATTCAGTGGCTTCATGTTCGAGTTAAAAAACTCAAAAGTAGAGTTCAACGCGCGCGACGTCTCATCTTTAGAACAAGTGCGAATTATTTTTTGTAAAACTTCGATACATTGTTTTTTGTTTTTTTTTCCTTGTTGTCTTTTCCCACAATCTAACATTATTTCCTGGATGAATTTTTTCTGCAGAGGGACTAACTTTGCATGAATTGCAACTGTGATATGATACATTGATTAGACAGTTTCAGATCCAAAATAAAATGCTTTCTATCGCAAATTCATCATAGTTTTTCAATACTTAAATAGATTTTCATATTTTCATTCTTTGTTTTTTGTTTTTTTTTTCATTGCTCGGTGTATTTTTAAGATGTTAATATGTGCTTGTAAACCTAACAATTTTATGAGCATAACGTTATAAGTCTTAGAAGCGATGATTCCCTACTGAAGGGACAGAATGATAGAGGCCGTACCCATCGCACATACAGACCTACGCAATTGCTACATCTTCGGAAAACTGTGAAATTACTACGCCGCCCTGAGATAAATACCCGAGCTGAAAATAATTAGTTCCGCTGTTTACTCAAAAAAGATTGATGTTTTTATTAGCACTTCGGTATCAGTGAACGCCTATCTTGATTACAAATTGAAAATGGACATAATTATATTGAAAATAGAAGCGACGCTGTTATGTGCGTAGGATATGTTACGTGTTTTGATACGGTGGGACTTATGAAAACAAGAGTTTTATGATCAAATGTTGTCTGAAATATAAAAAGAGAATGATAAAGATCAGAGATGACAAATTGAAGTTAATGATAGCACAGAAGCAAATCAACCACACTAAGACATAAACGTTTTTATGAAGAGATCAATATAGAATGAAACTAATATTCTCAAGTTCTGAATAGATTAAAAGTTGATGATTTGCAGTAACGGGCTTTTCTGAATTAAAACGATATCAGAAATTTAGAACTCGGACGAGGTCAGCAATGTTAGAGTTCATTATAAAAAGCACCTCTATACACTTATTATTTTACACGCTCTATTGTGAAAAGTTGTGAAAATTACATTTTTAACAGAAAAGAAAACGCATTCTTCAAATGAAATAATCCTGCCTATTAAATTCTAATACGGCTAATTCAACACTTTCTTGTCGTGATTGTATCAAAGACAATAATTCATGTTGGATTTTTCCTTTCTGTGAAATTGGTTTGACGTGATAAAATTATACTGCTAGCTAATTGCGAATTGTAACTTCAATAGCATTACGTCAGAGTTCTAATGTTAAGAAAAATACATGGGGGAAGTAGGCCCTAACAAGTATAAATTTATGCCACCGAATTAGAAAGGTAAAAATGGAAACCAGTCTTCCTTCAAATATAATATTGATATCGAAGAATTAAAAAGATGCAAGTAATACATTTTATTATCACACCACAGAATGCATGCTATTGCATCAATGCAATGATCAATATTTCTTGTAAAAATGGCCTCTGAGTCTTGTAAAAGAATGCTAATACATTGGTAGATAGATCCTTTCTATGTTCATTCTATTTTTTTTCCAACGAATATGCATAGCTGCTAAATGGCAGTTCTAAAAAAATAAACGATTCTGTCTAAACATACATTTCAGAATCACTCAAAATTAATCGAACCAATTAGGGCGCGAGAACGAGTGGTGACATAAAAAATATTGTTAAAAAAGCCAGATGAATCCTTTTTCTTGGTCATGTCATAAAATACAACGGTTTGCGAGAAAATCATTGAACAAAACAAATGATAATTTTCATGGAAATTCAAGAGTGTAATCTGAAAGTCTGCGATACATCAACTCCTAAATTCCTTACCACAAATGGTTGATGCATTGTGAAGAGCATAACTTGAAACACCAGTTTTTTCGAGCTACGATATGTATGTACTTCCCCAATAGATGATATCCCTAATAAATTTCAACGAGAGTTATCTTCCTTGAACTCCTGACAAACAAAGCCTAAGCCTAAGCTTAATCATTAGTTTTTAATGCAGAATCTATTGTTCATAAACGGAAAATAATAAGTTTTGTCTCTTGAATATGAGCAATTAATATGTAGGTTGAATTTAGACAATATTAAGGTATAACAAGCAAAAAATTATGTATTAAAAAATCAAACAAACAGTATATTACAAGAAACCCGCCTGTGGCGCTCCGTGATAACAGTGGAATTGAGGTATAATCGCATGCTGTGATTCCTTGACTATCGTCGGTAAACTATCCCTCTCTCCCTCTCTTTCTCTTTCTCTCTCTCTCTCTCTCTCTCTCTCTCTCTCTCTCTCTTTCTATCAATTTTCTTTTTCCTTTCTCTCTCTAGCTCTCCTTTCTCTATATCTCTTCTCTCTCTCTCGCCTCTCCCTCCTCTCCTCTCCACACCTCTCTCTCTCTCATTCTATCAACTTTCTCTTTCCTTTCTCTCTCTAGCTTTCCTTTCTCTATATCTCTTCTCTCTCTCGCCTCTCCCTCCTCTCCTCTGTACACCTCTCTCTTTCTCCCTCTCTCTCTCGTTTTCTCTCTCTCCTTTCCCTCTTTCTACCTCTTCTCTCTCTCCCTTCTTTCTCCTTGCTCTCTCTTTCTCCCACTCTCTCTCTTTCTCT
>JAWDGP010002895.1:3275000-3305000 GCA_033675545.1 Elysia crispata | reverse complement strand
TCCCTAATCTCAATTTTCTGTGGTCTAATTTCTAGTCATTCGATACATGTACCTGAGTTGGGAATATTTGAAAGCAACGGTTGTAGGTAACTCTCCATGGCATAGAAATAAAAAAAATGTTCTCGAAAAAATATTTCAATAACCTTTGACCGCCTTCAACTGATGTAAAAAGATATTTTATGACACCTTAAAAAATTCGATGCCAATTTTAGATCTAGAGATGGATATGAGAAAAGATAATTATTCATTTATAAAACTGAGTATTAAGATTAACTGCCGAGGAAATATTTCATCTACTGCTTTGATATTTATTCTCATGTTGATTCGCTCTTGCAAAAGATTAAACAAGAGTATAATCCGTGGCACAATGTGGAAACGAAAACGAAAACAAAGTTCCTTAAAATAATTATAGATATTAGGACAGAAATAAAGATGTTTATAAAAAAACAAAACAGAAGTATCACTGTAAAATAATATCTTGTGACCCAAACACTAAGTTTTTTTAGCTAGATTTTTCTACTTACCTAAAAGCAACGTTAGAACGTCCGATATGGCCAAGCTGAAGAGATAGTAGTTTGTGGCTGTGTGCAAGAATCTATTCCTGGCAATGACTAGACAGGTGCAAACATTTCCTATGACTCCCGTGAAGAAGATAAGGCTATAGATCGCCATCAGCGCCACCATGGCAGCGTTGCTTAGATACCGCTTCCCAAGATACATCTGGAGATAGTCATCCTTGGATACAATAGAGAAATTCACTTCTGAAAGATTGTGCATATTTTGCAGAAGCGTCGATATGTTGGAGATGTATGTGTCCGTAGAGGTGACGGCACTGTATGTGTTGTTCAATATACTGTTTACGAAAATTCCAGATGAAGTTCCACCTATGTCTAAGCCCATAGTTTTGCCATGGGGAGCGCAAAGAACTGAAATGTTGTCCGAACTGTAACTGGAAGTAACTTCGTGGAGCTCTTCCCAGGTTGCGTTTGGCCCCGGTAAAAAGATATTTTGAAGGCTGTCGCGAACAATTGTTGTGAACGACTTGGACGCTCTATCGTAAGAGTAAATGACGTTCGGACAAGAAGTTTGAGGTGAAGACGAGGTAGTTTGTGTTATCGTTGGAATGTCCAGCGGTGGACACAAGACTGACGCCATCAGAGATGCATCTCCACTAGTCTCAAAGCGGTGTTGCTCTTGGTAACGGTCTGAAGAAGAGGCGCTGGCAAGGGTTGTTGAGGATGATGTTATTGTAGAGTATGTGTACAAGGCCCTGTCCCCAGCTGTAATATCCAAAGTCGGAGGCGGCCGTGGGTTGATATCGTTAACATCTTCTTGAATTGGCGAGAAGAGGTTGAAAATTCTTGGTGTGGTTTTTTGCTGAATGTATAAATCTTGATGCTGCTGCTGAAGTTCCTGATGTTGTTGTTGCCGCTCAGTATAAAGCGGACGAGTATTGTCGTGGAGGAGAACATGCAGCTGACAGCACACCTCGTCGTTCACAATGGAATAATAGTTATCTTGCGCCATGGTTTTTAATCCAGTTTGGGGTGATTAGATCCTGAATGAAAATTTATTGCAGTCGTATCTTAAAGATTTTAAGCAATTTTCCATGCAAGTGTCTGTGCCGTAATTATTTTTGGGATCCGAAACAAATAAAATTCATTATCGACCGGAGGAACCGGGATTTTAAGAAATTGAAGTTATAGATATTAATATAATTTAATTTATACTCATAATATGATCTATTCTTTAAATCCAAACATCAAACAAAAATATTAGTTTACCCAGTGGTCAAAGAATTTAAATGATTATGACATAGGCAGCTGTCATTAGAACAATTTTAAGGAGTATTAAGTGTGTATGTTTTCGTTGATTTTCAAAGCATGAAATATTATTTGTATCCATTATTTTAACACTAGTCACCTTCTAAACTTCATTTTCATAACTCCTACTGAAGTGATTTGAAAATGGCTTATCTGACATAAAACTCTGAGATGTGCAAAGTTACAAAAATGTATTCTGTACGAAAAGCTTCTGCAAAATATATTTCAGATTAATAGCACAAAATAAGCATTGGAAAGGAATTATTGTAAATGGTTCATATTCTGAATTAAATTTTGTAAATTACTGGAGAGGTTGACATATTTTCGAGTGTTTGACCATGCAATTATGCATTAGAAATTTGATTGTAGGATGTAATCGATTCTCCAGGCTTCGACATTTTCGATTATTCACTGTTTTTGCTACATTCGTATATTCAAACGAAGCTTTTCATGGAGAGGTCTGAATATTTTTGTGCCTGATGATATTTACAATATTCTTGACTCTTCAAGGATTTCTTAACTTAATCTCAGATCACAAAATGTTCTCTCTGTTAATGGTATTGATCTAAATAATTATGCAGTTTAGTTATTTTTCCCAAAAATAAAAACAAAACAAAACGTTGTGTTGGACACTCTGTCTACTCTCCGTCCCAAAAGGCAACAAGAACAGCTTTTCGGTCCCATCGTACATGAAGGATTTAATAGGGCGATAAAAGTTTGAACTTTGCAAGGTTTCAGTGACCGAAATCATGATAGACAAAGCCTATAAATTGTCGCAATGACTAGAAGACAACTAAATCACCGTCTCACCTGTTAGTACTTCATCGCCTTCTCAAGGAACCACAAGAGGTTAATTACACAATAAGAAATATATTTAAAAAAAAAGTATTTGAAAGTTTTTATACATTATAAGCAAATGAACTTGAAATTATTAAGGCTTGCATAACGATTTCAATGGCTGCATCAGAAATGTCGAAAATGTTCTTTGTATCCATTTGTTTTTATACATGCAGAAAACAATACAAGTATCAGTATGTTCCTCCACTAGACATCTTGACGAAAATAAAAAGGGCTGAATAGATGTACTTTTTTTAGTTAAAAATTTATTTTCTTGTCTCAAGTTTAATTGATGTTTTACATAATACGTCAGAGTCTTAAATCAATAACGTGTTTTATGATACTTCCTGGCTTTTGTACATGTCTGAAATCGTTTTTTCATACAAGTCATAAGTAGAGCAAAAAGATATTTACTATTATAATTAAAATGTAACTAATTTTTCACTCCTACGCGAAAAGTTTCACATTATGCGTTACACCAAGCAAGAAATATTAAAAACTATAAGTTCATCAATAAGTTCGCACCAAACTAAGACCAAGATAAACCTTACAAATCATCAATCTTTGTATTCTCGCATTGATTAGAGAATAATAGAATGACTCTTAATGCTACGAGTAATTCTCAATGAAAAGATTTTTTTCCTTTTTATCGTCCGAAAAAAAATATGGCATTCTTTTATCCAAAGCACAATAATCCGCGTCCGAGACAGACGGTTAATATTAAAAAGCTTGCAATGACTCTGCGTGCTAAGCGTGTAAACGCCTACTTTATGCCAGTCTTTTCTGCACCACGAAGCTAAGGGCAAGAACCCACCTTTATCGGAGAGAGCTGATAAGTTTGCGTGCGCTGCGCGGTAGAGCTGAGCGCGAGATAGAGTGAGTACCAAAGCGCGCAGTACTCACATTTTTACGTAGTTTTTTCTTACTACTGTTAACGTGTGTTTTACGTTGCGGAGGCGGCTATGACCTACAACTGAAACGTGGCAGGATAATGAGATCAATTTGAATAACGACGCAGCCGACAGTTGATGAAATTAAAATGAAAAGCACATAAAATAAGGAGAGGAAAATTTTAAGATTTTGAAATTTTGGAAATTCCATCGCAAATAAGTCTTATAAAGGTTGGTGTGACAAAGGTTTTAAATACAAAAATTCGGCAGATGTTAAGTGTAATATTTTTGTTCCTAGAAAGTTAGTAACATCTCAAATTAATATGGAAACTTAAAATAAATAATTTATGGCGGTATTCTTTCCTCTTTAGTTTATCAATCATCTAACAATGTTTTTAAAAACCTATCTGAAGTTACGATCACAGTCTTTTGGAGGCAGCGCAATGTGCTTTAAGATAAACTAGTATTACTAAAAACCCTTCCTACTTTTCACGCGCAAGTGTAATCCATTTCAGACTAAAATAGTTTTTCTTTTCTTGTCAGTTAGTGGATCATAAGATTCTTCTACTCAGCATTTTACTCAGCATTCTTCCTGCAAATCTTAGTTTCATTTGCTCCTGAGAGAGAGAGAGAGAGAGAGAGAGAGAGAGAGAGAGAGAGAGAGAGAGAGAGAGAGAGAGAGAGAGAGAGAGAGAGAGAGAGAGAGAGAGAGAGAGAGAGAGTAAAACTTACTTCTTCAACAGCTCCTTTTGATTGGCAGGACTGAGTCAATTTATCCCAGCATTAATGATAGCCGCCAATTACGTGTGTCAAATATGGCTCAAGCTGAAGAAGAGTTACTGTAGATCTTAGACAAGGGCGACAAGTGAGTACCGATGTAAAATAATCGGAAAGGCGAGAAAGGCACAAAGAGAATATTTCAGCATCCACAGAGAAGATCGGAATAGCGAGTTTAAGGTCTTCTTATTTTCATTGAAATACTTTATAATAGTTGTAACTATTGCAAATGAAAAGAATATGACCGAGGTAACCTTTTATCTCATCGCGCGTGAATGTGAGGGTTTGGAAAGGGGAGATATTTCCATAGATTTTGATACAATAAGGAAAATCTAAACATTATCAGAGCCTTCAGATTGGAACTCAACCTTGGATTACTCTGCCCTAATTACAAAGGAACTTACAGTGGATTATATAAATGTGTTTCGGATACCTGAAACCTTAACAAGGTCAGAGAAGATAACATAAGGTAAAAAAGGTGACCTGCTCCTCCAGTGTTTACTTTCTTTTATCAAGACCAGAGAAAATTGTTGAAAGATCAAGAGTTAAGGTGGAACTGCCATTGCTTCCTACATTTTATCTAGACGTGTGGCGCCCACATCCATGCTTCCATGCCCTAAAAGAAAGGCATTTAAAATCATTTTTCTAAAATACAAGTATAACAAAAAAAAGTGGCTACAAGATAGCCCGTGTCCAAATTAAAAGAAAAAAACATTCATACGAAAAAAAAAACATTCCTTGTTGCTATAATAACGGCATCTATATTGGATTTTTGTATAGTTTTTTTTTTTCATTTTTTATCAAAGACTCCTACAGTTTTCAATAAAATGGCTTCAAATTTTGACTCTTGAAAGTCTGTTTTAGAAAACTTTGTAACCAGAAGTTTTTCAATTTTCATATCAAAGTCAAGATAGAGTATTTTCTAAATAAACTATTTTTTTTTTTTGCCTGTTACGCCTCTTGAAAAAAAAAGATTCAAAGAATGATAACTCCGTAATAGAACATTTTTTTAATTCTGGTCAAACACTCTTGTTTGTATTGTCAAAACAAATCAGTTGATAAAATTTTGAAGAAAATCCATGCAAAATTGTGGAAGGAGATAGGAAAAATTGCCAAATAATGCTGCTCTGAAAGAAAAAGCCGTTTCCAGAATAAAAACAACAAAGGGGGGGGAGAGATTGAGGAGCTGGCAGAGATACTTTGAGGGTAAAAAATTATTGATCATCCATTTGTAATTGATTAGAAAGTTTAAGCTAAAAAAAAATAAAGAAAAATGAAGTCTGGAATTACACTCAGTTCACGGTGGTGGTTGGGGCCAAAAATTACTCTCAGAATACCGAGACAACTAGTGCAAAACAATTTCATTAATAACAACGTGCAGAAAGAATTCATCACATTGATTGTTGATCAGAGAGAGAGAGAGAGAGAGAGAGAGAGAGAGAGAGAGAGAGAGAGTTTGTGTGTGTTTATGTGCGTGTGTAAACTGTAACAGAGACATTCCAGAGCTGTGTTTGTCACTCGATATGGATTGAAGTTGAGTTTTAAGAAATATGAAGCATTCATAGTTTAATTTACAAGCAACCTAAGCAGTACAGAGGTCCAAGTTTTCTCTTTAAATCTATTCCGCGGGAAAATATGGCATCTAATTACTAAACGTTTTAAAGCACATTTCCAAGAGTTTTGATGTTCAAGAGATAACTTCTCAAAACGTTCGAAAACTTGTAATTTGTTAAATCACGCTCCTTACCCAGCTTGCCTTCTGCAGTCTCATCGTTTTTGTTTTTTTTTTCTTTCTGTTTTTTTTTTTTTTTTTTTCTAAAATGACATTTGGGCCATTATCCAGTCTGGAGATGCCTTTTTGTCTAAATGAGTAGTGGAGCTTGAAATTGAAACCCTCTCCCTTCCCGTTTTCAAAAAGAAAAAAAAAACAGTGTATTTCTATACGGTATCTCTATAAGTCTGTGTCAGATGAATAGGCCACAGGTTGTGCTCATTTCAATAAGTCATAACTTTGATCCAGTGTCGTGGAATCTTAGTACAATATGCAATCCCAGAACTATGAATATTTAAGTCTGTTTTCAACCCCCCCTCCCCCACACACACCCAATTTCCCCCTCCCGCACACACACACCCTTTTCTCTGTCACCACTTCGGGAAAAAAATAAAAAAAGGACCAAAAAAAAGACGCAGAACTTTTATATTCTCCTCTCCATTTTTTAAGGAAGAGGGGGGGCCTCGAAATAATTTTATTATTTATGTCCCTGATATTGCACATTAGTTATTTCAACGTTATTCTAATTACCAGTGAAGTGAGGTTTAAGTGCAAAACGCACTCGGACTCCACATATCCGGCTATTTAATTGGACACTTCCGAGAAGTCAGCTACGGTTTGACCGGGTCAGCGCTACTACTGCTCACGAGAGATTATAAAGTGCACATCTCTTAGAGTCGCGATTTTACATTGCATAATAACGTAGAATGTCATATGTGAGCACTATGTTTTAGAAAGTATTTAACTTTTAAGTATTAGTGAATTTACCCGTTCGCTTTTTTTATATTTCTTTTCTCGATAATATATTTTATTTGAGGTGAATCAATAATAAAGTAAATTTGTATTTTATTGCATTAAAAGTGGTAATCTTTTATTTTGTTTCGAAACCCAATTCTTCCAGGGATTTTTATGAGCTGGATCCTGCAACAAAACTAGAATGATGAGGTAATATGCTTGAACAAGTTATTGGGCTGGTTATTGCGGTGATAAGTTGATGATGCAAAAAAATTGATGATGAAAAGGAGAGGATGGAGGAAAAATGAATTAACTAGAGGATCGTTGAGAAAATAAAAAAAAAGTTGAGTGGGAGCGATTTCTGTCAAAATGTTAGAAGAGAACAGTTTTGTAAATATGTTTAAATATATTCACAAGTTGAAAACAGTTTTCCAATTAGGTACGGAAATTCATAAATACACTTTTTTATTGGTGAAAAATGAAAACGAAACTATAGTTTTTTTTAGAGCTGCGTTAATTGATTACTTATTATCTTCGACATAAAACCTAAAAATATGAATCTGGAATATAGGAATTCGAGTAAGGATCAGACGCAACATCTAACCAAAAAATACAAAGACGAGCCTCGCGACTGCTGGAAACCAGGTTAATTGACCTTATTTGCTACATGTGGCCTTTATTCTCGGATCTGGCAGAAAGCCTTTAACCTGCAGGAATTAGAAACGAGCGGGTTTTAATTGGATTTTCTAATTTTTCGTAAGGACTCCCCTAGTGGGTCAGCCAGCTTTTATAGCACCACGGCTGGTATCACGCGAAGGATGTTTTTTGTTTGTTTTGTAACTTGGTATAATATTTCCCTCATTCCGAGTTATTTTATCCCTTTTTTAATTTTTTTTTTCAAAATGATATTTATTTAACTTAATATCTGTGGTATTCTTTAATTCCAGCGTTTAATTCAGGGATTTCTTAGACCGTTGAACTCACTAAGTTCGCAGTTTTTCTAGGTCTGGAGAAAGAAATTGAAACAAAAGTTCCGAAGTGAGTGACTTAATTACCCTCACAACAGGTGGTAGTACTTATCTGAATGATGTTTTTATTTTATTTCGCAGTCGTTTCTTCATGTTTTAAGGTTTTATGCCAAGAAGCTCAATATTTTTTAGGTTTATGCTTAGCGGGAAATCCGGATTATTAGCGTCTAATTTCCAAGACAAAGACATTCGGTCTGGTGTTTCGGTTAAGTCAACATTACAAAGAATATGAGCCAATTTCCAGTAAGGTTCGTAACTTATCAGGTTTCGAGGCAATGCAGGTTCACTCAGTTTAGGAAAACATCTCTTAATTAACTTTAAAATGTACCGTATTCTAGCAGTTTCCTACGTACACCATTTAGGCCAAGTGGAAGCGGAAGTTAACATTGTTGATGAAAATTGAGGCAAAGATATAATATTTATGAAACGACAGGAGAAAGGCAACACATTTAGTCCCTTAAAAGTGACATTTTTTTTTTAGAAAATCGAGACTCTCATAAAATCTTCAAAGGTCATGATAAAATTAAAACAAAATGGTCAGTTTTACATAACGGATTCATTACTGTGAAGAGAAATATGCCTATTTGATAGAGAGTCGGTTGGGTTTGGAGAGCGCCGAGAGAACAAGAGTAAGCAATAAACGTTTTGGAGGGTGAAGTCTAGACCTACAGCCGCCTCGGAGCTGATTAACTATGCGATATCGTTATAAAAACTAGGAGAGCATACGCACAGGGCAATCCAAGGATGCCGACAAATTGTGGCACCAGTAGCGGTAAACTTGGCAGAAGTATGATGGGTGAGGAATAGTTTGGTATCTTTTTTTTTTTTTTTTTTTTGGTTTTCTGTTTGTTTCTTTGGGTTTAAGTTCTTTTTTCCTCGAGAAGACGCCTAGCACTAGCATTATGGAAACCTAAAATTGATGGAGTTGCCAGAATTAGATGAGAACTAGTTTTTAATAATTGAAAATTCTCCAAGGCTTTTTATCAACTTAAAGAAAATATTTAATTTCCTACCAAAATTTGTTAAATTAAGAAAATAAGATAATTTTGGGTAACATTCGGAGGAGTTTGAATTTTTAATTGAAGACAAACAAGGCTGAACATTGAAATGACAACAGAATGCTTTGAGTAGCTTATGTTACAGTTTCTTCATAAATCATAAATATCAGAATTTATTGGACTTTTTCCTGGCTTTTTCCCGCATATATTAATTTGTGTACAATTTTTAGTTAAAGAGATTTAATTATTGTTCCAGTTTAAATATTACTTGCACAGAGACAAGTTCGTAGAGGCAGAACAAGTTAAACCTAACAATGTGAAAAAGAAATTCAAATGTAAAATCACGCACTTTAGTTCCACAAGTGATTGCTGTTTTCTTTTCTTTTTAGACTTGCGGTAATATTGTTAGGAAACAAGTTAAATTTTATGAAAATTATAGTATACTGTATTTCAATTGAACAGCATCTTCAAGAACTTATTTTCATTTCCAATGCGAACCAAAGAGACATAAAGATTTGTTAACAGTGAACATCATTTTACCGACCAATTTCCGCTGGGCTTTAAGCAGCACTTAACTAAAATATTGTTTGACATTTCTTTTTAAATTTCTATCAAAGCGCTATTGAGAAAATTTAATGTTTTCCTAATTTTGCGTCGATTTCTAGAATAATAATATAAAATCTGACAATGAAAACCAAAATTATCCCAAAAGCTAGCGCTAAGTACTAGGTTAAAGACTTTGGTCCGAGCTTAAAAACGAATCAAAATGAGGAAGAGAAAGAACGAAAGAGAGAGAACAAAGCGAAACGAAAAATAAAATGCAGAAAAAGAGTGAGTGAGGAGGGAGACAGAAGAGGAGAGATGAAGGGATAAAATGTTTTGAAGCAAAACGATCCTGTTTTTGTTTTGTTTTGTTGTTTGTTTTTTTTTTCCATTGCGCATATATTTTGCAAGAAAAAAAAAAACTTAAGCAGACATTCTAAGCAATTCTACTATCTCTTGTTCTAGGGAAAATCTATACGGCTTCTTAATTTGGTTTTGAAAAATATGAATTTATAACATTTATTGTATAAATATTCGTGGCAGATTTTGGGTTGGCCTTTCCGTTCATGGGGTGATTGTCGATGAATCCCTTTTTCATTTTTTTCATTTTTATGGCTGCGTTCTTGAGATTTTCTTTTCAGTGGCAAGATTTTTTCTACAGAGAATTCGTCTGCAAATCAGTAACATTATCGAATCATGACCATCGTTTTCTATTTTTTTTTTCGCAATTATTTTTTTCGTTAAAGTTGTCTTGCTTTTCAGCGATTGCCTTTTGAGATCACATTAGCAAATAATATACGTGTTCAAATGCATAATCTGTAGTTTCTTTCTCATCGTTTCTCAATATATTATGTAGTGCCTACGGTGGACTTGCCTTTCTGTTCAAGGGTCGATACTTTTTTCAAGAATCAATTTTAGGTGTGTTTTTTTTTATTGTTGTTGTTGTTGTTGTTTTTTTGTTTTTTTTTTGCAATGGCTGCTTTTGTGAGTTTTATTTTTTGGCTTTTGTTTCGGCAGTATGATTCCACTAGTAAAATAAAAGAAATAAGATAGGGCCTAAGACCTTTTTTTTTCCTTTTGGTCATTGCCCACTCTATTACCCCTAAAATTCTTATTTTTAAAACCAAGTATCTTACAACTGAGCTTGTCTTATTATTGAAATGGCAGTCGATCGAACCTAAACATACTCAATAATGCAAATCTGATGGAAAGCCCGAACAAAAAGATAGTCACATAATCAGATTACACAAAGCATGAACATCTATCCAGTCTGATGCTTTGCTGATTGGGGAGAAAAAATGTTTTGTTCATGCTTGAACGAAATGTTTTGAAAAATTATGTTAAAAGAAATGAGGCCTATAATTAGAGTAATGAAAGAGACAAATTATATAGTCAACATATTTATAGATTTTTACAGGCCAGAAGCAAAATTAATAAATGAACTTATAAATGAAAAGACACAAAATATTTATGCTCTTAATAAAAACGAAACAATATTGATTTAAAACACAAGCAATCAAATAAAAACACAAATGTATGATCTTTAAAAAGTTATAGCAATTAATAAAAAGAGCAAAGGCTAGATAAAATTAATATGGAAATTTTTTTATTATTTTATCTCTCAATTAGCTAATCAAAATGAAAGTAACGGCTGAGCTTATAGAATCAATATGCTGTGCTAGGGTACATAAAATACGTCATTTCTTAGGTTAATAGGCCTATTTTTTTCTTGGTATTTATTTTCCTTCTTTCTGGAACAAAACCGTGAAATTAATGTATAAATTTTGCCCACGGCACAAGTAATAAGAGAAAAGCTTGCGCGCCCATTTGCCAGATTATCTCGTATAATGTTTTTATTTTTTTTTTTCAACGATACCATTGGCCTCAACAGTTTATTTAAAAAGATACCTTTAAATATTTGATTTACCACGATTAAGCCTCAATGGGTACTTCTACACTCATCGCAGAGGTACACTGAAAGCCAAAGTCAGTAAAACCACTGTAGATAGAATGTTGATACAGCCAAGCAAATGACCATTTGGGATGCTTCCATTCAGTTGTGATAGAACGCACCCTTTTGTTAAAGATAGAAGAGCAATGATGAAAATGTGCTAGACAGGAATTTTAAAATCATTTAAATTATCTAAAATATACCCAAGAGTCTTTCACAGACTAATTGTCATGCTAACCAGACAAAGAGTAAGAAAGGGGACAGAGAAAAAGATTGAGAATCGCCGAAAAATACTTTTTATAGATTTAATCTGAGACTGGATAAAAAATGTTTTTTCAATATCCGATCGAGACATCCAAGCCGGCAAGTTATGTCCAGGTTGAACTCTGTAGCTTATTGACAGCCTTAAAGCCTTAAAAGTTAAAGAGAAGTAAATTTTCATCTCTTCTCTTCTTTGCTTTTAAAATGTTAAAACTCCCTTAAATCTCTTTCATGGTATTATAGAGGGAATTTTTCCCTTAGGACCCTAGAATAAATTTGAATTATAAGAAGGTAAATAAACAAGAACTTGTGAATTATCTATTTGAGAATTTGAAAATGACAAACCTTTTTTCTCGCCCTGACCTATATCTTATCCCAAGGGCTGTTGAAAAATGTAAATAGTTGACCATAAAACTGTGCTTAATCAGAGCGACCTGTAACATATTTTACACACGTAATCTAAGTAGGGTGGAGTGATCTTATCCTCCACGCCAGTTCTAAACATGACATCATTAGATTTTTATGTGGACGACTTGGTGAAGCAGAAAAAAAGGACAAAATTTTAGAAAAACTCGATTCTGTTTATAAGTGAAAATGGCACAACCCAGTACAGGTAGCAGGAAAAAAATAGAGAATCGGATAAGTTTTAGAGCCTTTAGATTTCAGCTTTGACCTGCTTTATGGCGGAATAATTTTATCCGTCGAGTTAGTAAATTGGATGGGCTGCAGATGCGTTAAGCTTAAAAATTTCTCTATTTTCCAAATGTATTGCGGTGAAAAAAATTTGCCTGATAAGAGTGATTCTATAAACAATGGGGTTTTTTTGTAAAAAAAAAAAAAATTGCGTTTGTTTATTTTTTATTAAAACAGACAACTTTCTGTTTTCTTCACCAACGGGAATTCATAGAGATTAAAAAAAGGATGAAAGAAGAGGGAGTCAGACATAATTGAACAAGGGAGAAACAATTTTAGAAAAAGATACAGGGTTAAACAGAAACAGTTATAAGGGAGGCAGAGAGCGGAATGCAGTCACACTCGAGGAGAGAATGAGCCAAATGAAAGGGAGTGTAATGAATACATAAAAAAGACAAACAGTTAACAGGCATATGTACAGATAGAGCTAACCATAGAGAGAAAGGGAGGGAGAGAGAGAGGGGGGGAAAGAGAGGGGGGGAGAGAGAGAGGGAGGGGGAGAGAGAGAGGGAGAGGGAGAGAGAGAGAGAGAGAGAGAGAGAGAGAGAGAGAGAGAGAGAGAGAGAGAGAGAGCGTTGGTTTGTCAACCTTACAAATCAATCACAATGTTGAAGACCGTAATGATAATTGTGTTTTAGATAATTGATCAGCGACCGCTGTGATCAAAGTTGTAGAGGCAATTCTTTATATTATAATTTCTTTCCCCCGGCACTACCAAAGCATTAATCCATTGGGCACACCCTATGTACAACAGCTTACTAGTGTCATCTGTTGGTTGGTTGGTTGGTTGGTAGGGTGATTGATGAATGCTAACACATCTCGACAAGGCGAAAGGCTATTTAGATCTGTTTTGCATACTGGGCCGAGCCTTGATACTTGCAGTATGAGCGGTAAGGGTAAATCTTAAACTAGGAAGGTAAAACTCAAGCGATACCATCTGGGTCTTATGTTTTTACATCTCGAAAAATGCCAGCAGAGTGAATCAGAAGTTTCAGTACATTGTCATGTATTCAATCTTAATATCTTCAGTGGTTCGATGGAGAGAGAGAGAGAGAGAGAGAGAGAGAGAGAGAGAGAGAGAGAGAGAGAGGAGGTGAACGAGAGAGAAAGTGAAAGAGAGAGAAATAGACAGAGAGGAGGTGAAAGAGAGAGAAAGTGAAAGAGAGAGAGAGGGAAAGAAAGAGAGAGAGGAGCTGAAAGAGAGAGAAAGAGAGAAAGAGAGAGAGAGAGAGAGAGAGAGAGAGAGAGAGAGAGAGAGAGAGCTGCCACATCTTACATAGAGATTAATCATAAGAGCCATGCACAGTCAAACGGTGGAGATATAGACAGTATAACTAAGGCAGAGTAACATTGTAGAGTTGTTCTGCAGAGGTGAATGCTCATGCTTTAAAAAAAATACCAGGTTATCCTTTATTTTCTCACATCCTGAATTGTTCATCTGGCTGACATTTATTAGTATCAGATCGCGAAGAGCTACCTTTTTTTCTTCTAACTTATTTGGTTTACCACTATGCGCCAGTGTATCAATCGAGTTAATGGAAATTTCTTCCTGATTATCATAGAAATCTCATTTTTGAAAACTGTAATTCGTTTTAGCTGAAAACATATACAAGCTTTTTCTTGCTTGCAAAAAAAATGTTGCCTTAAAATGAATCTGACATCTTCAAAGCAAATACATTAAAGGCTATTGATATTCCTATCAAAACATGTCTACACTATTATGTTCTGGATTACCTATAGTGTATAGAGCCTAGAAGAAATTCATCTTCGCTAATTACATTACATGACAGTATAAGGAGCAGCGTTGTTTATAGTAGTGGTTGAAGCAATTATTGATTAGGGTAAAGTAATAATGTTAGTTAAAGAAATAATAACAATAGTGAAAGCTGAAGCAACAGACGCAGTAGTAGTAGTAGTAGTAGTAGTAGTAGTAGTAGTAGTAGTAGTAGTAGTAGTAGTAGTAGTAGTAGTAGTAGTAGTAGTAGTAGTAGTAATAATAGTAGTAGTAGTAGTAGTAGTAGTGGTGGTGGTTGTCGTAGTAGTAGTAGTAGTAGTAGTAGTAGTAGTAGTAGTAGTAGTAGTAGTAGTAGTAGTAGTAGTAGTAGTAATAATAGTAGTAGTAGTAGTAATAGTAGTAGTAGTAGTAGTAGTAGTAGTAGTAGTAGTAGTAGTAGTAGTAGTAGTAGTAGTAGTAGTAGTAGTAGTAGTAGTAGTAGTAGTAGTAGTAGGAGTAGTAGTAGTAATAGTAGTAGCAGAAGCAGTAGCAATAGCAATAGTAGCAGTAGCAATAGTAGTAGTAGTAGTAGTAGTAGTAGTAGTAGAAGTAGTAGTAGTAGTAGTAGTAGAAGTAGTAGTAGTAGTAGTAGTAGTAGTAGTAGTAGTAGTAGTAGTAGTAGTAGTAGTAGTAGTAGTAGTAGTAGTAGTAGTAGTAGTAGTAGTAGTAGTGGTAGTAGTGGTAGTAGTAGTAGTATAGGTACTTCAAGAAACAGAAGAAATAATGATCAAAATGTGATCGTGAGCTCTTACAGAGTTTTGGCAAAAAAGGAAAGAAGAACTGAAAGGAAGAGATAAAACAGAATTACAAAATAGGAACGAATTAGAGAGAGAGAGAGAATGATAGGCAGCATGAAAGAGGGATAGAGGGACAAAGAAATAATGATAGAAAGAAAGAGACTTAAGTATGATAAATTTGATAAAGGCTACTTTGTAAATATTGAATCGCTAATTGAACCGTCAGCGAAAAGAATGAACAGGCAATATCCGTGAGCGCCAATTTTTACTTCCTAACTCACCATGGAAATAGCAGAAAGCCGATAAAATATAAACAATAAAACGAGCCCTGGATGGTCAGTGCAGCAAAAAAGATTGAGGTAAATAAAGTAAGACACGTATTACTCATGCTCTACAAAACTAACACAGGGTTCAACCTGATATAGGCAGAGGAAAATGTTATCAGTAGTCGAGAACAAGACAAAACTGGATCGATTTTTTAACAATACTTTTTCTCGTAAGTGATTCTATGAAAAGGGCTTAAATTAATAACGGAGGCTGGTACCCAAAAAGAAATTGACATAACAGTTTATAAATGAGAGAAGGCCACAATGATAAGAAAAACTTTTTTTTTTCTTTTTTTTTCTTACAGCCAGCTGTCGCGAACGACGCAAGTATTGACATGAGATTGGGAAGACATGTCCAGGAAATTAAATTAGTAGTGAAAAATCGGGTAGACAGTTTGAAATTAGATAACAGGGAACAAACAAAAAAATCCTCCTGAAATAGAGTGGGAGGACAGAAGAAGAAAGCGAGATACAGAAAGAGAGAGACAGAGAGAAGGAGACATACACACAGACAGACAAAACAAATATGGTAATTTTAAGTGAAAGTTTCTGCTTATCAGGCAGCCCTCAAGATTTTTATGTGTGAAAAGTTTAGTTCAGGATTGTTATCTTCATACATTTTCAGTCTCAAGTTAATAAGACTGTCCCATCAAAGTATGCCAAATCAATCATTCTTTTTCAAGCTATTCCTCTATCATTGAAGGGTTGGTATGGTATATTCCTTCATTATTGTTTTTCTCTACATGCAGCAAAACTTGATTAATATATTTATAGTGGCAGTAGCAGTAATAGTCGTATTAGTTGTAGTGGTAGTGGTTGTATTAGTAGTAGTAGTAGTAGTAGTAGTAGTAGTAGTAGTAGTAGTAGTAGTAGTAGTAGCAGCAGCAGCAGCAGCAGTAGTAGTAGTAGTAGTAGTAGTAGTAGTAGTAGTAGTAGTAGTAGTAGTAGTAGTAGTAGTAGTAGTGGTAGTGGTTGTAGTAGCAGTAGTAGTAGCAGTAGCAGCTGTAGTAGTAGTAGTAGTAGTAGTAGTAGTAGTAGTAGTAGTGGTAGTAGTAGTAGTAGTAGTAGTAGTAGTGGTAGTAGTAGTAGTATTAGTAGTAGTAGTAGTAGTAGTAGTAGTAGTAGTAGTAGTAGTAGTAGTGGTAGTAGTAGTAGTAGTAGTAGTAGTAGTAGTAGTAGCAGTAGTGGTAGTAGTAGTAGAAGAAGCAGAAGTAGTAGTAGTAGTAGTAGTAGTAGTAGTAGTAGTAGTAGTAGTAGTAGTAGTAGTATTAGAATTGATTGTGGTGGTTGTCGTCTAATAGTATTAGTAGTAGTAGTAGTAGTGGTAGTAGTAGTAGTAGTAGTGGTAGTAGTAAACGTAGTAGTGGTAGTAGTAGTAGTAGTAGTAGTAGTAGTAGTAGAAGTAGTAGTAGTAGTAGCAGTAGTAGTAGTATTGTTCTTATGGGAAGCATTTTATGTTTCTGGATTTTTTTAAATACATGTTATTGTATTTGAAAAAGTGCTATTGCAGTTGATATGGTTGTCTTAGCGGAAACAGTCTCCAAACGCTGTTAGCTATAAATTTTTCAAGTAATATCAAATATCTAAAAATATCGAATCTGAAACAACGTGAAATTTAAGACAAATTTAATATTTACAGAGAAAATTGATATTTTTTATCGCAACAAAGGTTTACGTCCACAAACAGAAGGAAAAGAGGATTGATAAAAGTTTTCCTCTGAAATTAAAAGGATGAGATAGGGATGGTGCGATTTGGCTTGTGGTTATAAGGCTAACAGAAAGACAGCTCTTTTGCATAGCTTGGACTGACACCTGGTCACACATAAGCCCTTTGGTCGCGGAATACAGTCTGTACTACAAATTCTTTACCTAAGCAACTCCTTAGCATAATATAAAACAGCAGACTTGGTATAATTTCATTCAGATATATTCGAAATATAAATCTTTACAAACATCTATTTAGGTTTAGGACAAATGCTCCAGCTTGCTGATAAGGTATCACGACTTCAAAAGGTGGTCATGAGTCAACAGAACATTGATATGATGGTGATATTTTTGAACACCAATAAATTTATAACTCTAAAACTACTTTCCTCCTAAACTTCGGCAGCTGATCGAGTCAGGTGCTATGTGAAGCCTACAAAGATTTGAAGCAATATGGAGTCAGGTGAAGACTAATTAAGACCTAAAGACAGTCTACTCGGTGGGCCCACGAGAGTATTTGTAATATTTATAATAATGACTTCAGTGAAGAAGAAGAAGAAGAAGAAGAAGAAGAAGAAGAAGAAGAAGAAGAAGAAGAAGAAGAAGAAGAAGAAGAAGAAGAAGAAGAAGAACAAGAAGAAGAAGAAGAACAAGAAGAAGAAGAAGAAGAAGAAGAAGAAGAAGATGATGATGATGATAATGATGATGATGATGACGATAATAATTATAATAACAGTGATGATTATGATAATGATGGACAAGAAGAAACAACAGAAGTAAAAAAGTAGATGACGAAGAAGAAGAAGAAGAAGAAGATAATGGAAGGAAAAGTAGAAGACAAGAAAAAGGAGAAGAAAAAGAAGAAGAGAAAAGAATGAGAAGAATATTTTTGGCAACTACAGGTGAAATGGTACTAGTAGGTTTAATAGGCTTTGTAAATCTTGGATCTGTAGGCGTTGCGTGTCAGACATGGAATTTTTATTCTCAAACTGTTCTTTATTTTTGCTTGAGTTGATGATCATCCCATTACCTCAATAATCTGTAAAAACACAACTGTTTAGCTTTTAACAGATTCAGACAGAAAAACCAGTTTGAAAAATAAAACAAATTTCCCTCTGTATTTGCCTGGTTGGTTCGAGAAAAAATATCTGTGGTTAATGCAAACATATGTTAAAGAAAAGGAACATTATTTTTGAGTTATTACCCACTTAAAAATGGAAAGATATTATATCCACCACTGAAATATAAAACGGTACCAATGTTTTATTGGGCTACATTAAACTCTTATGCTTACCAAAATTTAGTATGCCCATGATTAAAAAGTTGGTTGATACCCCTTTTGCTTGTTTTTTTTTCCCCGTATTTATTTTAAAGAGATTGTGCAAAGTGCTACAGTAGTATATTCATAAATAAGGAAAACGACAAGATGTTTTTTAATATAAGGTGAAAAGAGATTGAGGAAAGTTGTCTGTATTTTACAGTAGGAGAATGTCATGTTGAATATAACATATCTTTAAGATCAGGACTGATACAGTTCAAAAAATAATCTCTTGAGCCCTATAGTTACATAATAAACGATTAATAGAGTCGCAAATTGGACAGACTTGGTATGGATGATCACATAGAAAAGTTTGGAAGAAGAAAACTGAGAAAGGGATAATCGGAATAAATGAGATAACTCACAATTTGATAGGAAGAGAACAACGAGTCATCCAAGGTGTAGATTAAGATAAAAAACTAAGATACAAACTGCAGAAACCAATAACCATGACAAGTTTTTATCTAAAACTTCATCCCATTATCTATGCAAATGGCTTGTGGCCTGCAGACATTATTACGGCTGTAATGGATAAAGTGGCTTAGCAAACTTCGTTTTCCATACAAAAAACGATCGATCAAACCCGATGTGATGAAGTGCATTCACGAGATTACTTATTCAATTTGACAAGGACAAAGAGAGGAACTGATGTTAGCTGCATAGCTTTGGAATCAATACAATACAATGCCCCTTAAGAGGATTAACTACATCGTAATAACATTACAATCCTTTTTTGATATACTAAAAAGTCCACCCAAATTGACATACCCAATTGTCGATGTGGGAAAATGTTTTTGTTTATTTATTTATTTATTTACTATTATTATTATATTATTATTATTATTATTATTATTATTATTATTATTATTATTATTATTATTATTATTATTATTATTATTATTATTATTATTATTATTATTATTATTATTATTATTATTATTATTATTATTATTATTATTATTATTATTATTATTATTATTATTATTATTATTATTATTATTATTATTATTATTATTATTATTATTACCACTATTATTATTTTCAATTAAGGGCAAAAAAAAGATAGGACAGAAACTATGGAACTAGCTTTCTTATATTTTTTCTTCCTTGCATGCTGCTATCATTACTACTCTTGCTACCACTACTTCTAATAGTATTGCTACTACTGTTGCTACTACTACTACTACTACTACTACTACTACTACTACTACTACTACTACTACTACTACTACACCTACTACTACTACTACTACTACTACTACTACTACTACTACTACTACTACTACTACTACTACTACTACTACTACTACTACTACTACTACTACTACTACTACTACTACTACTACTACTACTACTACTACGACTACTACTACTACTACTACTACTACTACTACTACTACTACCACCAGTACTATTACTACTACTACAACTACTACTACTACTACTACTACTACTACTACTACTACTACTACTACTACTACTACTACTACTACTACTACTATTATTTTATTTCTACCACCACCACCACCACTACTACTACTACTACTACTACTACTACTACTACTACTACTACTACTACTACTACTACTACTACTACTACTACTACTACTACTACTACTACTACTACTTTTGCTGCTGGTGCTAGTATTTTTATTACTGCTGTTGCTGTTGCTGCTTCTAATACTACTAAAGCAATAAGTAGTAATGATTGTTACTACACTAAAACGAATTAATACTTTCCGCCCTATTCAAAAACAACACTGTAACCTATTACTCCAAATTTCATTTTTGCGCTTTGTCTTCTCAAGAGGATATTGCAGATTGGGAATATCACATTTAATTTCCGTTGCGCATATAGCATCAATTTCAAGTAGTCTTGACAGCGATTTAAAATTGGGTTTTTCCCAACGTCTTAGCATGCAGTATTACTCAAGACGTAATAAAGTGAGCAAAAATAGTGGACAACCTTTTTGTTCCACTTATAAATTGTATGTCAATTACATCGGGGCACGCTCCAATCTTTTTACCCTTTATTTTTAATATTCTACAGCACAACCCCGTGGCAAAGGCGCTTTTTGTAAAGATTTAAAAACATCGCTTGGGTTTAGAAAAGAAAATACAGAAATTTTCTTATTGATTCCAAGTTTTGTTTACAGTCACAGCTTTTTACATAAGTCAGCAGCAGGCCATTCAAAACAGAGAGTGCAAGTATTTTTATTTGTGAAGACAAATTTAATTTCCATAGTATTAGCGTCAAATTAACACTATCAGGGTACTTTTTTAATGATATATATATATATATATATATATATATATATATATATATATATATATAGAGAGAGAGAGAGAGAGAGAGAGAGAGAGAGAGAGAGAGAGAGAGAGAGAGAGTTAAAAACTACAATTTTGAAAGAGGCTTGCAGCTTGACAATTTCGGCATCCAATATTTTTCTTTTAATTTTTTTTACAGTGAACTAGTGGTACTACTTTGAGGATCTAAGATTGTAGTTTGAGTTTGAGAAACAAAGTATAATTTTTTTTAAATGTAAAGAATTATTGCAACCCCCGCCCCGATTAATGCTAAAAATCAACTTTCATGAGGAATAGCAATCCATTTTAGCAGATCCTTGTTAATGTTACCAATCATGACGTTTTAAAAAAAAAATAGGGGAAAAGGTTGGGGTTGAAATGCAATGTCTTTCCACAAGATATACAATTCTATGAACTTTTAGGCTTTTAATGAGCATCTTAAAATAATATCAAATAGATTGGGAAAGTGAAGTATCAGCTGATTTTCTGTAAAATCAATGTTAAAGAGATGAGGAAATTAAAAACTTAGCTTGTTTCCTGTACTGAGTACTGGTCCCCTTTGTGCATGAAACGGTGAGTGAAATTAACTGTACATGTTATATACAATTCAGTTTCACTGGCTGAGATATATATATATATGTATATATATATATATATATATATATATATATATATAATTCTTAAGAATTAAAATATACAGACTGGTTATGAGTTGTGCTCATCATTGTGAGTACTCGCTCCAATAGAGGAAAAAACAAAGGGGAAGGCGAGAAGAAAATCGGGGATAAATGAGTACCATAAACCTTCAGTTCAACTTTGCTTTCTCGCTCAGTTGCAGCTGTTTGATATAAAGCCGGAAAGCTCACTCGGTAAAGCTCTTGATTGCCATGCTAAGGCTCGTGGTTTAGAGCTACATTTCAAGAGATAATTAGTTGGAAAGCCCACCTTCATTTCCTAGCTTTACCCTGATAGTTTTTACTGATGGTGAGAAAGAGAGGCTGCTTGAAACAGCAACTTTTTTCTTCATAATTTGATCACCCATAGTATTAATCAATTATAATTTAACAAATCGATCACCAACCGATAATCATATTTAAAATAATTAAGAGTAAGAATCTGTTTTTACACAAAGAAGAGCACAAAATGATGATGAATAGCGAATCTCTCTCATCCATCTCCCCCCTTACCTGCTCTTTTTTTTTCTCTCTCTCTATCTACTTATTTTTCCGTCAATCTATGAGAGTATCTTTTCTCTCCCACACTCGCTCTCTCTTTCTCTCTCTCTCTCCTCTCTCTCTCTCTCTCTCTTTCTCTCTCTCTCTTCTCTCTCTCCTCTCTCTCTCTCTTTCTCTCTCTCTCTCTCTGAGATCTCTCTCTCTCACTTTTTTCTTTTCTTTCACCCATAAAAATATTCATCAATTCTTTTCAAAAGCCTATCTTGTTTTCCTTTAACGACGGCGCTTGTGAAAACATGCAATGTTCATCGGGCCAAACGAATGCTTTTGCTTCAAGAATGTCTAGTAGTGAACATAGTCTGTTATTCAACTGTATACACTTTGGTTGCATTCACACTAATGTGCTTAGCAGCATATCTCTGGCTTAATGACATACCAAACTAGACAGTTTCTTGTAAACATGAATGTTTTGGGAATACTTTGCTTAAAATCAAAGTGCAGTGAGTGCGCCACATCGAAAAAATAGAAACCGATAGAGGAAACGAGAGAGAGAGATTGAGAGAGAGAGAGAGAGAGAGAGAGAGAGAGAGAGAGAGAGAGAGAGAGAGAGAGAGAGAGAGAGAGAGAGAGAGACCAAGCCAATCTTAATGACAGAGACACAGATTTTTTGTCTGGTCTAGGTGGAGATTTTTTTCTCACTCTAACCTATTTGAGTCTTGACAGAGGAAGACATAAATAAAGATTATACAGACAGACAAGGCAGACAGGGGTAAATTATGCCAACCATTTTATGCATTATTTGTAGAAACTGTCTGTAAATTTACACGGGAAATTTAGGAAACAGCGCCAAAACTTTGGTTAGAGTGAAAAAGACCGACTCACAAAATACAGCAAACAAAAAAACAACAACAAAAAACAACAACGAAAATCCAAAGGAACTGTTCGACAAAAAGGTAATTAACCATTCTCTATTTTATAAAGTAGTTGGATTTTTTGTTTGTATGTTTGTTCGTTTGTTTGTTGTTGTTTTCATCTGTCAGATTTTCTTTAAAAGGTTCACAAAACACAATGTTGAAAAGGTTTAATGGAGGAGAAAAAACAACAGGTGAATACAAAAGCTTGTACAACATGATAAATCTGCTGACATGGACAAGACAGACTTTGAAACATTTTGTGAAGACGATCTCCCATATGACACACAACAAAAAGTTCTAACTCTGATTTATTTATCGACTATAGCCTACTAGGAGAGTAGTACTCGTCACCCCCATCAAGATATCTCTGAGAAGATCAGGAAACATCAAACCACTCAAAGATTCCCACTACAATAGTTGATCCCAGAGCCTTTCAGTTATTAGTAACTACCGTTTATAATCGATATGGGTGGCTGTTCAGAACTACAAGGTCTGCCATCAGGAAGAAAAAAAAAAAAAAGAAAGGAAAGAGAAGAGAACTCTGACAAGATGAAATTACTTGTGGAAACAGCGGTGCTGCCAATGCATTTCCCAGGAAGGCAGACATCCATGAACAGTCTGGCAATCATTAATCACGGTTCACAACATAGACAAGTGCATTCTTTGCTGATTTTCATCTAACGCGAAAATGATTACTGCCATGCAAAAACAAGAGGTGCAAATTTTATTCTTTTTAGAAGTCAGAAGTTCAAGGATTTTTGCCTAAAAGAGTATTTTTGGAATTTTCAGATTAAAAGATCTTTGTCTCAGTTTGGGATATTGTAGAGCGCTAGACGCAAACGAATTTACAATTTAATCTTTAAAGGTTTGCTGTATTGTTTATAGACTCTTAATTTTATGCTTTGTGCAAAGTTACACATAGCGCATTTTAATCGGCAGATTAGGTAGCTTGATGTGGTATGTTTGTTTTATAGTCAGCTTTCTCGTTACATAAAAGGTATTCTTCTGCTAAATATGAAAAGCAATGCTCCAATTTCGCCAAAAAAAAAAATAAAAAAAAAATCAAGAACTACATTCTGTAGAAATCTGCATTTTCCCTTTTTTTTTTTTTTTTTTTTTTTTTTTTTGCTTGACAATATTTTAGTATTAAACGTGATTTCGTAATATATAATAAATGTGATCCTGTCGCAGTTACTCATTGCATGGCTGTTAGATGTGTTGCGCCTTCGAATTCAAAATGTCTTTACAGTCCTGTGCTACACAAGGTTCACAATGATCACTTAAAGATTACGGAAATAGACCTACATAGAATTCTTTTTCTTCCTTTAATGAAGCATTAGCAGAAACAAACACAATAAATCCGAGTTTTATTTCTCATCATCTTGAATGACGTTCCACACGGAAAAGAAAGAATCGATGTATCCCATAACGTTCTAGACTTTAACTACCTACTAAAATGCTATTTCTGTGATCGTTACACATTGTCAGAAGTACTTAGGACTCACCAGGTCATCTGAACTGCCCCAGTTGCAGGCAGAAACCTGAAGTGGGCATCACTGACAATGAACCGGTTTCAGTTTTTGCCGTTTGTTTTTTGCCTTGTGAGAAGGATCGAAAAAGGACGGAAGGTTAAGAACAATAGCCACAGTTAATATTTATTTAGCCGAGGTTCTGGTCTCTGTGACTGAAACCAAATCTGGGCTTGAGCGGGTTTGTATGGGAGGAGGGGTGGGGGGAGTAGTGTTGTTAGATGAGAAAACTTGTTTATATGGCCAGCGCTGTACGTGTTACGGTCAATGACAGAAGAAATATAATTGTCTCCAAGTCTCAGTGGGTTAAGAAATAGAAGCTCTATTGGAGATAAGTGCGGCTTGTTTTGATGAAGTCTTGATCTAGGGTTTTAAGATGTCTAGTAAAATAAGGAGAAATCTTTTTTTCCCTTGAGTTATGTTAAGCCTTGGGGTTAAAGAGGTAGTAACACTGAGTTAATAGCCACCGCAGAGAGTAGGAGGAGTATCTACAATAGGGAAAAAAGAGAGTTAGGGAGAGGGAGACAGACAGACAGTCAGACAGACGGAAAGAAAGAGACAGGTAGCAGAAAGGATAAGGGTTCGGTGAGGAAGATGGGGGGAGGGGCAGGGAGGGCTATGAGGATAAGATGGGGGGAGGGGCGGGGAGGGCTCTGAGGATTTCCGTCAGTATGATAAGCATGAATGAGGATCAAAGATGTGTGGACAATGTATATTATTAGTGAGACAGACAAATAACTGTCATGAATGGACAGTTTATCGCGGAAATGAAGCAATATGGTGGAGGTAAAACACGTAAAAAAAAATTCTTATTCCCGAGTTCCGAAGTCTTAGGCGCATTGTGTGGTCATCCACTCATGACAAGTCATAAAGCTTTTAATCTAAGGAGAGTAGGAAGCGGCCTAGACATGATATTAGAAGGGTGTAGTTATCGTTGTTCTGCTAGGAAACCCCATCTTCATAGAGGGAGAGACATCCCGGCTTCGGTAGAAGATTCTGCTGTTAGGAATAACGTGTTCTTCAGCTTACTTGTAACACCCTAACTTATATTATCTCAAGATTTTTGTATCTTCAGCAAAAAAATAGTGTTCGATTGCTGTAAGCTCTCTCACTCTCTCTCTCTCTCTCTCTCTCTCTCTCTCTCTCTCTCTCTCTCTCTCTCTCTCTCTCTCTCTCTCTCTCTCTCTTAATCTCTTTCTTTCCCTATCTCTCTATCTCTCCCTACCCTCATTTCTTAAAACCTTAGGTAGACTATAAACGAATTATAACACTTCGAGTCTTTATACATAGTAACAAACTTTGATGTCTTGGTAAGTGAAAATCGTTAGAGAGTGTAATAAAGAGTTGCTGAGAAAAGAGGTGGACGTGGGCCAGGAAGAGCAAGTTGCGACTTAGAAGGATGATTGTACCTTTTTTATGATTTATTTATTTATTATTTACCATTGTTACGCTACTGCATCAAAAGATGAAGGGGAAAATGCAAAGAATTTAATGTGCCTATGGAAGTAAGTCCGAATAAATAGATATTCACAGTCCTTTATAAAAAAAAACAAAAAAACTTAATTGTGTTTTATCAAAATCTGGAATTGCAGTTTCACTGAAATAAAGCAGAAAAGTCTTTTTTTTTATTTTGTGAAGCCACTAAGGTCTCTATGTGTCTGACGATTACAGTCATGCAGAAGATGATACGCCTATATGCCTAAGCTTTTTTTTAAGAGCTACTTGGATGAAGAAAAAAAAAAACATGATAAAGTTAAATTATTTTTTTTCCATCAGGAAGTAATGTTCTTCTGTGATAAACAAAAAGGTTCCAAAGGATATTATGTAGGAATCGATTAGTTTTTGGTTTTTTTTAATTAGTTTTCTCCGCATTTGGCATGAGTATCGCGTTGATTCAATTTTTTATCGAGATTTTAATCTGTTGAAAAGTAAAAGAAGCAGTTCTAACTTTGTTGGGAAAAATAAATTATCTGGTTTTCTTTGTGGCCTATAAATTCTGGATTTTTTTTTGATTTTTTTGTTCATAGCAAAATTTGTATTTAAAAAATATTTTTTTGTAATTGATATTTGCCGTTAAATTCAAGTATCCTTAAGAAAGCGCCCTTTTTTCTGACGAAGGAATGAAAACTGGAAAAACTTCACAGGGAACAAGCGTTTTTCAATTTTCTTTATGAGTTATTGATACATGCCTTTGATTATTTTGTAGCGCCTTTTTTTTTTTTTTAAACATTTGGAATATATCGCCCATCCCGAGACTTGGAAGTTGCGTGTATAAAAAATTCAAAAGAGGTTCAGCCACAATTGGAAATGGGATAAGAAAACAATGGCATAATATTCTTAGAGAAATTCATAGATATTTTGAATTGTAAAAAAATATCTTTATGACCTTTGCTTGTTCAATTGAGAATTAATTTTTACCGATTATGTTTGTAGACCTATAAGTGTAATTAAAGGAAAATGACCGCTCCTAAAGGATATTATTACATGTCGCTAACTCTAAGTTTGAGCAATTTAGGTTTGTACAATATTCGGGGACAAAACGGATAATCGTTAACATAATCGTGTTCCTGCGATAATTCTACAACAAAAATGTATTTATTCTAAATCAAACGTTAGGAAAGCGTTATCTGAATATATATATCCTTGTCATATTGGATTTTCTAAGAGACTTTTCTAACATGTACATTATTACAGAGCGTCTGAAAGTCAATTATTCCTTCAACATATCGGTACTTTCTGGTTACATGTATTGCTCTCTCTCTCTCTCTCTCTCTCTCTCTCTCTCTCTCTCTCTCTCTCTCTCTCTCTCTCTCTCTCTCTCTCTCTCTCTCTCTCTCTCTCTCTTTATCTCAATCTATCTGTCTATCTATATTTCCCTCCCTTTCTCTCTCTCTCTCTCTATCTATCTATCTATCTATCTATCTCTCTCTCTTTATCTCAATCTATCTGTCTATCTATATTTCCCTCCCTTTCTCTCTCTCTCTCTCTCTCTCTCTCTCTCTCTATCTATCTATCTATCTATCTATCTATCTATCTCTATCCCTTTATCTATCTCCTGTAGTGGGGTTGGCATGTGAACCAACGCTGAGGGAGGTTCCAATTACACCCGACTGGTTTGGTCCAACTTTTAGTGAGTTGATTTCTCGCCATCTATTCCGGTTTGCGATTACTGATTGGGTCTTGTGGCTGCTGGATTTTTACTTCAATTAAAAAAAGCATCTCTCTCTCTCTCTCTCTCTCTCTCTCTCTCTCTCTCTCTCTCTCTCTCTCTCTCTCTCTCTCTCTCTCTCTCTCTCTCTCTCTCTCTCTCTCTCTTCTAGCTGTCTCTCTCATGCATTCAGGCACACGATTTCCATTTCTCTTTTCCTTTCAATCTTTCTTTGTTTCTCTTTCTGTCTTTTTCTGTCTCTTCCTCCCTTTTCATCCTTTTCCTCTCTGTCTGTCTGTCTTTCTCTGTCTCTCTGTCTCTATCTCTGTCTGCCTGTCTGTCTTTCACTGTCTCTCTCTGTCTCTCTCTGTCTCTCTCTCTCTCTCTCTCTCTCTCTATCTATCTATCTATCTATCTATCTATCTATCTATCTATCTATCTATCTATCTATCTATCTATCTATATTTTTCTTTCATTTTTTCTCACTTTTAGAATTTACTCTGTCTAGCTCTCTTCACGAAATCTGCTCTGATACCATTATATTCTATTGTGCCAAAAAAAAATTAAAGAATATTTAATACCAACAGAATTGGCTTTCAGACATTTTAGAAAATGTTATACTCACGCATGAAGTTCTTTCAAGTGTTTGGTTGATGGTTTAAATGATTCTATACAATTTCTCAAGACCTTGCCTTTCAAAATAGACAGGTACTCATAAGATTATGCGGTTTGTCTGCTATATTTATATTTGTGTTAAAAAAACTTCTGAACAGTCAATCGTTTGAAGTTGAACTTTAGAATTAGAAAATTTTATATCATTTAAACAACATTAGTGTACCAAGAAAGCATAACGCAGACATGGGTGTTACAGTCACATGAGTTATACTTACAAATAATGCCATATCTCTTTCAAAATATCACTACTGTGAAAAGGTTCCTTTTTGTTGAAAGTTCGCAATTTAAATTCTCTGGGAAAGATAGATTCGTTTACACAAACAAAAGTGCGCTTTGTAACTTGTTTATAATCAATGCGTATAACCTCTTATAGAAATAACTGTAAAGTTCTGCTTAGGGCACACTTAAAACTTTGAAATACACACTAACATTGCTTTTTAATGCCTGCATGTTTTTTTGCACGAAGAAAAGAAACCTTACACAAAAATGCACAAGTTATTTTTTATGTAGCTAACATAAACACAGAATGAAACATCTATATCGAAAAGTAAAAGATATCAATTACCATGCATCATATTATTCATCCAAATCCTCCGAATAGTAGAATCAATTTTAAAGTTACACATTCCTGAAAACAGAGGTCTATTTCTTATACTAATTGTCTCGCACAAAATCACTACTAATAGCATGACTGCACTTCTATTACTGCTGCTGCTACTGCTACTATTACTACTATTTGGGCTTTCTACTACTACTACTACTACTACTACTACTACTACTACTACTACTACTACTACTACTACTACTACTACTACTACTACTACTACTACTACTACTACTACTACTACTACTACTACTACTTATCCTAGTGCTGTTGTTACAGTAACGGCCATTATAATAAAAATTGCAACCAACACCTTAATTACTTTAATATTCACTACGTGTACAATCAAATAGCACGACCGCTAACATTCCTACAACGCGTCTAGCTTCCTAATATCCATCCAATACTGTAATTTTATGTGATGAAATCTTTACCAAACCTGAAGCCAGCTGAGGACTAAGCTACACTGGCCCTCATAGACGTTCTCTAACGCTTTAGCTTGGCTCGTTCCTTTTCACGTTCAACAACCTAATTGTGCTCAGTTTGTGGTCTGTTACATTTCATTACGGTATTCACTTGACTGCCTTCATGCGATGAATTACGTAACAGTTACTTATTCCTACACAAAATGTTCCTTCAGCGGATTCTCATATAGGGAGCCTTAAGAAACCAATAGGAAAAGGAAGTTTTTATTGGACATGTAGGTCATTGTAGGAGCGGGATAGCAATAATAAAGAACTTAAGACTCAGGGAGAGCAAGAAAGCTATTCAGTTTCAGATAAGGATAATAGAGATACTTACAATCTGTAGGACACTTATTTCGATTTGCAAGAGACGAATGGCTGAGTGACGGAACGATTGTGTGATTGGTTTGAACTGCAGTGGAGCATGTTTCACACAGAAAACATTTTAAGCTAGGCGGTGAAACAAAAGGATAAATAGTTCTTGTTAGTCGTCATGCGTGCGGTAAACACGAGTATGATAATTATAAATAAGTTTAAGACTGAACTATGAACAAAATTGGAATAGAACTCTTACCATAGGCTACGAGAATTTTTTAAGATTTGATTCACATAATGTTCTGTATTGAAAAGTCACAGCAAGGACGGTTTCTTGTCCATATAAACTTTGGTAGTAGTTACAATTTGAATGGTAAACAAAACTGATTTCCAAACAATGTTAACATTTTGTTGTTTTACAGTCCTCCTCGGATTATCTTTTAAAACGGTAGAACAAGATAATCTCCTTCTTATAGGTATCACTTTCATTAAAAAGTTTTTTTAGGTAATGTCTCTATAAACTCCACGCTTATTTCCCAGAGAAAATAGCAGGACAGAAAATAGTTTGGTAGAGGAGTCTTGCTCTCAATAATAATTTGACAGTGTCCGTAAAGAGGAAAAAAAAATATCTAAGATTTGAACAGATTTGAGTAAGGCTAGTTTTATTCATCAAATAATAAAGATTTTTAAAAATTTGCCATTC
>JAWDGP010002895.1:3200000-3270000 GCA_033675545.1 Elysia crispata | reverse complement strand
ACCAAGGATTGTTGAGATATAAATGCCCCAATTCAGATCGTGACTAGTGGATTTTTCTTTGTCTGTTCTACCTGTAGGTCGAACCTATTAAATTGATACGATTTCCAAGAACAAGACTAATATTAGATATGATGTATATGGAGTCACAGTAAAAAATTGAAAGGGTAATGTTAGAGAAACTTGAAATTGCTTTTTTTTTTCTAGGCCTATGCCCTTTTTTCAGCAGATCTGTATGATACAGTGTATCTGGATGAAATTTAGATTAGAAAATTTTAAACGTTATAGATATCGATCTAGATCTAGATCTGAATCGCTCTATCTTATCTAGACTAGACTTGCATGGCTGCAGTGACTTCTTTTCCTTGGAATATAGATTTCTGGTATTGTGAGACATTGAATCTATAACTCTAGGTTGCTTTGAAGATCTAGAATCTAGATTTCACACTCATTTGAACTCTAGATCTAGAACCTAGTTTCATATGTTTCAAGTCATTAATCAAGATTTTTTGTCGTTTCTGTAAGAAGATTAAGAGTAGAACTTCCAAATGGGTACATAGGTTTAGTATATCTTAGGATCTATAGGCTATATGCCTTAGTTTTTTTATTGGTTATTCATTGTTAGAAAATTATTTACACTTACTTGAGGCATTAATAAGTTCTACATATGGCCGGATCAAACAAAGCCTTCTTTAGTGATGATAGAGGTACTTTATCCATTTGGAAGTCCTTACAGACTTTGATAAAACTCTCGTGAATAGTAGGCCTAAATTCTTTACCAACCACCCTACTTTCTAACAGAATAGGTTTCAGTTAAAATACTTTCCTGTTATCAAGGAATAGAGTTAAAAATTTCAACTCTGCACTTGTAAAGCTATGGAGACCAGCTGTGGGTGATGTCGGGGAAGCCATGGATGTGTTGTGTTCGGTTGTAAAAATGTTCTTGTTGTAAAGTATAAGAAAAATAGCATAGACTGGGTCTTTGCATACATACTTGAAGGCTAGGTAGGGCAGGATCATCAGAATCTTGGTCTGTATGACGCTGGAGAAAGCAGTTTTAAAATTGTATGTATCTATGGATACTGTGTCTTATTTGAATTTGGGAGACAAGATTTGGGTCTTAATTGCATTGCAACCTGTAATTCCTCCTACTTTTAGTGTCAGTTTGTAGGTAGCAAAATAATAAATGGCACCAAAACACAAAAATGCGCGCATGTCCTTAATTGTATTTGTTAACATTTTATGAAATGATATTTTCAGGTTCTGTTGAACTTTTCATGCTTGTAGTGTCTCAGTTTGTATTTTTCTAAGGTTATAAGATCTTCGCAACCTGATGTATGATATTTGTGATTTGTCTCCAGGTAATGCCTAAAGGTTTTTAAAACATGCTGTGTTCACAGCTTGTATTCTTTGAAACTCCATCCTTAAAGACAAAGATGTGTCATTAACCTACAATAAAAGATGAATTTCATATATAAGAGGTTAAGGTTTGAGGTAAATTCAAAATAATGGCATATATAACCTGGCATCACTTGTAGTTGTTGAGTGGATAAATACTATGTATACAATTCTTTTAAAGCCTTCCTTAGCTCTTTTGTTTTTAGATTCTAAACAGATTTAAAGACCTAACGGTAAAAGCTTTGAGTTCATATATGACGAAAGCAGTCTCAAGACATTTAATTATTTCTTTGCTTGCAGAAGGTGACGACACTTTGACAAGGCTGTGCAATGGCCTTTGTATTTCATGTAGAGTTTGGGATGAATGATACCCCACTGACTCAGGCATTAGAACAAGGAAACTATGCCAGTGCAGAGCGCCTTATTTTGGACTGCCCAAACTCATCATATCTTGATGATGGTGAATATTTTTTTTTTAGTTTGACTTTTTTATGTTAATGAAAAATACTGCCCACCTTTTCTTCAAGACGGTTACAATGCTGGTGATTCAAATATAATAGAAAAAGTCAACAGATGTTTTTTCTTTTTTTATCTAAAGAATCTTCTCAAACATGTTAAAAAAAATATACCGGTAGGACAAACTATATTACCTTTGAAGCTCTATTAAAAAAGATCTTCATAATGTTAGTCATTTAAATGTTACCACTAGCAATTATGCTCCCTGTACAAATAATATTACAAAACTTTTTTTTTCTTTTATTGTTTTTGTGCGAGAATCCATCAAAGATATAAATATATTATCCTTAGGCTGTTATCAGAGAACACCACTGTATATCTGCCTGTGTGGAATCGACCAATACCACCAGAGGGTGGCCACCAGGAATTTGTACCTGGCCCGATTGCTGATAGAACATGGAGCAAATGTCAACAAAAGGGTGCCAGTGGTTTGTATGATCTGCTCTTTCTTGTGAAATGTGCTAATCAAAAGCAGTCTGAAAAACAATTTTTAGGCACTTTTTAAAATATGAAAACTTCATGACTTAAAATGACTTAATGTTATTTCTCCCTAAACTTGACTCGTTTAAAAAATACCTGTAGTGTTTTCCACTTACAGTCAACAAACTTTGTCTCTGTCTGTTTTTATCTTTCTTCTCTCTCTCTCTCTCTCTCTCTCTCTCTCTCTCTCTCTCTCTCTCTCTCTCTCTCTCTCTCTGTCTCTCTCTGTCTCTCTCTCTCTCTCTCTCTCTCTCTCTCTCTCTCTCTCTCTCTCTCTCTCTCTCTCTCTCTCTCTCTCTCTCTCTCTCTCTCTCCCTCACTCTCTCCCTCCCTCCCTCTCCCTCCCTCCCTCCCTCTCTCTCTCTCTCTCTCTCTCTTTCTCTCTCTCTCTCTCTCTCTCTCTCTCTCTCTCTCTCTCTCTCTCTCTTTTTTTTTCTGTGTGTGTGTGCCTTTCTCTGTCTGCTCACTTCTCTTTCCCTCTTTCATTCTCTCTTTATTTCTCTCTTTTTTACTTCTCTAAGTGAAGGCTGTTGAAAATGGATTTCTTCAGATTTTATAAATAAATTTATTGCCACTCTTCACTTAAGAATGTAACTTGTGTATCCAGCACTTAATTTTTTTGGCCAGGACATATGATTCCAATTTTTTTTTTTTTATAATTACTCTACTTCTTTGTTGCATGTAGGTACCTTTACATGCTCTAGCAATAAAAGAAAATGAGACTGCAAACTGTACATGTTCCCTTTTGTGTATTTATCTGTGTTCTATAAATGGAATTTCAATAATTTTTATGGCAAACCAGGTCTTGAGAAATTAACATATCAACAGAGAGGTGACCTAAATTATTTTTTTTTCTTTTATTTCTAGTAATATCTTATTATGTGGCTATCATTTCACACATTCTACAGACCAATTTTGGCTCTGAGTACATCAGCCCTGGCAAGTCGAGTCTTGAGCTTCTGGTGGACTTTTTCATTGACCTAACTCAAGATTTACCCACTGACGGGAGAAACTCATTATGGTGAGAGAGAGAGAGATAGAGAGAGTATGTGTGTGTTTGTGTAAATCTCTAACATGTTTGTTGTATTGTTATAAACTTAATTATCGGGATGTTGCTCAACAATTTTCGTGTTTTCTAAGATGCTTTTAGTTTTTATAAATGGCATTTTTATCCAATTGACTGCCGAGAGTTCTTTGTGTTCTGATTTGCTTTGAAAATAAGAAAAATTTCAAACACACAGCATTTGTTCATAGCCCATATATGAAAAAAAGCATTGTTTTTTGACTTCACATATTAGTTTTTGTGTTGTTTTGTTTTTTTCATGTATTTTTAATAATGAATATCAAGCACTCTAATGCATATGGATTGATTCAGAATATTTTTATACCAACCTCTGCAGTGAAGCAGTTTCGAAATGGTGTGCTTTATGTATTTATTTCACCTAAACTATGGGAGATTTTTTGTTTTCATTCAAGGCATATCTGGAACCCTGCCACAGAGCTGGTGGTAGGGCTTAACAAACAGTATCTCACCAAGAAAGAGGATGTGAAGGAAGATGTTCTGGATCTCATTTTTAACATATTAAGTGAGTTGTTTTTTGTTTTTTTAAACAAATTGACTTAGAGGCTTTGTTTGGATGCATTGACCTGTCTTAAGCAATTTCAGTTCAACTGTCTTTCAGAGAAGATGTTTATAATTTACTGTTGTGGGGCTGGAAATTCACCACTATGCATCACACTGTACTGCTCTATTATATTTCCCTTATGTTTTCTCAGTCGATACTCAGGAATAGCACTTTACCAATAACAAGACTGATTAATTTCTTTTCATCTCTTTTATGGAATATAACCTTAGTTTAGAGATAGAAACAACTGCTTGACTTATTAGGCTTTACCATAGATTTTTATCATTATTTTGTTATCAAAGGGTTGGAAAAAAAAAGTATAAAGAAGTCCTCAACTCCTTCTTTATTTACTACAGATTTGTTAAATTAGTGGTCTTAAGTAGTTTAATGCTCCCACCCCTTAGTCTCCCTCATAGTCTTATACAGGATTAGAGCAGTTTAAATCACAACATATTCAACTTTAACAGGACATGGTGGTGATGTAAGTGTTCAGGATGAACATAGACGCACACCCCTCCACCATGCTGCACGTCTCTGCCCTGACATGTCCCTCATGCGTTTGTTACACACAAACGGTGGTAGCCTAATCCGGGTGGACAGCACAGGGAACTGCCCTCTTCTTTCCTTGTGCTCTGTTGACAAAGTAGGTGAGGATGAAGACGATGCCTGGGATGTATCCTCGGCCAGCAGTACTGACAGTGGTGATGGTTTTAGAGGAAGTGCCAGAGGCCAGGATGGAGAGGAAGAGTTTTGGCAGAAGAAGCTGAGGATAACCAGGGATTCACTCGTTTATCTTACAAAAGCTAAGGAAACTGATGTAAGTCTGCGGTTTGCTTTGCAATTATATTAATCAAGTGAAATGTTGAAAATCTTTATTTTAGACAGGAAATAAAACAGCTATCTAACATTATCTTTCTACCATATTTTATGAAGACTGTGCCTGCAACATTGCTAAATCTATGAAGTCTTGAAAAATTGATTTTGGGGCATTGTGTTTGTAAGAACCAGTTTCCTTCTTTGGACTGAATCATCTATCAAGAAGAAGAAAAAAAAAATTTATTATGACCTGTTCTATAGATGGAAAGGAGATACATATAGTAATGTTTGTTGACAAAGAATAGCCTCTAGACTAAAAAAGTAATTCCACTTCTGCATTTGCTAATCTTGATATGTGTTTATCATTATGCAGAGAAGGAAAATGTGTTTGAGACTCTCAAAGCATTCTCTCATAACTTATTTGTTTTCCTTTTAGTCCTAATGTGTGGGATATCAAAATTTTACATTGAGGAAAAAGCAGCATTTGAATATATAAAAATTCTTCTCTGTCTTGCTATTTGTAGTCATTGGAAAAGCTATAGTTATCTTTTTAGAGAATTCTGATTATTTTAATGCAATTTTAATAATTGAGAGTCTCAGAAAAATGCACTGCTTCTATATCAACACGGTTATATGCAACATGAAGGTCATGTGAGTCATGTTCTTTGATTGGATGACAATACTACTTTATGTATTAAGTGATTTAAATGAATCATTTTCATACAAATTTAAATTGTTCATTTCAAATGAAGTAGAGTTATTTCAAATAACTGCTTTTTATTCCATTATGTATTTTTTTTTTTTGTCTCAGATTAACAGGCAGAATAACTTAGGTCAGACAGCTCTGTTTTACACCATACTGAGGGAAGATATGAGGAGTGCACGCTTGCTCTTAGAGGCTGGTGCCTGTCCATCTTTACAAGCATGCGTGTGGAAGTCCAGGAGGAAAAAGCGGTTAGTTAACAGTTTGAATTTACTCTTATTACTCAGCATTGGAGAAAAAAAAATATTCTCCTATTGGATAAATCATTTTTTGCTCTGCCAAAGAATTCTAATGTTTACACTCATTGCTTAAATTAAACAGTGGTATGAGGAGGAAAAAGAAGACATTGTTTCAATATTGAAATGTAGGGTTCCATTCAAAGACATTGACAATAATGTGGCTTAAGATACAGATGTGAGTATTATCAGCTGGAGCTTCCTTAGGTGGGATGTTTTTGTGGTTGAAGTTCATTCATGATAATGTGGTCTTTGGCTTCTCTTTCTTGTGCTTGCAAGCGGTGTACTGAGCTGCATCAGAGCTGACAATTATATTTCAGTACTTAATTTCTGCAATAATGGTCAAAATACCAAAGAACTGAAATTATTAATTTTTTTTTCATAAATATATTGCATTTAGCCCATATGAGTATATAAAAATGTTTTTTCATAGCAAAATGTAAGGAAGATGTTTATTTGTACATCTGATGTTGTAACAAATATATTTTTGCTCGATTCAGTATGATCACTTTAACAGATAGAGTAAGCGTGTGTGAACAAAGTAATTATCTCTTTGTTTGGATCCCATCATTACCTTTGCATGAGTGACATTAATTTTTGTAAGGCATAAGGGTTTTCTGTTAATAGAAAGATATTTGTCCAATTACTAAAATAAAAAGCCTTTCTTCAAAAAAATGTCAACTTTGCCAAATAGTCAAGACCTATCTGCAATTACTAGAAATTTCTCAAACTAGAATTAAGTCAGACACCCTCAGTTCATCACAGAACTTTTGACATCAAAGTAGCCAGCTCTTAAAACTTGGAAATCGCCACAAACTTCTAGCATCATCATCATATATTTTAGTGTCAATTACAAGATTTGAAATTATAAACTAAAGATAATATTTTACTTTTTAAACACTTGTTCCCCTCCTTTTTATTCTCTAGAACTCTCTCTGCACTTTTTGCCTCCTTGATGTCCATTCCACTTCAGCGGTCACTCCAGCATTCAAGTCTTTATGACAGAATGGTCAAACCTGTACAGCCTATATCTGCGCTGGTTGATGCAGGTAATATAACTTTTAAACCCTTGAATGCCAGGGAACATATAATGCTGTCACTAGTGTCAGTTGTGGAGTAATTTTCCAGAGGTTTATTGTCACTTTGTGAGGCATCTTGCTCTAAACTATGTCTAGATCTGTCTCTTCTCATATCTGTCCCAAGACAGTTATCTAAATTATCAGGCCTAGATCTTGACTAGGACTAAGAGAGGCACCACTCTAACTTTTATTTTTTAAATCCACATGTATAGGAAGGAAGATCAACCAGGAAAAGAAGAAGACAGTTTTAAAATGATTACCATCCCTCAAATTAAGAAAAAAAAAAAAGCAGTGATATAATTTGCCTAGAAATTTGCTTAGCTGTAGGCACATGACTACACTTTTTAGCCCAGAAATCTATCGTGCTATAGGCACTGAAGAGGTTAAAACTCATGAATGACTGACCCAACTAAGTTAGTATTATCCAATAGGCTTCCATTTCAAAATGGAAGAGCAGTATCATGCTTAAATATCTTAAATATTGTATATTGGAAATAAAAAAAAATATTAGTAATATCCTGCTTATCCTTGTTTTATGTACATGGACAATAGTTTTGATGATTTTATAAAAGCAGAGAGCCTCCAATATGCAAAGATACATTGGGTTTATCGGAATGGAAATAATAAAATGGAAGGAGATGAGGACTGACAATGGTTTCTAATTCATAAATGGATGGGTGGAAGTAGAAATTCTTCTTAATTCATAATTTTCCATGAACATGAGGTGAGCATTTTTCTTTTTAAATAATGCATATATGGGAATGACTGTCATCCTTTGTTACAATTATTTGCCTTTGATCCTATTTCTTTTGACTCATTATAAATCACTTTATGTCTCTATATGTCTATAGATTTAAATTTGTTTGACTTGCCTTTATTGTTGTGGTACTTTTCAACTTGACATAACCTCAATTAAACCTGTTCATCTATTTACCAATCCACAGGGTATTTTACCACAGAAAAGGTAGTTGCTGAACTTGCAAATGTGATAACCAGTGACTTCCCAGAGTTCTCTCACTTGCGTCCAATGGCTGACTCACTTCTTCATCTTATGTTTGGATATAAAAGTGCATCCCTTAAGCAGCTGGCTGCCAGGAAAGTATTTCAGGTAGGAGAGTTATAGCTCCAAGTGTGGCATTAGAAGCAGAGTAATTTTTATCTACTTTCATCCATAAATTCGATGTTCTTTAGAGTTATTGGGTATACGAATATACATAATTTGTGTATATATATATATATATATATCCATGTAGGTGTTTCTATATCTACTTTCATCCAAAAGTTCGATGTTCTTTAGAGTTATTGGGTATACGAATATATATAATTATGTATATATATATATAGAAATATATGTAGGTGTTTCTATATGAAAGATCGGAATTTTTTTATCTAGAGACAAAACTTGCTGGTTCTGTGAGATTTTGGGCAAGTGCTGTGCAGGTCAGAAAAAGATAGAAGGTCTGCTATATAAAAATACCAAATTTAAAATTAGTTTTGGTGATCTTTTATACTCTTTATTTCCCGCCTCCTATCTGAGAGACCCAATTCCATGTGATTTGTTTAGAACCTGATGATCTGAATTTTTCTCCTATCTAGTGCTGCTTGTTGGAGAATACAACCTGCCTTCATACCATCTTGCCCGTTTCTGCAATCCTTGAGAGCTATCCAGCTGCATCAGTATCCACCACTCCTCAAGCCCCAACTTCTCCGTCCACATCACCGAGAGCGCTCTCGCTACCTCAGCTGCTTGCATCCAACCAAGGAAAGCTGGAGGAGTACCTCACATTAGTTCTGAACTGCACTGTTCTGCAGAGGCTCACACACCTGTTGCAGCTACCCAGCTCTTTACAGCTGCACTTGGAAGCCCAGCTACTGTTTCTGCGTATGTTGCTCAAGTTTTCATCCCTGAGTGTATGGCGCCCACCTGCGCCTTCAATTTTTCCCATTGGCGGGGCGATAAGCATTGGCATGCAGGGAGGCATTGGTCGATTTGTTCCTGGTGGTGGCATTTTCAGAATAGGGGACCACAGTGATGGCAGTGGGGAGGAAGAGGAGGACAATGACACCAGTGATGACAGCGGTAGTAGTTATAACTCGTCATCAGAGGATAATGTAGAGGGAGACTCTGATCTAGAGTACTGGTGATTGTAGAGGGCAATTTGTGGTGATGGCTCTTAGCTATCTCATGTGATGAGGGTTGTGAGTTAGTGAAAAGCTTGGCTATCGTTGGATTTAATAATATTTAGATAAAGCAGTCTTGTGAGTCAGATGCTGTGAGTTGCATTAACAGCCTCTTCTCATAACTGACCTACTGGTTGTGTAGATATGCTTTAATTTATAATAGAGCAGTTAAATAGAGCCCAAAGTTTTATTTTACCTATATATCAATAGTTTGTTTTCATTTTGCTTTAGAACTTTACAAAAATAATTTTGATGTCTCTCTCTGAAAATTCATTTGAATAGCAGTAAGAGAATTGTTCTTAAGCTCCAAAACACCACAAAAGACGAAAGTTACAAATCTAAAGATTTAATATTCATATCAATTTATTTTTTAAACTTTTTCACACACGTTTTTTTGTAATTATTTTAAATAAATACTATGTCCTTTCTTATCTTTGATATAGAGGAACTATTGGCAGCAAAGTATAGAATTTTTTTTTTTTCTTTTTGGGTCTGAAATTATTCAGCAGCCATCAATTAAGCTTATTTGTTAATATAAGTGAATACCACTGTTTACCCCAAGCACCATTTTAACCTAGGTGAAACCACATGCATCAAAGTTTGGGGTGCAATAATTTAATTTTTTCTCCTTATCTATTCTAAATTTATTGTATAGAACAATTAACTTCACTCATTAAATGACTGCTTTTAGTCTAAGATGTATTGGACTCGCAGTATCTTTTAGAGCAAAAAAATTGTTGTCAGTTGCTCATTTTCTTACAGCTATCAAACTTTCTAGCACTGCTGAAAGATACTTTGGGCAGAGAGCTGATCTTGAAATAAATGCATTAATCTAGCATTTTAAGAAAAAAAATAATTAAGGCAGACATCAAATTGACACTCTAAAATAGAGCTAATACATAAGAGACAATGGTGAGACTTCATTCTGAAGCATGAACCATCAGATTTTTTTGCAAAGTGTGCTCATCGTGAGATATTTTATTGTTTATATTTGTATTAACCCCTCTTGGTGTAAAGTGTATTAACCACTTGACCAATAAGCTGCTCAACCTATATATTATATGATCTTAAGTTATAAATCATAATTTGTAAAAAGCATATTTTTTGCTGATTAGGCTGAAATTTCACCAATGGCTATGACCCGTAACTGTGAGCAGGCAGGAATTATGTGATATGAGTCAATGCAAGATGACCTCTTCTATAGAAGCATTAGTAATTGCCTTGTTAACGTACAATGAAAAAAGTTGAGTTCTGCCAATTTAGGCAGTTCTGATGGTTTGCTAATATTTCAGCCAACAGTGCTTTCTGTCAAAACAATTTAACATCCTATCTAATAGTGAAATAATCATTCTATGTATCATCTTATTCTTCCCTGTGTAACTGATAAAATCCGTAATATAACTTTTGATTCATTTTTCCCTTTTGTTCCACAATATGTTACTGTGTGTTATTCACATTTGATCGTGTCAAATAGACTATAATCTGTTACCTGTTTGAATTTGAGGTCTTAAAGCTAAGTTTTTGAGAATTATTTACAATTTTAATGTTTTCTCTATAGTGAGAAATTTTTTTTGGTTACTCTCACAGCTAGCTCTGTTCATATTTTTAATCAGTTATATTCATTTAGCCAGTCAACATTATTAGATATGCAGCACTCATATAGTGTTAGCAAAGTTACTATGAAATAACTTAATTGGCTAAGATGAGTACTTTATTATGAAGTAAGATTATTTAAACAGCTGGTAGTCAGGAAATAAGACGACTTAAGAAAACATACGTATTTACACTTTGAATTTGTTGATATAAACATAGGGTGATTGGTGAGATATGTTCATAACAAAATCTTGCCAAGTTTAGTTTTTAAAAATTTTATAGAACTGCACTTTATCTATCAATAGCTTGTGTTCCAGTTTTTATGCTCTCTCAAGATATGCCTCAAACAGATAAAAATTCGTTTTCTCTATTCGAATTTGGTGTAAAATCTGGCAATGAATTCTGATTACATTCAACGTTAGTGAAAAAAAGTTTCTTTTGAATACAATCAGGAGACTCTTATATCAGAAGTAATAAGTATGCCCTCGAGCAATTATTTAAAATCTTCATTGCAAATTTTAACATAATGGAGTTCAGTGGGCAAAATTTTTTTTTATCAAATATTAGCTCTGTAAGCAGTTTTTGTATAAGTTGGAAGGACTCTACTTTCCTTGTTCTAAAATGATATCATTTAAGGCTAGTTAATTTACATTGGTTTTAATGGTTATATCTTATTTATTAAAAAATAAAATCATATGGGTGAGGAGCTGGAAATTGAGCAATTATTTTCCCTGATTTTCTATTGCAGAATATGTCTTGCACTGAGTCCAAATAAATCATATGTCACTCATATCACATTCCAAGGTGTTGATATTTAAGATGAAAATGATTTCAATAATATTTATAATAATGATGATTATGATGATAATAATAATAATAATAATAATAATAATAATAATAATAATAATAATAATAATAATGATAATAATAATAATAATAATAATAATGATAATAATAATAATAATAATAATAGTGATAATAATAGTAGTAATAATAATGATGATGATGATAATTGCTGCTTATTAAATTGTTTGGTTAGAGATGAGTAATTAAATGATGTAGATCTTTGCTACAAAAGAAAGAATATGAGTATTTCATGTGCAACACTAACAGATTTGTTTAAATATGAATTTCTTATATTAAATGCCATGATTGTTTTCAAAAAGGTTTAGTATTATTCCTATTTAACCAGATTTCCTCCTCCTACTAAAAATAAACATATGGGAAATGACATGACTAGATTCAATAGCCATATTTTCTACAATGCTTATGTCTTAAAATGATGAAATTCCTTCATAGATGGGTTCATTCTCTACTAGTTATGCCTAATATTGTCTCTTCAGATGTACTCTCTCTGCAAAACTTGGCAAAGAATTTGATTCTCCTCCCAAAATTCACCAGGTCTATTACCTCCCTTGTCTACTCTTGATTGTTGGTTTTATTCTGGTTGTTTGGGTAAGGCGGCAACCATTAAGCTTCACTGTCACCTCTGACCTAGAAAAGCTTGTGTTTTTTTTATTTTTTTTAAATTAGCTAAGTCAGTGTCAATTTTTTTTTCTGTACTCGTTTCTCATATTTCCTTGAATAAGGATGGATTATCCTTTTAGGATTGTGCATTTTATGCCACATTGTTGGTTTCTGTGGATACAGATGAAGAAGACATGAATAGCAGCCTCAAGTAAGTTTGCGCACTTTTTGCTGAGAGGAAAAGGTCTTTGTCTAGATCAAAATTTCAATTTTAAAAGATTGTTAGTTTGCCACACTGGGACACATCTAGAGGATAGGATAATATGCTTACAGACTTTATTCCAGGAAACTGCAAGATGTGTCTAAAAAAAGTGTAAATGGTATGAAATTAATTGTGAAGATAGAAAGTTTTAGCTGTTATAAAGCAAGAAGAGAAGGGTGTTTAGCTTTGAAACGCATTTATTCCTCAACTTTCACTCATAAGTACGAGTTTTGAGACATAAAGAGTTTTTTGGGGTCTATAAATATTCAAAACTTAAGAAGTAAAACATTTGTTGTTTGTCTGAAAAAAAAAAGATCAGCCTTAACTTTACATTTTTCAATTTTATTTTATCTATTCAGACATTCATCTTATAAAAGCTTAGCATTTTCAAGCTTAGCTTTACATTTTTCAATTTTAATCTATCTATTCAGAAATTCATTTTATAAAAGCTTAGCATTTTCAAGATAGCTGATTTTCCTGTTGCTTTGACTTCTTTACTGATAACAATGCTTGTTTCATTTTGAAGCCTTTAATTTCATTTTTTTTAATCTTCCCAAATAATGTTTCTTTATAATTTACAGTTAATAGATTTTTAGAAGTTATACAGGTAACTGTTTACTATTTTTTTGTAACAAATTGCATGTGCTGATTTACCATGACATCTGTGAGCTGATCCCACTCAAAGTTCATTATTTTTGTCTATGAATTATTCTGCTTTTTCATTCAATCTTAACTTCAGCATATAAAATTTGCTGGCTGTCTGGCTTATCTATTTTGAAATATCTCTGAATTTTTCACAAAAAAAGCTTACGATAATTATGAAATGGAAACAAAACTGAGTTTGATTCGTTCAAATTTGTCATGTCATCATACTTTTTATCAACTTTAACATGACACAAATCAGATGAAGCAAACTGGCTTCATTCTATATCTTATTTTTCCTTCTCATGGCAAAATTCTAAGCATTTTGTAAATGATCACAAATTTCCCGAAGAGAAGGAGATAACTAGTTGTGATAAGTAAGTTGTGAATTTGATGTCATAGCTGCAAGCTGAAAAAGGTAAGCGCATTTCTTTTGCTTGTTATATTATTTATATCAAATTGGTCATCATGGACTTGACCATCATGGTCGGCAATGCATTGGCTTTTCAGGAGGTTATTTATCCACATTGCTAAGCATGTAATATTTTCCTGATGTTTAGTGTGTCATGAAGAATAGCATTCACTTTTTTGTGCCTTTTTATTGATTGAAAAAGACACAATTCTTGTGCCTTTGCTCAAATATCAGCAATGCTATTTTTGAAACCTTAAGTAGGATTGAGTGCCTGTTTCAATTATTAAACGCATCAGTATCCATTTGCACTCTTACTTGGATAGCTTATTGGTTGACATCATATTATGTGTAAACTAAAAAGCAAATAACTTTCATTCCCTGCAAAATTATATTGTGTCTCAGATTTTTCTTTCGTTCAGACCAATTTCTTAGAATTATTTTGATCAGAGCTAAGCTTTAAGCTCTTTTTGATGTCAGTATCAGCATATAATTCTCTGGCTTAGTCAAAATCTATTTGACTTGGCTTCAGCCTATTGTTATTTGAAGAAGGAAGTAAAAAAACAGACATAATCTTGTAAAGCCTTAAAAACCATAGAAAGAACGAAGATATATTCCATTCATAGAACTTGTTTTTACGTTACATTCAAGTGGACAGGTCACAATAGATAGAAAATGTTAAATTCAACATCTTAGAGGCACACATTCTTTCTGTCTGTACAGTTTTAACTAAATGAATGCTATGGTGTACACTTGTGTACTATAATTTGCCCTAAAGTAACCTAGGTGTGTCTTTGTGTAAATCCATACTTCTTTGTAAAAAGACCTTTTTACATCAGATCTTTAATGATTCCTATTCATTCAATACTCTTGTACTATCAAAAATTCTTTTTTTTTTTTTTTGTCAAAAGTTCAGTTTATTGTTTATTTTGTAACTTTTCTTGGGATGTATTGAGCATCACTAAAGATAAATTTCTCTCGATATTAAATTCTTATTGATACGGTTTGACAATGAAATTATGAGATCAGCACGATAGAGACCACCTTACATCAGCTTTTGCATAATGCCATTGGTAGCTCAGACTAATAGTGCAAAGCAGTTATCATTGACATGGATCCTAATTAACTGACAGTCTTGTTGAAACCCAGTTTGATTGATGAACTTAATATGGTGCAAGTGTATGTGAGACATAGACTCGGAGCACTCGGACATGCCAGTATTCTATAACATCAGGTATTAAGTAATGGTTATGAATATTTCTGAGCGTCAAATTATCTTGCTAAAGGAGCAATCAATTTGTGCAGGACAAGTTGTGGCTGTCAATACCAAAACATAAAAAAATAAAAAGAGAAAGAACCCTTGAGTAAGTGGCTTAGGTTCTAGATGTCTTCATCTAGTGATCACTTAGCAGGGCTCAAGTTTGACACACATTCATAGCCACATTACGCAAAAAGGTGAGCCAAGATTTCTCAATAATTATATTCAAGTCCTGCAGACAAATTGGAACTGTTTCAGTGTGAGATGAGCTTAAAGAATCACTAATAATGTTAGCATACCTGATAATATCTTTTAATATCTGCTGATTATTTTATATATTAATGCCTTTGAAAATGTTAATATTTTAAGAATGCTTTAAATATTCCTATAGCAAGAACTTAAACAGTACAGGGTCATTCCTTAGGTATGGTTGTGAACAACTAAACAGACAGGCATCTTGTTTGCTTTGCAGGAACAAATACATGTACTTTTAGACACTTTTGTGTGTCAATTTCTTTTCCCATCTAGAGCAGAAACATCCATAATGGATAGCTGTTTCCATTACTATTGTCTTCTGTTTTTTAAACTTCAAAATTGAATATCTATGTAAATTTATTCTTCATACTTATGTGTGGCATAATCAATATATTTTGTATTTCACATTTTATTACTTGTAAAGATCATTTTTGGTATATCATTGTTATTGTGGAAATGCATTAGGTGTAAGATTTAATATATATTTAAGATCCGAGTTACTAGATGGGAGAAACTTTACAAATCATTGATTAAATTATTCTAATATGTCGAGTTCAAAATTTGTAATTTTCGGCTTTTTTTCCTCCCAATTTTTACATTTGAAGAAAAACAAAAATCTGGCAGATCTTAATCCTGACTTGATTCATTTTTTAGAGGCTTTTAAGGTTAGTTTTTTACTTTTTTTTTCTAGAAGTAAATTATTTTTTTTTTCAGTCAGGTAACAGCCTTTATCACAATAAGACTTTTTGGAATTTTGGGATGCTTTGCTCCCTATGTGCTATTTTTCATGAAGTTTATCTCCTTTTTTTCTTTTTCTTACCATATAATATTGATTCTTGAATTTCTATCTCCTTTTTTTTTTTTCTTCTTGCCATATAATATTGATTCTTGAATGTACATTATATTAATATATAATAGTAAAAGATCTTAACACAAATGGTCTGTCATGCTACGCATGTTTTGAACTTAGGACAGGGCTGTTTTTTTGTCCTCTTTTCTCTTCATGTGTATAGCCTTGATGCTGTTGCGATATTTTAATTGCTTATTATTCATTTTGGAGTTTTGAATTTTTTATATATGTATATTTATACTTTTTAAATCTTGATTTTTGTGGAGTCTCTTGCACAACACATCAAATAGGTAGATATCGCTTTGAGGTCATGGTAGGGTTATTTTGTGTTTAAACCGAAGCTGTCTGGTGCTGATTAAGATTAAGAAAGTGCCTTGCAAAAATAAATATATAAATGGGAAAGAATGAAAAAATAATTATTTAGGTCTGAATCGTGAGCAGAGGCCATTGAAACATGTTTGCCTTGTTCCTCATCTTTTGGGACAGCCTGTTTTTCTTTATCTTGAAATGTCAAATTATCCATTTATGTGATGAAAGACAGCTATGAGTAAAAAAAAAAATAGTAAGGATATTTTACCCATTTGGAATGGGTGCCAAACTTTCACATGAGTGTCTATAACTTGTGAAAACTAATTTCAATACAAGTATTTGACTTATTATCCCTCATCCATCCCTGTTGCAGATGATGTCTCATTCAGATTTTTTTTTCACTAATACGAGCTAAAATCTTAATCATATACATATTTTTTATCAGCTGAGTGATGAAAAGATTACTAATTATGATAGTATGACATGTAAAGGGATCATGCATTTATGTTGCTCCAAAATTGGCTATTAATATCTTAGGCTGCAATGCACCATGTCAAAACTGCATCATATCTATTTGTGATAGCTTAGCTTTCCTACTTAAATGTTGCACATTTGAAACATTACCTAGGATAATGGCATAGACTGCAATACTGGGGGGGGAGAGGTTTGTGTTGTCTTTTTTTTCCATTTTGAACCATCATTAACATTTTGTTTTGCATCACAGTTTCATGTTGTTTATATGTTTATTATTTTTTTCATTATTGCTCTTGCTTTAAATGTTTTGATTTACTCTTCCTTCAACTTATAGATATCTTTATACAATCACTGGGTGCCAAAAATATTTCTATCCTTGTTTTTTGTTTATGAATATGATATACACATTTCCCTTCACCCACAATTCTTCCTTTTGTTTTGAAAGTGATGAAATATTGGATATTTATAGTTTGGTTTTAATTTATACTAAATGGTTTACTTTTCTTAACAATAAAGCTACATAAAAGTGTGAAGAGCAATAACGTTTTATGTGTCAGTTGCTTCTCTTTCTTGGGATCTTATTTGCAAAATGTGACTGATCTAGTTTAGCCTCTCAGTTGTTTTAACTCTTGCATTTTTTTTTAATTTTTAAAAAGGCACCTGTTCAGTCTGCAGTTGACTCTGACAACTAGCTTTTAAAAGGCTTTAATTTTTCTCATTTTATCACAAAAAAAAAAACAATTAATGTTTGTGTAAACAGCATTAGAATGTCCCTGTACGCTGTTAATATTCAAAACTCAACATGAATAGAGCTAAAGCATAATAGGTCACAAAAATTATTGGAGCAAATACATCATTACAAGATGTTGATACAGTGTTAATTCTTTGCATATTTTGGCCTCCTCTAATTTTTTGTTCTGTTTTGTCTCTTTTTTCTTAGAGAACTATTTCCGTTAAAAATTAAAGGATGTATGTAAATAGTTTCTTTGCAAATTCATGGTATTTATTCCTCTTGTTATGTATGTCTCAAATGAGTATTGCATCTGTAACACACATACGCACAAAAAAAGAAAACATTAAAAGTAAGAAATGAACGAAGATAATAGTTTACTGACTAAATTTGTGAAATCTTTTGTAGTTACACAAATACAAGTGATTGTTTAGTAAGGAAAAAAATACACTCATGAAAACTCAACGCAACTACCAGGATTTTTTTAAATAATGAAGGGAGGCGAGCAAAATAACAACTCCACAAAAATTGTCATGCCATCAAGAGTCCTACAAAAGTTGTTTTGGTTTTATTTTGTTGTTTTGTTTGGGGTATTCCTCCTAAAGGAGAACCAAAAGAGATTCAAATGTGTTTAATTTGTAAAAATAAGTTTGGTTTTAATCTTTTCATTAAAATTTGTCTCAAGAGCCAAAGCACGCAATCAGTCAACTGCAGAGTTAAAAAAAAAACATTTTGATTGAATCAAATGTTGAAATTTCACTCAAAGTAAACCCTCCCACTCTATTAAAAACAAATGAAAGAAATGCTCAGTGACTTTTTAAACCTTTAATGTAGTGATATTTCTCGTATAAAGGATTCTTTCTGAAAGTCTTTAGGATAAATGACATGTTATTGCAACAAAAGAACAGTTTTGGCAATTAAATACTTTTACAAGTCATGTGCATATTGTGAAGAAAGTTTGTTATTTAATTTTTTCAAGATAGAGAAGATAGAAAAGACTATAAAATATTTGTTTTTGTGGAACCCTTATTGTCTGTAGTCTTGCAATCCAGTTATTTTGCCTCATTTTCCAGATCTCAAGTAATTATTCCAAAGAGTGCTTAAAGTTTTTGCCTCCTGGGGAAAAGAAAGTAAAATCATATATTTTAAACAAAATTAAGGAGATCGATCACCTTTGAAAATATAAAGACAGCAAAGAAAATGAAATGCTATTTTATGGGACTTTGACATTGTTCATGAGTTCATATTTGAGGCCTCATATTTTTCCTCAGTAAGTGTCTTGATAAGCAAACAAGAGTCACATGCTTTCCTCAATATGACATCCTTTACTGATAACACTTACAACTATCCACAGAAAAGATGTGTAAATTCCTATAAAAATATATATAATAGCTTCATTAGAAAAAAGAGGTTCTTTAGAATTTCACATAACACTAACATGCACTTTTGAAGATAAAAAGTGTCAAATTTAAAAAAAAAACATATTGGCTAGAGTGAAACAAGTTAATTCCTTCACTGAAAACAAGATTCTGCTTTCATAGAATTTCATAAAAGAATAGCTATAATATATGAGGCAAAGAGTCCAATTTTTGCTAAAGTCTCACAGATTTGTTTAAAGCTAGATTTAGAGTTTTATTATTTTTTTTCACTGCAATGCAAGAAACAAATATTGCATTTATGATAACAATAATTCACTATATCATAATTGCTACATGGGCTTAATTTGCTAAGGCTGCCTTATATATGAGTTCAAGCCTTTCAAAGCCAGTTATCTTTAGTTTTGCTTTCAGGCTAAGTGAGAGCATAAAACTCAGAGCCTAAAACAAAGCTACAAAGTATTTTTTCAAAATTTAAAAATAAAAATTGATGTTTTCAAAACTCCTTTCATTAAAGCAAACTTCACTATATCTTTCAATAAATTGAGAAAAAAAAAAACAAAAGAAAACATGTTGCCATTCATCACTATTCTCTTATTGGTAAAAGGGGCTGACTTTGATTTTGAGATTAAAGATGCAGCCTAAAGATAAGGAAGACACCAGTAGAAAAAAATAATTTTTCAAGGAATAAAACAGAAAATTCATGATCTATGGAGCAAGCTGGTTATAAGCTATACACCAGAAATTGTGCAGTCAGATTGATTATGCTTGATAATTAAATTGCAAAAATGGCAAAAAGATAAAAATCCTTACCATAATACTACATTTCTCTGTTATTTCAGTCATTGTGAGGGGCAAAGGAGCAGATTTTGCTTCTATCTCAGGCAATGCTCTGAAAATTGAGGTAATAAATGTCAAATAAGCTAAAGCCTATTGCTTTTTTTTATATCCATGTACTTTGTTATCTTAATATAACTGTAACTGAAATATAAGGATTTAACAATTCTTAGATGAAAAACTACTCATCAAAAGTGGGGATGTTTTGAAATTTCGTTGGTAATGATTATAAAGACATATAATTTAAAAACTCAGTACAAAGCTGCAAAGATAAATTAATACCATTTGGCATTGTTCTCAAAGTCCCCTTCAAAAACAAGAAAAAATGAAGCAGTACTTTAAACCAATTAAACTTTATTTCTACTCTTTAAAACTGAACTTTGTTCCAATTTATCATGAAAAATAATATAAAGCAATCAAACGTTTATGGTTCTCTGTGTATTTATTGCCAGGTCAGTTGTTTTTTAGGTTTCTAGTTTAATATCATGTTTTCATTGCAAAGGCAAAGACATAAAGAGCGCAATTATTTTGAGCGAAATCTGAACAGCAGATTTTGATTTGCTGCTAACATTGAAATTAGCTGTGATTATATGTTTGATTCAAATTGTGTGATAAAAATTGCAGCGGCTTTTTTGGAAACACAAAGAGTTTGATCTTTGATCCTTTTCTTCTCACCTAAGTTTCTCTCAAAGATTTTAATAGATATAATATTCAAAGAGTTAGAGTAAAAAAGAAAAATCAGCCTTTGCAGTTACATCTTGGAGAGATGTTCACATTGTCTCACACAGTTGCCTGTAAAAATTCTATAAAACCTGTGGAAATGATTTCATAAGCAGCCTAAATACTTTCTTTGTATTTTGAGACTGCTCTATGAGTATCGCCAGAAAGTTATTCTTAAAACTGAAAGTACCACAAGAGATAAAGGGATACTTTCAGATTGTTCACTTTTTCCAAAGCTCCAAAGGTTGAGTGAAAGAGGTTTTGACAAAAGGACAGAGTAATATAAGGGGAAAGATTAAAAAAAAGAGCAAGGGTAGCCTCTATTCTGACATCAAGGGTGAGTGAGGTGAAAAAATTGCCAAAGACAATTAATAAAAATCAACTTGTGAACGATGATAACACCAGCATACTTTTTAGAAGTAGCAGAGGTCTGCCTTGATCCACTCTGAAACTTTGGACTTCTATGAGCTGAAGCTGCACTGTGTTGCCTGCTTTGAACTTCTGAAACTGATCGACTGTTATGGTCACTCTCAGGGGAATCTACTTGTTGCACTCCCGCAGAGGGAACATCACCAGGATAAATTTCTTCCTCTTGTGGTTCATCCTCACGAAGACCATAGGCTGTCATCCAGTGGTGGTCAGCAATCTGCGGAAGAGTAAGAAAATTGAGAATTGATAGATGGACTTTTTTTTTTTTTGAATCTGTTATCAATAAAAGCTCAGGGCTTTCTGAGAGTAAAAATAAAAAAAGATAAAGAAGTTAAAGATAGAGCTGACTAATAAACAGAGAGAGAAATTTTTTAAGGCAGTTTCCTATATAAAGAGTTGAACTTATATTAAGTATAAACATGAATGCAGTCAACATGATCATTCTCTAACTTTAAAAAAGAAATTGTTTAACTTGTTTAGCCTACTCCATGACATTGATGCCTCATTGTTGTCCCTCCTGATTCAGCACCAATTTTTGCTCTCCTATGTGAAAACTTTATGCACAAGTTGGATGTACAAAGTTTTAGATTTTTTTGCTGTAATAATTATATAAAGTTCACGTATAAACCTTTCATCTTCAAAGTCCTTTACTTGGAGATTAAATGCGTATCACCTGTCTTATTCATAAGATGTACATATGTTTGCATTCAATTTTTAATCTTTGCTAGGACAAAGCACTAGAATTTTTCTGGTCACTGAAACAACCAATAGCACTTTACAGGACAAAGAGGACTGAAAAGTAACTGATAAAATTTTACATTAAAAATTTTACTTTCAAAATTTATTAATTATATTAAGACCAAAAGCGCATACAAATAATTTTAAGTTTTAACAATTCCACATAAAGTTTTGTTTGCATCCTTAGTTTATTTCTCTTTTTTCTTTTTTCTTCTTTAGTGTAATGGAGTAAAAGTAAATAAATATTTAACAATTTTTAATTATTTTCATAATGCCAAAATAGATTTCAAATCTAGAAGGAAAAAAAACATTTTAATAAATCACTGAAGGTTGTGGATTAAAAAAAAAAGGAAACAGCTCACCACATCACATAAATCAGGGCCATTAATAATCATGTCCATGTCTTCATGTTGGTCTAGAATCCTGCAACAACATAGTGTCTCACAATATATGCTTAGGTTAACATGGTTGTTTAAATTCAGTTTTCACTATGTAGGAAATGGCTAAAAAGATTTTGAGAAAGGGAATCAAAATCATTTTGAGAAAAAACACTGAATTTAGATACAGTGCAACCAATCCATACTGACCAAACAAGATTATAGAAATATGAAACTGTGTTAGACAAGAGTTTATCTTAAGTAGACAATCTTCATTGCTAAATGTAGAGAGAAAATACTAAAAAAAAAAAAAAATAAAAAATATACCTAAGCCTTGATAGTCAGCACTCACCAAAAGGTATTGAATGTTTATAAGGCAATATGCTGTTATGAGCTACTCTACTTTCTTTCTATCTCTCACTATAGTACAAAACAATAAAATATGACGCATTAGCACATCATCCCTTCATAAAGGCAGATATAATTATTGTTTGTGTATTAAACGTATCACTGCAACCTCTCCTAACTTCTGTTTTGGTTCTTTTCCTGTCTCCTAGTCATCAAATTAAAAGACTTTAACCAATTAACTTTTAAATGCATACTTTTTGTACAAGCAATTGTCCGCCCTTTTGAATACTTTTTCATTAACCTAGATGTACTCCAAGTGTTTTGGTGTTTGCTTTTCTTTTCGGATTCATACCCTTTTCAACTTTCTCTCTTCTCTAGATCTGTCCCACTATAGCAATCCCACCCCACTTTCTGCTCAAAGCTAGAAATCATATACCCTTTTCCCACATCTTTTCTATTGATAGCTTTCTTTAAGAATAGTAAGCTAATTTTGTGAAATCTAAATATGAAGATCTAAATAAATATGCAGCTATTATTTCTACAAGGCAGTAAAAATTAAGTACTTTTCGCAAGAATTTATATCCTAATAAAAACTTAAGAGAATATTAAAATAGATTTCAAAAGCAAACAGAATTAGTTGATTTCTCATATTATACACTAAGTGCTTTCTAAATAAGCTGCTTAGCAATTTACAGTTGCATAAAAATGATTGGATTAGAAATAACTTTTCTTATAACTTGCAAAGGAAGTATCCTTACAACAGTGGTGCTACAGAAATTTTTGTGTTGAAGAGCGTCAAAGTAGAGCAAAAATGCAAGGAATCTTAGAAAATTGGTCATCATAAAAGAGGGCTGGCATGAAAAGATGTTTGAAACAGCAAGCTGCAAAGCAATTTTTAAAATGTTTTAAAGAACTTTTATCTAAAATTATCATTATTCATATTGCTTATTTCAAGTTTACCTAGTGTCAAACTTATCTTTACCTATTTGATACAGCAGCATTGCTCATGGCAAGCTGATACATTTTGGTGTATGTCCTTATGGCCTTCTTTCTCTGCTTCTCTCTTGCTCTCAATTCAGCCTCTTGCCGTACCTGAAAAAAAAATTATCATTTGGATTTTTAAACATGTAATACTGTAGAAAGAAGCATCAATTTCAAAATATATTCTTAGTTTAAAGGAAGGAATTGCAATGCTAAAGAGTTTGTCAGGATATTATCATGATAAAAAAATTAGTCTAGTAATACGTGCAGGTCAACACAATTGAAAGCCTTTGAGGCATGCCCACACAAGAATAAAATTTAGATATTATGAGCCAAACTTTGACAAACCATATTATGCATTCCTATATTTTTCAAATGCCCAAACAGATGTCTTACCTCCTCAGGGTCAGGTGGCTTTTTGGCAAGGTCCATAGTAAAGCAATGGAGTTTGGGCATCTCAAGCTGGTATTGAATAAAATGAGACATAATTTTTAACGAAACCCATTTAAGTTCATGGTTGATCATTGATGAATCTATGATAAATGAATTAAAATTTACTCAAAAATCCTGGTTGAGTTTTAATTGCCATGATAGTTAATCTGAATTCACAATATTCATATCAAGGAATTTACAGTTCTGTTTAGTTTTTCCCTTCATAAGGGTTGCATTTTACGACGCAAATAAGAAACAAATAATTTTTATGCATGTCAATGGAATTGAATTTTTCCTAGAGCAAAAACTTTTGATCTTAAAAATAAAATCTGCTGCAGATTTATATGCAACGATACTGGAATTAAAAGAAAAAAATAATATTGCCCTTATTAATAAAATTTATTTAAAAAATAGTAGACTACTGAGTACTAGAATCATGAATGAAATTATGAAGAATTAAAAAGGAACTGCTAAAGAAAGGAATGACTTTTGGTATTCATGACCAGCTTAAATAAACTGTAAATTGTAAATTATCCTTTTAATATTTTAAAGACATAAACTTTCAATTGGTAACATTTTGGCAAAGAAACAATACTGTTTTCCCTTATTTTCTGCATGGGAGTTTCCAAGGCTTGTATTAAGTTATTAACCTTAGCATAAATCAGCAGAACAACAGATAAAGAAACATACTTTTGGGAACCTCTTATCAAGATCACTTTGAGTGTCCACCAAAGACTTTTTGCGAGCTTGCACACTCCTTCTCTTTTGCTAAATAGAAAAATGCAATTTGTTCAAAACAGTACTATTCAAAGGGAAAATGCGAGCCTAATTATGTATTCAAAGATATGCACTTATAATTTTATACTACTGGTGCCATGGTTTATATTGACGAACTGAAGAAAACATGTTTTAAAACCTGAAACCATTTCAGATTCAGAAATAACAATAAATGTAGTTGAAGGACTTATATTTCCATTTACGTTTCATTTGAAAGCAGAAATGCCCAAACTCAATGTAGTCCATATACCTCTTATGAGGAATCCAACTTAAAAGAAATTTTAACAATGTGTACTTGATGTGCACTGAGTGCTTTGGATACCATATTAAGAGACTGCTTATTGAAGACAAATGAATTGAACCATTTAAATTTTGAAACGGAATAGAAAATGAATGTGTAATACAATACTAAAAAGAAGAAAACAGTGAATTTGTTGTGATAAGGAACTGTCTTAAAAGCTACTTGTGTACAATTCAAGGATTTTAAAGATGTTGGTAAAATTATCTGGTAACCAGACAATGCTAAGTCAAACAAATTACATAATTATTAATTTAAAGACATTAAAATACAATATTTAAAAAAAGATATAAATGCATGACGTTGCATTAACTCTCTAAAGAGGTGTTTATTTGATTGGTTGATAAATTAATTGATTGATTGATTTTTTTACCCACTCTTGCCACAGCAAGCCAGTTTTAAACTTTTCTTGAACATCAAAAAAGCTTTTATTAGTCAAAAACAAAGCTGGCAATGAGAGACCTTACTTACTAATCTGGGGATGAAGTGGCTTTTCAACTGATGTTGTAGCCACCATCATTACCTATGACAGGTAAAAACTTTTTTAAAATAATTGTTGAAAAAAAGTATATTGAACCATTGCCTTTCAAAGTTGATATACATATTTATGAAATACTAAAATCTATCTCAAGATAAATGCTTACTCTATAAACAGCAGGGTACTGTTGAGTGATAGCCCAATGGTCAGGGCGGAGACCTGCTCTGGATGGCTCTCTTGATTCTGAGATGCGACTCAGTGATCTTTGACCTGGTTCTTCAACAACACATGTGGGTATCATAGAGAAAATGTTTTCCTGGGACTCTGCGTGGCTGTAGTTGGACGCATGCTCAGCAGAGGATGAAGGGTAGGAATGGAGGTCTAAAAAACAAAAAAAGGAGGCTTTCAGTTAGCAAGTGAAGTAGAAATAAACTGGAAGCAAGCAAAAGGTTTTGTTGTTTTTTTTTAATTTTGAATTCAAATCATTTAAAGGGAAATGATAGCTATTCACTTATTAGGTTTTTTTTTTTAATTTTGAATTCAAATCATGTAAAGAGAAATGATTGCTATTCACTTTGGAATTATGATGCTTAAACCTACTGATAGACATTAAACACAATCAATGACTCTTGGAGATAAAAATGCATCTTACATGCCTAAAAAAATACTATTATCTTTACATCATCTTCTGCAAAACCAAAGACTTACAATCAAAAGTGGAAAAGATTACAACCATTCATGAGAAGTGCATGGGAGATTATCAGAAGGTTGATATTGAAATAATTGTAAATTATGCCTGTTGAATGTAAAAAAAGGAAAAAAAAAGGAAAGAAAGCCAATTTGACAATAGCAATGAAAAGAAGTAGCCATCTAGTGAAAGAATGGATCTTGTAAAATTGTAAATTTGGTCAAGTAAATCACTATACTTGTCATAAATCTGCATATTTAAAAATAATATCACAATGAATCATCTCAAAATATAAAAATTTTTACCTAACACATTTCATTAAATGTATACCAAGATGTTTGCACAACCAATTGAAAGTCTATTTCCAAATAAAAAACCCAAAATATCATACACAATCTAATCCAAACTTATTCCTACTAGAATTTCAAAATACAAATAAAAAATTCTGCTTTGAGTGCCTACCTGTGGCTTTCTTCACTTTGAAAGTCTTGTAAAAAGTAACTGGTTCCCGCATATCTTCACGAAATTTGCTGTAATCAGAGGGGGTCTTCAACTTTCCTTCCCGTCGCAGCTTGTCTTCAAGACCAACAATCTGAAATGAAAATATAACTAGGTTAAAAAGTATACTTAGCTTAGTAATCTACTAAAATCTCAAAGTCAGGTTATCTTTCCTGTATTCAATCACCAAATGGCACTTAATCATATTCTGTTTGACAGTCTTGACTCATTTCATACACATAATTTTAGCAGCTACACAGATTTATCCACTGGACAGATTGGAGTCTGGAAACTTAATTGAAACTTTAGGCAGAGGGCAAATGGGATAGATTTCACTTAACAAAGTTTGAATTATATGAAACTGAAACAGTCAGCTATTATAAAAAAGTTTCAGAAAGGCATTGGATATATTACGTGTGGCATACTTGAAAAATAAAAAGTTGTTGAAATTTGTAAGTAAACCTTTCAATAAGTAATAAAAGAAGAAAATTTGTTCCCTTCTTATCAATGTTTAAGCTGTTATGGATCTTGATGTCTCTTCAAAGAACTGCACCCAACAAATATATTAATTGTTTCTGTTACAGAAATTTAGAAAGCGTAGATTGAAACTGAAAATACCCAGACTTAATGTGACATGTATCACTTACATGGTATAAGTCAGTCTTGGGGACACTGACAGTTGAAGGTGTTGTATCAAGCGTATGTCTCTCCAATCTCTTTTTAACAGAATGGCTGGCTTTCCTCTGGGGAAGTTAAAAACAAGCAAAAAAAAATGAAATCAATCAGGCATGTATGTTCACACAAAAAAAATAAGACACAGCTGGGTTAACTTTTTTAATATTTTATGGTATTGTTTAAAATGATAACTTTGTATGGGCTCTTATATTTTAGTCTTTCGGTTGACCCCATATATTAAACAGACATTGACAATTGCAGTTGTTGTCATTGATTTTAACAGTACCTGGATAGTGCTCCAGGTTAAAAAATATGGTCACAAAAGTATTTGATGTATTACAGTAAACGCATCTTAGAAGATATTAGGAAGTATGCTGAGCTAACAAATCTTCCTTAACTCCTAAATTTTATTGCAAATTTATTTCAAGGGGTAAAGCTAGTTAATATATAAAAGAAATATTGAAACAAATTACAATACATATATATATTTGACAGTCAAGCTATAAAGAAAATTGATCCTTAGCAAAGTGCTTGATAAAGGTCTTCCTGTATTCAATATACTTTTCCAAAATGAAATATGAAATATATGGAAGACAATACTAAATAAAAAAAAAAAAAGATTCTTCTATCATTTAAAGATCCAACCTTCTCTTCCTCTTCTTTTTCCTGTTGAGTACGCCTCAGGCTGTCCCGCTCTCTGATTTCCCTCCTTTGCTTCTCTACTTTCTCTCCCAGTAGATTGGAATACTCATTGTAGTAGTAGTCTCTCAAGCGATATAAATCTTTGACAAGTTTCAAATAATGCTTCAAAGTGAAAAAAAAAGATTATTCTAGATGAAAATAATGCTTTTGGTAAAGTGCAAAGCTTTCAAAACCACATTTAACATAAATATTTCAAAATGCAAGAAAAACAAGATTCAAAATAAATGCTTGATGTAAAAGTTGTAAAAGCTGTAAAGTTGTTTGACATACAAGTGAATATTTTTTTGTATTAATAAATTGATGTTTTCATTTAAGTTTTCTTTGTAAAATACCTAGTGCAAGAGCAATTGATCCTTTTTTTTTAAAGTAGCTAAAGACTTAGTTGATTATCGTAAGCTTTTTTTTTTACAAATGTGGGTGTGGGTGTGGAAAAAAAGAAAGAGGGAGGGGGAAGCATTAGGTTGGGAAAGTACATGAATGACCCAACATTACTCAAAAAAAATTTCAAATTCATAAAAAGAGTTATTTTTTTTTAAACTAAGATTTTGGAACAAAGCAGAATTTTTTTTCCTGGAATCCATGCACTCTTAAGCTGAACTTACGTCTTCTTTTTCTTGAGCACGCATTAATGCTTTTTCATCTTCATTGTCATCAAAACTGCTAGTTTTCTTCTTGTGTTTCTTGAGCTCTTTTTGCTTTCTTTTCCTTTCTTCTTTATCCTAAAAAGTAAAGCATCATGAAATTCTAGACCAAGCCAGCTTAAGTTGTAAAATTAGTTTTTTTTGCACTTATAATACAAAAAATTCAAATACCTGAAATAAGTCACTGATCTCAAGTTAATTGTGAAATAAAATTCAAATAAAATTCAAACAATGTCCTAAGAATTCACTATTTCAGGTCTCACATTTTTGGTCTACAATACAAAAGAAAAAATAATTACAACAGTTTGCCATTAGCATACCAGTGGTGAACAGATAGACCAAAAATAAATGTAAAGTCTAGATATATAAATTTATAAACCTGGACATGATTAAAAATTATTATATTTTCAGTTGTTGCATATTGTGCTAACATATACGCTATTGAAGCATTAGGCTGTGCATCTCATTCAAATTACTTTATTTGATCAGGATGGTGGATTTCCCACACGCCCCTTTACACACTTCTATCATTTGTTTAACCAGAAATTGAATTACAGAGTTGCAACCAAAAGTCAATACAGACCCAATTCTTTTTTTGCATTTGAGTGAGATGATAAAACTTTTAAGTTATTAGCCTTACTTCTGATGGTCAGGATTTTAAAATTGGAGATTCAGGATATAACTCAACTACAGATAAATAAAGAACAAGATATAGATGTTGGGTCTAAATGATGATGGGTCTTTCAATGAAAAATGTTATCACATCAAAAGTGACGTTAATGAGAAAAATATATTAGGCAATGACTTTAGATTATTTGATTAATGAAATTAAAATCTATGCTTTAATTGAGGGGAAAAAAATTTAGTAGCCTTGATTATTAAACCGTAAAAGGCATGGCACTCCTTTTTTTTAACAACAGAGAATGTACAACTTTCACATGATATAAGTCTATAATGAATGTTAAAATTGATACGATAAGCTGCAGTTAGACTTAATATCTGTTTTCTTTGAATTTCACATGATGGTGCTATTCTAAAGCCGTATCCAGTTTTTTGATTTGTATGTGTTAATGTGTGAGTGTAGCAAACTTTGTCACTCGACACGTATTCCAATAATATATGCCAAATCTAAAAATAAAAGACTAAAAAAAAAAAAGAATTAGATCCACATGGATCTTATCTAGAGTCTAACGTCAAAATTACCCACTGAGGAATATTCAAAGCTTTAAAATACCCTTATTCTCTTTAAAAATAATTATTACACTTGCCTTCCTTTTCTCTTCATCGGCTTCATCTCCAAAACCATAACTTGTTAGAAGTGATGGTAGAGAAGGCTGATTGTAATTTACTGTTGATTTTATGACAACAGGTTTCTCCATTGTGATAACCGGATTTATATCTGGTTTCTAAAGTAACGTATTAGATTTAGTAAACAAAGGGACTCAGTTCCAGTTGAATCTAACAAGATGGATCTAGGAAGACAACCTATTCACTCTGTCGCTCTCCGTATTTACAACAGGGTGGCCGCCATTTTGACGCCCCATCTCCATGACTACGCGTATTACTATTAGTGGATAGGAACCGAGATCGTGTTCGGTTTAATTAATTCATTTGTGAAACGATTCGTCAGTGGCGACTGAAAAGGACAATCTTCTGTTGCAATCTAACAGGTTCGGAAGACCTGAGATAAAAATACCCATTCATAGTTGAAATGTTACGCTGAAAAACGATTAAGACACAAAAAGAGTTTAATTATAGATAAAGTAAGCTAAAATAAATGATAACAATATTAGCAGCTATTGCTCCGATACAGCTTCCATCCTTTTTTTTTTTTTTACATTAGAATCTGCAATATATTATCATTGTAATGTTGATTCATATGAATTCATGAATTACCTTTAAAGGAATTTGTTTTAGTTTGTTTGTGATCGGCATATCTTTATAATTTGTTCTAATGAATGGCCAATCTTCATGACAAGGTTGAATGTACTTGATGAGACCCTATCTAAACTAAAATGGAAGAATAAACTTGCTTGTGCTATCGAGAGTGAGGCTGATTGTTAAGAGGGTAACGACAAGGAGAACAGTCAGACAAGGGAGTGTCGTTGATTTAAAGTTGATAATAATGAAGAGGAAAATATTAATGCTGGTGATGGTGATGATGACATTATTGATCTTGAGGGTGATGTTGGTAACGGTGTTGATAAATTTCAGAAATGAAGCTAGTCAAATGGTGAGCTGAGTATTAATTCTGAGGTTTGGCAGACGAAGCTAACGGTCTCTTAGCTAGATTAGGACGATTTATTTTTGGACTGACTCATTAACATAAACTCCTCCTACCTAACGGTGCATAGCATGATCGGTTTTCGCAAACATGCTAGCCCTCCCACGGAGAAAGTAACCATTATGCATGGTGTATATGATCATGATGATGACTGCTAGCGAAGCTCTAATTCTACTAAATACTTATCTAGCCCGCGACAGCTCGCTGTAGTGTGTGTATCAACTGTATGCTCACATTTTCGTGATCCGAGAGTTTTAGTGAGATCATAATCTGCACTCTTTGGAGGGTCTGAAAAGATAACGTATGTAAACAGCGCAAGGCGATTTGCATACGGCGCAAGGGAAACCCCGTACTGGTTGCGTTATGGCTCATGAATAGCGGTATGGTAACCATTATATTTTAATATTATATCCATTGTATTATAATATTCAATTTCTGCCTGTTTTTATGATCTGCTTCTGTTCACAAAAAGTTAATGACAAAAGTCTTCTCACATTGTGATGCTACTTAATGAGTTGATTTAAAGAACGTTAGTGTCCTTTTATAGTTGAATTTTTTTTTGTCCTTATAACCTCAACCTAAACAGAACCACCTTAGATTTCGTAAAATGTTGTCTAATATAGCGGATAATATAAAATTATCAATGAATCATGCTTCAACTACTCCCTAACATTGTGCTATTATCTGCCACTGCAAAAAGAATATAATATAAGTAAATCGGTTCATGATTTGTTCATTCCAAAACAGTTTTAAGTTTCATTGAATAAGGTATTTTCTTTGTTAGCTTGCAATATTCAGTGTGCCAAATTTAAAATTTTTAAACTGTTTTTTTTTTTCCTGCAGGTTTAAAAAAAAATTTTTTTCCAGTTGGTATCAAATTCAATGTTGTCTAAGATAATTTGAAGCAAGAATTATGTTTGTGTGATAATAAGCAGGGTGTAAGGATGGTCATAATTGATTTATGGGATAGTAATAACAAAGCTAAGCAATGGCTGGGAAGTGTCGAAATGATGATACTGATAGCTGCTTTCAGGAGGAGAACGATGATGGTGGCTGACAATGCAACAATCATGGAGTCTGAGATAGCACTGCTGTATGAAGAATTGCTACAGCTGCTCTAGAACTTGGAAGCAAAACTATAAAACTGAATTGCGTACAAACATATTGAATACTCATGATAGGCTCTGCATCCTCTCAATACACCACTCCATAGACATGACCATTTGACAGCTAGAGCAACAAACAAACACACACACACACACTCTCACACACATCTCTTTTTTATCCTTTTTTACTCTTTGTCTTTCTGTGCATTTTAGGTTAACGTAATGTGAATATTTTTCTTCGTATTACATATAATTAAAATAATCATGCAATATTTCCTTAACAATTTACTGAACGAAATGAATCGAACCTTTAAATGTCTACATCAATTTTTGTTTTTGTTTTTTGTTTCTTGCTTATACCATTGTCTATAATTAAATAAATTATAGTTGTAATATTGTTTTCTCTGTACACTCTGTTCTATGTAGATGATACAGAAAGGCGTTAAATGTTATTTTTTAGATAATATCAATAGTACGTCATGGTTCTTTCCACGCGTGAGAGAAACGCACTGCATTATTGTATAAAGTCTAGCGCATAATTATATGCGAAGTATGTGACAGACTCCATAATGTAAACATTATTTCACATGTAGATAGCGGCGTGGGTCACCAAATGTGCTGGTGAAATGCAAATGTATCTGGTAGATTCGGTGCCCATTTACATCAATTTCAGAAAAAATAACGTTCCAAAAAAAAACCTTGAAAAGAGCATCGAGTTTACAAATACGGTACAAATATAATGAAAGCACGACCTGTGTTTACAGAATTGCATCATTTCTAAAGACAAAATCGTGCTAACATCTTCCCAATTCTGGCCAATAACAATTATAACCATTGACGATCAAAGTAGCCTTTGTTTTATATAAACTCTCTCCATTGTCAGATGTACTTGATTAACAATTCCCTTTTAGCGCCCTTTAAATTTCCAGTTCAATTAACCAAATCAGTATTCCTAAAATAGAGTAAGGTAAAAAACATTCAGATTTTTTTTTGTTTTACTTACAAAAGAAATAACTTTTAGTAAGCCTTATTTAGTGCAAACTTTATAATGTTATTGTTCCTTTCTCTGTAAAACTGTAATACATTTGTTATGTTATACTCTAACTTTTCTCTTGAATTTTGCCATCACTAATAGTCGCAATATGAGAAGTTTTTATCATAAAGAGCAACATTTATCAGATTCTACGTTCATACAGTTTATGACAGTCTCCAACCTTATTCACCTATCTCTTTTGAGCCCATAATTCAGCTGCTCAGCCATGTTTACTCATAATTTATCGTTTGTCTTCGTCGGGAGAATGATAAACAGAATGCATGTTGCATAAAGCATTGTGTCTCAGTTATTTAGTGATATTATGAGTCGTATGATTATTGGATTATAAGCCCTTACAAAAGCGTTGTGGCATACGGAAAACAATAAACTAATAGCAGTGGGTTATTTCTACACGCAGGAGTGTGAAGGATAAAAAAGAGGAAATAATAGTTTGACATAACTGGATTATATCCTCATATGCTGACTTGAGAGAAGCCTTCGGAAGCAATATATCGCGGAGGAGACATAAAGAGGTACCAGGGGCAACGAATAGCCGACCTTTTCTAAATAATTATTCTTACCACATTACAAGACTTTCACAGAGACGATTAACAGTTTTACACTGCTAGGGTTCTTTCACCAAACTAGATTTGTAAAGATGGTGTAGTGACACCACAAAATGAGAAGTTTTGTCGCATGGAAATTTTTGGGTAAATTCAATTTTCTTAAGGAAATTTGCGCTATGTATACTGCTTTAATGTCTAACTTTCATATTGTTTCATAAGTAAAAGCACATCAAATAGTGAGGATTTCAAACCTTCTTGCGAAAAATGGTAGTTTCCCAAGCAGTCGTCTGCTGCAAAACGTCTAATTTTGTAGCACTGCATTTTAACAGTTTTAAGCCACTACATGAGATCACCAAGCTAAGCCATTGGATATTTAAGAGAGGATTGGCAGTTTGAGGCTATTAAATTCTGTTGCAAACTAGATTTTGAGAGCTTGGGGAGGGTTAAAAGTTTTGCGCTACCGATAATTAGTTCAAGACCTCACTAGGCTTTAAGATATTAATGGGAGGATTATATATTTTATAACCTCATAAGACTTTTGAGAATCATTTTTAAACTAGTTTGACATGAAAAGCTTTGTCACCTTGTGAACAATCTCTCATGCGCCAGCCATAAGAATGAAAAAAAAAAACTCTTAAGGTCTGTCTAGGCGAAGCGATTTGCAAACTCTTAAGGCCTGTCTAGACGAAGCGATTTGCAGCTAGCAACACCACTCCACAAAAATGTTCTGACGTCACAATTGGCAATTAGTATCGCTAGCGATTTGTGGAGAGCAGCAAATCTTCCTATTTTTTTGGTTTGTTTACACGAAGCTATTTGCATCAAGCCGAAGAAATATTATCTTGTGGTCGTAGGTCAAAGGGTGCTTAGATACCAGTACAACTATAATGGTGTCCTCAAGTGATCGGGATTTAGACTTATCTGGTATTATTTGCTCAAAGAAGTACAGCATAATCCCAACAAATGAAAAAGGGGAATGAAAAAGAAAAAGAGGTGTCAGGGTGCTTTCTTGGTTGAAACTATAGAACTGATATGAAATAATAATTGACCTTGTTATTTAGGCAGGTGTAATTTTTACTTGATCACATCTACATTTATCTGAATAATATACAATCTACCCTTTCCGGAAATAATTGCATGTGAGTTTATCTAGATCTTGATAGCTACTATCACTACTACTACTACTACTACTACTACTACTACTACTACTACTACTACTACTACTACTACTACTACTACTACTACTACTACTACTACTACCACTACTACTACTACTACTACTACTACTACTACTACTACTACTACTACTACTACTACTACTACTACTACTACTACTACTACTACTACTACTACTACTACTACTACTACTACTACTACTACTACTACTACTACTACTACTACTACTACTACTACTACTACTACTACTACTACTACTACTACTACTACTACTACTACTACTACTACTACTACTACTACTGACTTTTGTCAACTTTGGGAACCTTTGTTTCCAAGCTTGACGTGTCAAGGAATCAGATAAGTCTTTTAAATATATATATATATATATATATATATATATATATATATATATATTTATATAGTATAATTATATACTTTCCAGACTACATATTTCCTTCCTATTGCCATTAAATTATTTTCTCAATGTAAACATTTTTTTCAGGAAATTTAGTCGAGAGATTTCCTTCAAACTATTGGCTTGATTTTTTTATGTTCCCCTGTGTCCCCCCCCCCCCCACCCCCCCTTTTCTCTCTCTCTCTCTCTCTCTCTCTCTCTCTCTCTCTCTCTCTCTCTCTCTCTCTCTCTCTCTCTCTCTCTCTCTCTCTCTCTCTCTCTCTCTCTCTCCCTTTCTCTCTCTCTCTCTAACTGTCATTCTCTTTCACAGTATTTTTTTCTTTAAATTCCTATCTATTAAGCATACTTTCTTTTTGGAGTTTCATTCATTTAATTATTTCTTCATTATTTTATAAATACTTATTTAGTCAATTTTTACTTAAATATTTTTTGAATAATTATTTTTAACTCCTATTTAATTAATTGAGTTTTTGTTTTGCTTTTTTTGTTTGTGTTTGGGGTTTTTTCTGTGACTCTGTTTCTTTTTTTTTTTTCTTTTTTTTTTTCTTTTTTTTTTTGTGTAGATCTTTAGATCTTTCTTTACATAATTTCTTTCATATATATATATATATATATATATATAGATAGATATAGATATATATATATATATAAATGTATATATATATATATATATACTACTACTACTACTACTACTACTACTACTACTACTACTACTACTACTACTGCTGCTGCTGCTGCTGCTGCTGCTACTTCTATTTCTATTAAAACTACTGATAATACTACTACTATCACTAGACTGCTTCTACTGTTACCGGTACTGCTGCAGGTAGTGGCAATACGCTTGTTGTTAGTAGTCGTTAAAATGCTTGAAAACTGATCGATTCAAATGTCTAGCCACACAAGTAAATCTTTGGTAATTAATTCTATGATTAGGGTGAAATTCTTCCTTCTGGTCAGTAGAGGGTGCTGCAAAAGGACCGTTCATATTAAATGCCAGTTTAATATGAAAAATATTATTATTAAGCCTTTCAGTGACAAAGCTGCCATGTAAAGAATAGAAGCGACGTTTTAAAGACGAAAATAGGATTTGCAACCTTAGAAAGTGTGTGCTGAGACCCTTCAAATATCAGTGACAAGTTCGTATTGGACTAAGGGCTAAATTTGCTTCTAAAATATCAATCTAAGATAAAGATTTAGATTTAGATTTAAAACTAGGTCTGGACTTTAGGTCTGAAGTCTACATGAACAAAGGTGAACCTAGATCCGGATCTAAATCTCTATCTTTAACTAATGATAGTCTAAAGATTGCAAGTCTTGTATTTTTGTTGAAACATAGCAACATATTATTATGTGAATGTACATGTCAAAAGTTACTTGGTTTGAGGGTCTTCTCTATCCCTAAAGGTCTGTTTAGACGAAGCGATTTGCAGCTCGCCACACTGGTATTCCATAAAATGCTCTGACGTCAGAAGCAGCATTTCGTGTAGCTAGCGATTTGGGGACAGCAGCAAATCTTCCAATCTTCCAATTTTATTGGTATGTTTACACGAAACGATTTACAACTAGATCTTATTTAGAACGGCAACTTATTATTTTAGATGCGCATATCAAACATTCCTTGGTTTTAGGTCTTCTCTAATTGAGAAATCGCTAACGACGTGCAGAAAGCGACAGGCAGAAAGCAACAGAGCACCAAATCGCTTCGTGTAAACACACTGAAATTTGTGGCAAGCGATTCGCTGCTGAAAGCGATTTATCCCTAGTTGCAGACTACTTGCACATCCATACTTTAACGACGTGCAGAAAGCGACAGGCAGAAATCAGCAGAGCACCAAATCGCTTCGAATAAACACATTAAGATTTGTGTCAAGCGATTCTCTGCACAAAGCGATTTTTGCTAGCTCCAGATTGCTTCGTGTGTCCATACCTTTAGTCTTTTCTGCATGTACAGTACAGAAATGTAAGGAAAACGTTCTAGATTGCTTAGCTTGCTGAAAAATCCGCAAAAACATCACTAGATCTATCCCTAAAGTATGAATCTAGACCTGCCAGTTTATTTCACCTCTGCTTTTGTTTAAAAAAAAAAAAAAACAGAAAAAAGAGAAAAAAAAAAAAAACCATCGCAGGACCCATCTATAAGGCATGCATCTATCTAGATTTGTCGGTTTATTTCGCCTTTGATTTGATGCGCACGGCGCTGGGCCTATCTCTAAAGAATATATCTAGATTTGTCGTTTTACTACACCTCTGGCTTGATGCAAAGCAGTTATTCCCGATCCCTTTTTCGTACAGGTACTTTTAAAGAGCAAGTCGAAAACGGAAATGAACGTGTTAATCAGACATATAAAAAGAGCCAGCAGAATATCGGTTTGCTGCACAAAATGAAATTAAGAAAAAAGAACTTGTAAAGGATTTTTGTAAGAAAGACAAATTGGGGTTGTTGTTTTTTCCCCCTTTATTTAAAGTGGTTCTTGTACTTACTGAAGGAGGAGGAAGTAAACAAAATTTATTTTTGAATTTCACAAAACAAAACAAAACAAAAATGAAAATAAACGAAAGCACTAACTTGCATAATTCTTACATATTATGGGTATTTAAATCTCAGATTATAATATCTAAGCATTGATTTGGATAAGGTTGTTATGTCAGTTTAAGAACAATCAAGTTTTATTGGGCACTCTGTAACTCAGTGTCTTCCTAAGTGCAAATGGAACAATAGGGATAATCCATTCAGCATCAAACATTCTAATATTGTTTCGCTTTTCTTGATGTGTCAAAGTTCTTCAAGGTAAAGAATGCCTTTGTAGAGACAAAGTGGTAACAAGAAAAAAAAATTCTTTGACTCTCAAAAGATGAAAAAAAAAAAAAAAGAAAGAAAAGTTAATTCTGTTTTTAAAAAAGCAAATTGCCAATAAGCACAATTCATGAAAGAACACATCGTGTTTCACATAATAGAGATTTGCTAAACAATAAAGGGTACTTCACAGACATACGTAACATTCTTTGCAGCACACGACAAATACTTCAGACTTTGCGACGCACTTTCGAAAGCCATGCAGTCCCTCCACCCATTATTAGCACTTTTTTGATTGAGCACCCATTCCAGTTGAGGGACTCGCTTTTTACTGTGAACGTATGTGAACACACCCTCGTCTTCTAAGTCATTACCGCCTGTCATCAAACTTATTTTACCAAAAAATCGTGTAAAGTTAAAGACAAATTGAAACTCGTCGTCATCGTCAAGTTCCAATAAATACCCACCTTCTTTTTCGCACTCATTGTTTCTACTTTTGAGTTTGAAATGCACCAACTTTCGATGAACTAGATAGACTCTTTCTCTAAATACTCGAGAAACTGCATACTTAGATTTATCGATGGTAGACAGAACAGAGACAACAGTTCTTGTGCTGATGAGCTCAGTCTCCATTTTAGCTTTGAGCTCCAAAATCTTTTTGCTCAAATCTAGTCTTTGCTTAGCAACTGCAGCTGCTAATGTATTGGTAGTGGTCAAATCACCAAGCTCTGATTGGCTCTCACAACATGCGCCACCATTCAGAATCTCGACTGTTTTGCGCACCTTTTTTTCCTTCCCATCGTAGGTGATTCCGTTCGCCACACACTCGTACAACTTCGGGCAAAAATTGTAATCCGCTTCCCAAAATAGAGCCAAAAGTGAGTTTCTTGACTGATAAAGATTGATCCCTCCAAAGACTCCAACCTGGATTCCCTTCAGTTCATCTCCCTGGAACAGTGTTAGGAAAGAGCGTTAGGACGTAGGGTACATTAAGGAAAATATACATTTCTCTCTCTCTCTCTCTCTCTCTCTCTCTCTCTCTCTCTCTCTCTCTCTCTCTCTCTCTCTCTCTCTCTCTCTCTCTCTCTCTCTCTTTCTCTCTCTTTCTCTCTGTCTCTGTCTCCCCTCTCTTTGTATCTCTCCGTCTCTCTTTCTCTCTCTGTTTCTCTCTATCTCTGTCCCTGTCTACCCTCTGTGTGTGTGTGTGTGTGTGTCTCTCTCTCTCTCTCTCTCTCTCTCTCTCTCTCTCTCTCTCTCTCTCTCTCTCTCTCTCTTTTATTCAGCTATTTTTTTATAAAAATAATTTCATGAAATTTGGAGAGTCAGCTGTCGATGCTGTAGCTGAATTATAATATCTTTTCAGTATTAGTTGTCAGTATGCTGCATGATTTGAATTGCATAGATGTGAATGTTAGCGTTCGTTTAAGGGCTAAGGAAGTTAATTTTTGATGTTTCAGTGGAATTTTAATGGATAATTAACTGTCAGTATGCTATGTGAGTTTAACTGCTTAAATATGAATGTTAGCTATCGATAGTTAGCTCTGAGGCAAACTTTAGGGGCTGAAGAAAGTCAACTTTCGATATTATGCGGTGACTTTATTTATTTGGAATCAGAATGATGAGTCCGTATCACTGTTAAATCTTACAATTTATTAAGTACAAATTATTAAAAGATTGATGATGGTGTTCACTTATTAGCTCATGATTTATGATAATCAATGATACAATGTGAAATAATAAAAAAAAAAAACAGTAAGATCTTATCACCCAATTTTATATTTTCAACTTACCACTGTGGGGGTTTTCGACACATTGTATATTTCCAAGAACAGGACAAGATCTGCCTTTTGTCCATACGGCTTGGGACCATACATGCCTAGATATGTCACTGTTTTGATGTCGGTCAGGGCTGAGTCAAAGTTGCACTGGATCACCAGGCATTTAGTGTCTGAGGTATGCAGCGCCGAACGAGACACGTTGATAGTTAAACCTGGTGAATCAACTGGTCCAAAGACGATGTGAAAGGCAATGTACATCTTTAGTTTGTTTATACATGCGAGCAGATTAATGCCCGATTGAGGTAAAAATGTAAAACTTAAGCTATGTTTTTCATACAATATTACAACAAGCCCAGCCATCTAAGATTTCATGTCATTCCTCTTTAAAAAAAAATACAGCAGAACGTCAAACCCCCTTTAAATGGACATATTGTTCTGCTTATCCAAATTATTTTTTTCCCAATGCCTTTAGATAAAGTTATAAGCTCTGTATACAAATATTTCTCTGAGACCAGTTGAAGTCAACGAACCAAACCATGATTATAGTTATGCTTAAAGACAACTTGAAATAGATTATCCTTTAATCCAGCTCACCTTCCACAGTTGCCCCATAGATAGCCATTGACGCCACGATCAGTAAAGAGGAAAGACTGATTTGCTGATTTCCCTTCATTCTGTAGACAGAAGAAAATATTGAGCGGTATTAGTGGATTGAGTATGTCTTACGAAATCAAGATACATCATGGTCAAATTATCCACATTGCAATTAAGAACAGAATGCCGCCATTGGGGAAAGATAAAACATTTTAAAGTGATAGAAATGTTAGATATGAAATAAGATAATAATTTCAGTGCAACTTGGAGAGAAGTGTTCAATGACACATTGAGTAAGGTTGACTAATTTCGAAAACTATGTTAAAAAAAAAGTTAAAAGTAATAAAGAGGATCTTGAATAACCCTTTTACAGGCTTTGATTTGGTCTAGCCTTTTTTTTTTATATCATACCGATGAACCATACTCTCTCTCTCTCTCTCTCTCTCTCTCTCTCTCTCTCTCTCTCTCTCTCTCTCTCTCTCTCTCTCTCTCTCTCTCTCTCTCTCTCTCTCTCTCTCTCTCGGTTTCACTGAAATAACAGCAAACTAGGAAACACTGTCTAGAACTTTTCACCTCGGACTAGACTTTTGGGAAGTGGCTGAAAACTATTGTTGAAGAGATTGTTTTATTTTCGTAAGTTTCATCAAGTAGTTTTTAGTATCGGGAAGTGAAGAATCTCAGACGAGCCCATCAGCGGCAATGCATATGCGAAATACATTTTTATAGCACAAGAAGTGATGTATTTCTTAGAGGATTTCCCATAGTTACACTGTGATAACAACGAGCGTTACTCTTAAGGTGACTTAGTTTTAATATCTGGCGATGACGAGATCTAGATCGAGGTCGAAATACATAGATTTAGATAAGTATAGACCTAACGATGGAGATCGTTTAATTAAAATCTGCAATCAGAATGGAAAACGGACTTGGGGAAGGGTACGAATCCGTAATTGTTCCGGAGTTCTAGACATCGAAGATGATAGATGAAACATACAATTTCAAGCAACTATCACAGCAATTGATGGTCTAAGAAGTAACTTGTGAAAATAATCAAGTAGTTGATCATGTAGGCTCATTTCTTGATGAAGAAATTTAAAGAATCTTATTACATGGCAAACAGACTTGCGACCCAAGAGAAGAAAGCAAACTAGACTGTTAATCTAAGACAATCTATAGACAAACTATTACGGTTCGCGAGTTCAAAGCCTTTCTTGGTTTCCCAATTCAGATGGAGGTGTCACGCATCAAAATAGAATATAAAGAATAGTGGGAATCTAATTATAAAAATTTTGTCGGAGATCACTGGGTCTTGTAAAGTTATGTCAAAGGACAGATGGTTATTAATCTGGGTTTTTCTTAATGTTATCGATGACACTCCAGATTTAGTAGACCAATTCGATCTTAATTACAAGTGAAGGCTATTTCTGAACCCTCTTTATGGAATTTACGTTTCGTTATGACCACACTCATTATTTGAGATTAGATGAGGGTTTAGTCCTGCTGAAAAACAACGAAGCTATAAAACAGTCCAGAAAAGATAAACCGGTAAAGTTTGGGTTGAAATCGTTTTGTTTTTTGTTTTGTTTTTTAATTTAAGGGGGTACAATGACTACATTGTTAGAACTGAAATACACACTAGTAGGGGAGAGCAAGAACTTGATGGCATCAGGGTCATTGGCAAAGTGGACAATCGATTTCTGACATCTGATGGTGCAGGGAGAGAAGCGTCACATGCTTATCATTGATGGTTATATTACTGTACGCTCGTACAACGCAAAGTACAGTTCATTTAGAACTATTATGAGAAGTAGGAAATACTTTTCTACATTTTTCAAATTGGAAATTCAAAGACGCGGGGACTTTGATTTTCGGTTGCAACAAAAAAAACCAATCAATTGATACGTGTCCACTTGTGATGATCTTAGACAAGTAGGGGAAGTAAATGGAAGGAGCAAGGCGGATCTTTAGAGATCAAAATGACTACATAACATGCCCGCATCGCATTCACCAAAGCCTTCGCTGCTCAACACGGCTTTTTGTGAAGTATAATGCATGTGAGCCTGTGAAGGCAAATAACTTCACTTTAGGAAGATCAAAGACCAGTGCAATGTAGGTTTGGTAGGTGTTAAACTCTGATTTGCCTGACCGTTTGTTGAATATAGAATTACATCCTGCATGAACTGTGGACCCAGAGGGTAGACGAGCAAGAAGTAAATTCAAGTTACCAGTGCGTGCTTAATTTGCGATAGCGTCTGGATGACACTTTGAAGCTAGTACAAGAAGCAGGAGCATATTCTCAAATCAGTTAGGGAAAAGCAATTTGAAAAAGACAAGCTAGGTGATTATGCCCTCGCGAAAGTTATTAGTCCTCCTAGGTAACAAACTATTACTGTAAAAGAAGAGACTCATTTTATCAGGAAAGTCAGTTTAAATAAGAAGTTAATTCAAGTTACCAGTCCGTGTTTGATATGTGACAGCCTACAGTTTTGCTTTGTTGTCCGGAGCAAGAAATGAGTAGATTTCCACAGGGTAACGGACACTCATTTGCATGTGAATGGGAGGAAAAATAGAGTAATCATTCAGATAAATTGAGTGCTTCGTTTGACTCATGAGGTTGTCGTGAAGAAAATACTTTCGACCTCTACCTAATTCTAACGCGCAGCAAAATATAGTACACCCCGGAAGCTGACCAAAAATTTAAAAATAAAGCTTCCAAAAAATATGAGTGTTTCAGCTTTTGTCTATTTTAATTATGTGAAAGACTCTTATCAATTCAGGGTTAAGTGAAAAGTCTCGAGTTGTGTAAAAGGTGTCTACAAGTTGAAGAGTATAAGTATTATGTATTATTTGAAAAAGGAAGGAACTTCGAGTTTGGAAGAATAAAGCAGATATTTATCTTTAAAAAAGACGATACCAAAAACTACCAAAGCTTGTGGTAAAAATACTTACATATATAATTCAAAATAAAGTCACTGTTCGCAGATTGTGTGTTATGGGGAGAGGTCGTTTACAAAGTCGAAGCCCGACCTCAAAATGGTAGTTCTTGTTTTTGTGACAGGACGATCAGTGATCTGGACTTTTTTCACACAGGCTTTGAAAAATCAGTGTAAAACTGTGAGGTTAAGCAAGGAAATACTCCATTAAAAATCCTAGGGAAAGGGTGGGTTCTTTACTGCTGTGTGCTGCGTCAGGCCACATTGAAAGTAGTAGTGGGGGCACCATGGTTAGGGTAAATAAAGATCGACTCCAGGTACCGGTAATGTCTTGGTTAAGAAGTTCTTTCGAAACAATATCACAAACCGGTATTGTTTTTCTTAATCGCGTATTTTGCAATTCAAAGGAGGAAAAGAGGAAAACCATAGATTAACTATGCTTAAGCAAAAACAAAATTCAACCGATCATGTTGATAAAAATTTTGAGAAAAAATTTAAAATACAAATTTATTGTAGAGAATCCTTGGGGAAAAAAGGGGGGAAAATAAAATGTAGGTAAAAAAAAATATTAGGAGAGGAGATCGTCGCCCGAGAGTTGCTTTATTGCGCTCGAATATTTAAATCTAAATTTCTACACCTACTAAAATTAATGGTTTTACAACATTAAAAGGCCACGTTTACATATTGTTAAAAAAGGCCACTTTATGATACACCTCTTAACTTAGCGACGTAAGAAAGCCTCAGATTAAGAAAAAAGGTTGGACAGTACTGAGCGAGGAAGTTGTAATGAAACTAGAGGAAAAAGATGATTTATATTCAATGAGAGAGGCGTAACAACACTTCAGGCAAAAGAGGGATATTATTGAGTGAGGACAATCTAATATTAATAAAACTTATAGAAGAGGATGGACCGTATTGAATGAGAAAAACTTAACAAAACTGTCTGTCTGTACGTCTCTCAGTTGTTATCCCTCCGTGTCTCTCTTTCTCACTTTGTATGTACCCATCACATCTCATGTCACTCATTGATACTCCTTGTGTTCCACATTCTCTCAACCTGTATACAACCTTTACTTCTCCTATGACACCCTCTTTCTTTCTCTGGCTTCGGTGTCTGTTTTGTCGTTGCGTCTTTGTCATTGGTTTTTAAATATATCTCTGTCTGACTACTTCTACCACAATTTTTGTTCACGTATTGCACTAATTGCCAACAAAGAACTGAAGAAACATTCCAGTTAACCATTTTATTGACTTGCGACTCTTAATTTGTCTTACATGAGTTATACAAACTGTGAATAGATCTAGAATAAATAAAAGCTTTCGCAAAACAATAAGTCTTTAAAAATCCGGGGCCTTAATTTTTTTCTCTGTAATTGTCTGAGCAACTGCACGATTTTACTTTGTATTAGAGATTCCTTTTTCATCGCCTCAGGTCGAGCACTACATTGAGATCGCCTTTTCATCGCATCAGATCGAGCATTATATTGTATAGATCTGTGATCAGCAAAACATTTGGGTCTCGGTGGAGCGATACACTGAAAAGAGGGTTGCTGAAATAAAGATTGTACCCAAATTTTGTTTACATTTTTACTTGAGATCTCTCCTTCATTTAAAGAATGTCTTCATGTCAACGTGGGAAGAATTCCAATGCCTCAAGGTTCTTTATACTTTAAAACTGTACTTTGAGTGGCTCTGCAGGAAATATTATCTGCAATTATTGTTAAGTTCTTTTTAATGTAGTTATATGGCTCTGGAGAAGATATATCTGTTATTGTTGTTAACTAGATTTTCTTTATTATAGTAGTCTTCCCCACAAGTTCATTGTTGTAAAATTTGCTTTTGTTGAGTGCAGTTGTTGGCTGTGGAGGATATAAGTCTGTTATCTTTGTGAAGTTTATATTTCTTCAATATAGTTGTCTTCCTCACCTGTTTATTTGAACGGGCAATCATGTTTGTCTTATCTAAGTCTAGATCATCAACGACAACCGAGTTCTCATCTATCTCCTTTCTTAATCCCAGTGTTAAAATTTAATGTTTTTGTCATATCTCTCTCTTACAAGGCGTTTTTTTTTAGTTATAATCATCCAATTTTTTTAAAATCTGACTCAAATAATTCCAGATGAGGATTGAATAAATTAAGTCATCTCTCTAAATCTAGTTTGGACGGGTATAGAAAAAAATTAATCGCGCACTTAGCAAGAACATTTTTTAGATAAATTTAATCAAAGATGTCATGAAAAAAACCTACTGTCCAGTCGCTTACAAGCAAAGATATTGTGTGGGTTTTTTTTATTGTTAATCAGACAAGCAAATCCTTTCAACGACTCCTCCCCCCAAAGCTCGTCTTCTTCAAATTGCTTCTTCTAGCTGATTTGAGAAGATGCTCCTGCCCTTGTGCCAGCTTCAACGTGCCATCCACTGGTAACTTGAATTCACTTCTTGCTCGTCTAGCCCTGGGTCCACAGTTCATGCAAGGTGTAATCCTATATTCAATAAGCGGTCAGGAAAATCAGAGTAAGCACCTACCAAATACATGTTGCACAGGTCTTTGACCTTCCTAAAGTGAAGTTGTTGGTTGTTTGTTTGTTTGTTTTTTGAGTTTTTTTTTTTTTTTTTTTTTTTTTTTTGCCTGTTCAGGCTGCAAGGTTAGAAAATGCTCACATGCATTATACTTCACAAAAAGCCGTATTGGCCAGCGATGATTTTAGTATGTGCGATGCAGGAGTGTCATCTGGACATTATGATCTCTTCTTTCTTTTTCACTTACAAGTTACAGAAACTCTTCACAAGTAGTGGCATGTTGATCTTCTCTAATGATCCGCCTTGCTCCTTCCATTTACTACCCCTACTTGTCTAAGAGCATGACAAGTGGACACGTATTAATTGATGTTTTTTTTGCTATTCCATACCATAGCAACCGAAAAACAAAGTCCCCGCGTCTTTGCATTTCCAGTTTCAAATATTTAGAGTTGTGTTTCCAACTTCTCATAATAGTTCTAAATGAACGGTAATTGCATTGTAAGAGCATACAGTAATAATAACCATCCATGATTAGGATGCGACGTTTCCCTCCTGCACCATCACATGTCAGATGTCGGTTGTCCACTTTGCCAATGGCCCTGAAGCCATCAAGTTCTTGCTCTCCCCTATTAGTGTGTATTTCAGTACTAACAGTGTAATCATTGAAATAGGAAAAAAAAAGATATCAACCCAGACTTTGCCGCCTTGTTTTTACTTGTGCATCCATGCAAGCTGAACTTATTAGCCTAGACCATCTCGGTCTATATGAGGTCACAATCAATTTATTTTTATAATGAGGACAAAATCGACTTAAAATTAATATTTTCATGTCTTAATCAATGCAATGCTTGTCTTGGCACAAACAAAGGATTGGTTCGGATGAGTATGGCGAAGATTTAACCATCGAAGCTCTAGTGACTCCTATCATTAAATCAACGCCCATAATCTCTTGCCAAAACTAGGTACGACTTCAGAATCACACCTTGTGCAAACGAAAATAATACAAAGAAAAATGATAGCGACTGGAAATGGGAGTCCTGGACAAATTTTAAGAAAATAGATTCCGCACGAAAAAACTGAATGTTTCCTACGGAATTTTTCATAAAAAAGAACTTTTACGAACTTTTCAGTGGCACTGATGTCTCATGCGATTTACAGTCGCTGTGGGTTCGCCCGGATCAGTTCCGGACCCGAGTCCGGAACAAGACGAACTTTTCAGTGGCACTGACGTCTCATGCGATTGACAGTCGCTGTGGTAGTCTTGGGTTTGCTCGGATCAGTTCCGGACCCGAGTCCGGAACAAGACGAACTTTTCAGTGGCACTGACGTCTCATGCGATTGACAGTCGCTGTGGTAGTCTTGGGTTTGCCCGGATCAGTTCCGGACCCGAGATCGGAACAAGACGGGGGCCGAACACTCGAAATCCGGAATATTTCGGAAAACCTGCACCCATTGAATAGACACAGTCAAAGTTGTCTGGAAACTAAAGTTAAAAAGATCGAAAGCAGAAATATCCAAGCACATTGCTGAGTTTGTTTAGGAATACTAAAAAATGAGCTGTCAACATCATACGCATATATTTCATAGTGTGATTTTTCAATGGGAGTAAATTACAAAGCTAAATGATTGCCATGAGTCTGATTATTTCTGCTAGCTGGACGGGAAAAAGGATAACAAATATTCTAAAAGTAGTTGTCATGTAACCATCAATTTTTTCATTAAACTATAAATCATTAAAATTCTTAAAAGTGGATTATTTTATTAGGAAGTTAACCTCCACCATAGTTTGTAAAGCCATGGTTTGAACCTATATTCATCAGCCATTAAAAACATTTCGGTAAAAGCAAGAGCAAAGTCCAATCATTTTCATTCTCATTCTCGAATCATGTTCATATTTTTTTAGTACCCCCCTTCACCAAATCATTTATATCTGCTATGTATGTCATATAAACTTAATGGAGTTTAACCAAGCTGTATATACCCTACTTAGGTAGATTTAGCCATTTCATAGTAAAAAATAATACCACCTTATTTTTGTTCTTGATTTTAATGAATGACAAAAATGGAGTCGAGAACGATTAGGTTAAACTCGAATCTCTCAAACTACTAATTTCTCAAACTCTCAATGTTTCCTTATGATTTTTATCTATTTGTCTGGCTAGTACAGACACCAATTGGTTAAACAATTTCTCTTCAAATGTGCAAAAGAAATTTGGTGACTTAGTTATTTTTTTTTCTGAATCGCAGATCTTAAATTAAGCTTCAGTCAAGTGTCCAACACAACTGTTGTTATAATTTGTTAAACAAACATGTTTCGTCCCTCAGTACAGCATGTCTGCCTTTGTAAACACAAGTATTATTAATTTTGTCGACAGTCGCCCTAGATTTTGCTCCGGTCTCGCCAGCTAGAGCCACTCATATCTCTCGTTCCAACCTCTTTTAGCCCAGATCGATGCATCTGGCTCTTTGTCTCGGCCTGCTAGATCGACCTGCCATTTTTGCCTGAAAGAGGCTGATTATAAACAAATTCTGCCCTCCCACATATACAAGCTCGAATGACAGGTCAACCTGTCTGTGTTCATCTCTTACCCAATCAGTCTGTACGTGGGGATAAAAAGGCAGGCGAGTAGTATAGGATGTAGAAAGATTTCCAAATTGATTGTTGGGACGCAAGATAGCTCAGTAAGCAGAGGGTTGTAATGACAACCTTTGAGCTTTGGGTTCAATCCCTTGCCGGGTCATCTGGTTGTGAGATCAGCAGGTCTAACCTCGCATTGACAGACATCCCTGTCTCGATGTAAGATTATTGGAGGACTGTTGAATGATCCCTCTTTCAACTTCGACCGTAGTCTAGGCCTACGCAAAGAACTTACCATAGAACGAGTAGATTAGGAATAGAGATAGCAAGAGAAGTAGATCAGTGAAGAATGGAAGTAGTTGTTGTTGTGCTGAGAAATATGTGAGCCCAAATTAGAACTTAGATTACTACTACTACTACTACTACTACTACTACTACTACTACTACTACTACTACTACTACTACTACTACTACTACTACCACTACTACTACTACTACTACTACAGTACTACATGTGGATCTAGAGGAGGCAAACCACTGGGTTAATTATAAGTAAGTATAAAAGCTAGAATTTTAGGCAGTGCTGAGCAGTTGCTAGGATAAGGCTTTAGGTGAAAATGACAGAAAATGCTTGAATTGGTGGGATTAGAACCGCGTAGTGGCGTATTCGTATATGTTCTCTTTGAGTGGCAAGGCGATGGGTGCCGAAGCATCTATAAATCGATGGTTCTAATCCCACCAATTGAATTGCCACATGGATGCCTATAATTTCACTTATAATGGGCTGATTGAATCTGCAGACCTATGGAGATTAAAAAAAAATCTACCCTGCAGCCTTTCCGTCTTTTTTATTTCGCTGTTCATGCAAGTTAGGGTAAGGAAAGGATTATAGGACAACATCGTTTTTTGTTATTGTTTTTTTTATAAGAATTTGCCATTACTGAATCTGCGCTCATAACAGGTTGTAAGTAAAAATGATACCTTTGCAACGACCTTATATAAGCATACCCTTGCAGTGGTTTTAGAAAAATAAGAAATCCGCAACAAAACATGCAGATATCACATTTTACTTTCGGCTATTGTGGCATCGGGCTGGTTATGTCATAAGCATGACGTAGTGTATGGCTCCTCTCTCTAAAATCTCTCTGTGGACTAAGGGCTAGATCTAGATTTTAATTGAAGATTGTGAAAAGAGATGTCTTTCTTTTTCAAAATGTATTCGATCTACAGCAATTACACAAAACATTGGAACATTATTTTATCTAAAAATGATCAGCTACCAAGGCTTTTTGTTGATTCTGACCCTGATTTGCATAATAATGCGAAAACCTACAGCTGGCTTATTCCTTTTTTATAGAGAATAAATCACTATCATGCTTCACGTGTTAAGCCATTCCCCATTTACATGAGATTAGGTTTTCTTTATGTAAAATTGAAACTTCAATCGAAATCGGTTCCCCCATATAAGAACTGATCATTTTTTGTCAAGCAAATCCAACTTTATATAATTAGAGGAAGCTGGAACACGAATTCTCAATATCCAGGTTTTATTTCAATTGGAGGATGAAGCAATTGAACAGAAAGAAATCTAAGATTTCTGGATATGCTAAAAGCTTGTATAGAGACCTCAAATATTTGAGGAATCGTAACATCGATAACAAAAGAGAAATCAGCATTCAGATTATAGGCATTTCACCTTTTATTATCTGAATATTTTTAAAATCTCATTCTACATAGTTGCATAACATTGAAAAGTATGAAAGGCATAGAATCCGTATTTTATAAAGCATCCTTTTTTATTTATTATCTTCTCCTAATGTTTTTTTTCCTATTTGCTCCGCAATTTTGCTTGTCTGAAACAACCTATGTCAAAGAGGTTGCCTAAAAAATAATTTATCGAGCATCTCGCTGTCACGCCATGGAGATTCAGAGAGATAAGACCTCAAAATTTTGCATTATGTTCATCTTTTTCTTCGAGTTTGGATCAAAATGAAGGATCGATCACCTTTGTTATGATAATTGAATAACCAAGTGAAGCTAAAATGTTTTGAAATGAATTTACCTACTATTATTTTCGAAACCTCTTTCGTTTATGATGATTTCTCATCGCACTGCCGGGAGCACTGATGACTAAATGACGGGGCTCAAGTTATTTAAAAAAACCAAAATGAAAGGAATAGAACATAATAAAAAAAAAAATTCTTTTTTCGTTGACTTGGAACGACTTCGTTTTATTGGAATTTTCTATTCCCTCTTGTTTTTCATCATACGAATTCACAAATTTCTCTCTAGTATCGCCAACGATAAATTATCTTTACAGACCCAACACATACAAGATTTTTCTAATTCCTTAATTCGATTCTATAGTCTTAGTAGATTGCCACACCTGACAAGAGATCTTCAGGGATTCACAAAATAGCATCTGAATAAATTTAACTTAACAAGTAAAGAAGGTACAGTGAGAGTGAACTTTGCAGGGAATAAATGTATTCACAAGTCACTTTCTCTTCCATACCTTGTTTTATCAATTCACCTCTCTTTAAGCCCTTTCTTTTAATCTCTGCCTGCATCGATCTCCTTTCTCCATCACTCCCCTGTATATTTTCCTTTTTTTTTTTTTGTGACAAAACTCTCCCCTTTCTTTCATATTCTCTCATCATCTGTTTTTTATGTCTCTCTTATTTTGGTGCTCCGTCTTATTATGTCCTTCATCTAATTCATATGTTTCTTTTCTCCAGGGGCTTCTCTCTCTTTCTCTCTCTCTCTCTCTCTCTCTCTCTCTCTCTCTCTCTCTCTCTCTCTCTCTCTCTCTCTCTCTCTCTCTCTTTCTCTCTCTCCCGGTATCTCTTTCTTTATCCCTCTCTCAGAGTTTGTCTTTCTTATTCTCAGTGTCTTTCTCTCTCTCTCTCTCTCTCTCTCTCTCTCTCTCTCTCTCTCTCTCTCTCTCTCTCTCTCTCTCTCTCTCTCTCTCTCCCGGTATCTCTTTCTTTATCTCTCTCTCAGAGTTTGTCTTTCTTATTCTTAGTGTCTTTCTCTCTCTCTCTCTCTCTCTCTCTCTCTCTCTCTCTCTCTCTCTCTCTCTCTCTCTCTCTCTCTCTCTCTCTCTCTCTCTTTCTCTCACCTGTCTCACTTAACTTCCCTCTCTCCCTTTCTCTCTGTTTTTCTCACAGGCAGCGCCTTCTACCTAATCAACCAGGGAGAAAGCTTATACTTAACTCATATTTTATGAATTTACCATTGTCCCCAGTTTATTGATTTTTATATGAGAGCTAGTCAACAATTTAAGTAATGCAGTTCACTATACAGAATAATTTATTACGATGATTATAATTATGTACATATAGTAAATTGCATGGAAATTTCGATCACCGACAATGCTCAAATCGCCCCGGTTCTGTCATGATAGCATCAGCAAGAGAAATTTTGTTCTAAGCATTACGTGAACATTTATGTTTGCTTTTTTTTACCTATGCTGAATAAATTGTATCCTATCGAAAGCCGCCTCAGCTTGCTTTTGGGTTTTTTCTTGCATTTTTATTCATTATTCTCAAACAAATTTCTCAATTCAAGTGGAACCACATCTATATCTCTTTCCCATTGCAATGTAAAGATAGATTTTGGACTCAACTTGTTTTTCAGCCCTAACAAGATACAACATTATAATTATTCTAATGATTTCCACCTAATTTTCTCAAGTAACGTGGAAAAAAAACGAAAGCTACTCTCTTTGTTAGTTTCTTTTCTTTTTTTTTTTAAAAAAAAAGAAACAATAGACGACAAAGTTCTCTTTTTTCCTTTGATCATGTCTACCTATTTTGGTGTCTCTGTTTTAATATTAATTCTATTCAATTTTTATTATTCTCTTTCAAAGCAATACCAGTTCTTTTCTTTTTTTTTAATCTTTTTTTCTTCCTATTAGAATTATTTCTCACTTCCATGTCCTCGGGTTTTTTCCCTTCTTCTTTTTGTTCTCCCCTCATCTGCACATTTTGGTTTTAGTCTCAGCTCTCTTTTTTCTTCTTTTCTTCTCTCCTTTCCTTGTTTCTGTATAATCATCTCTCTCTCTCTCTCTCTCTCTCTCTCTCTCTCTCTCTCTCTCTCTCTCTCTCTCTCTCTCTCTCTCTCTCTCTCTCTCTCTCTTGTTCAGTGCCCACATCACACCTGCTTCAATTTCACGTGTTCAATTGAGAGCGTCTGTCGGATTTTTTTAAAGTGTCTCTCCTCTTGTCTTATCTCTTTTCCGACTAAAACCAGCTTCAATATTCAATAAACGATGTAAAGTTGTTTTTTTTTTGTGGATTTTTCCTTCATATTGTCGTAATTTTCGACTTCAACAATAATTTGCTACTTTACGCAAGGTAGAGAAGTTTTCAACCTTGCTTTTTATCTGCTATGAGTATTTCGAAAATATGCAAATATAAATGTTGGCATGCTTGTGCTGCGTGATATGTTTGGAACACTAATATGTTAAATGTATTGCACATAGTGATGAAGCTGAAAGATAGTCGGTGCATTTGGTATTGATATATACATCTGGCAAGGATAAATAAAGGTTGATTTTTTTTAAATATCCTTGGGATATATTTCTCTTTTAAAAATTCACACACAAAAAACATCTATATCTGCATCACAATCACAATAGTGTTTTGGAAGAAATGGTGAGTGTTTAGACATAATGTGCCACCGCTTCTATATCTACTCTTAAAATCTGTTTTTTTTTTTTTTGTAGTTTCACAGCTGGGATGAGGCAAGTCTGTATTGATTTTTGTGAATTATTGCGCAGATGTCTTCGGGACTTTAACGGTCATTTCAATGAAATGTAATTTCATCAATTTTCTTTATGTTGCAGCAGGGATTAAGAGAGGTATTGCTCTATTTTTTTTTTTTTTTGGGACAAAATATAAAATTGATTTCAACTCTTTTGAAGCTTTACAATTATCAAAGACAAATTTGAATGAACATAGATTTAACATGGTCTCTAAGAAGAACGTTAAGTTGTTTGAATAATGTAGAAAATCAGTAGTTTTTTTTTTTTTTTGGTTCAACAGAAATTCAAAAGAATTTTCTAGTTTAAATCATAGCAATCATTACTTACAGACTTTGTAACTCCCTATCTGATGCGACTTTCTTAAATGAGCATTTCGTTGGCACTCTATACCTCAACTTTAAAGTAATGACACACTTCTTTTTAAAGTTTGGACCTGTTCGTGTAATTGGTCTGACTCAACCCAGGGCCTCTAAACCGAAAAATCCACCCATTTGAAATGTGCATCAAATAACTAGAGATAGAGGCAACGTCATGCAGACTCTAAGACTTGATAACTCCGTAACAGCGCTTGGACATTGCTGGGTTTCAAAAAATCTCAAATGAAAGATTTGAAAAACTTGGTGAAACCGATCAAGCTAATTCTCATTTTTTTTTAAATTTAAAGTGACAGATTCAGGCAATATTCATCAACAGGCATGCCTTATAAAGTTAAAATTTAATATATCTCAGTGGTTCTTTGAAGAAGAGATCTTTGATTGCCATTAATAAAGATCTAAAGAAAAAAACAACATATCGGTAGAGCAAGTGATGAAGAATCATAAGAATATTCTTTTTCTTTTTTTTTTCTCTTTTTAAATAAAATATTTTTTTAACATGGGCATACAGCGTTTTGTGTTAAATTTTGATTAAATATCTATTGAAAGAAAAACAAAGAAAACCCAATGACTGCCCTATGTGATAGAAAAACAAAGAAAACACATTGACTGTCTGAGATAAATAACTTTTTTTAAACGAAACACACAGGGGAGTTTAAAAGTGGTATTGATAACATATTCGTAGTGAGTTGATGAACTGCTGAATCTACGCCTCACTAATATGCGTATTACGAAAACTTCAGAAAACTTTAAAAGTTTGCAAGTGTTTTTAAAACTGTATTTTTTGTTTATTTTTTTATTATTTTTGATGTTGATGTTTTTAATGTTGATAATGATGTTGCTGTGCTGTTAATTGTTGTTTTTCCTTTTTAGGGTGTTAAAATCGTCTTGTTTTAAAAGACAAAATAGAACTAAATAGAAATAATTCTAATGACTGTTTTCATACAATCTATAGAAACGATCTAAATGGGATGAATACAAACAAGTCGCCAAAATGATATTGAAGGAATCAAGGCAAAGACATAATGCGCATCCTTTGTCCAACAACGCATTCTTAGTTGATTACAGGAAAGAAAAAAAACATGTGCTTATATTTAGACTTAAAAAATGTTCGTACTTCAGGCCTAGATCTAGATCTAAATCATAATGATGCCTCGTCTTGTGATCATGAGGTTTCTTCATGTATTTCTCCTCTTCCATATGGGCGGCATCTGAAACCATGAAAACAAGTATAACTATCAATAAATAAAATATTATCGTTCCCTGCCTTCTCTCCTCTCCCTGATCTCTGTGTAGGCGTAGCCTAAGAGTCCGGGCAAGTAAAGCCCCAGCGCCAATGCCAGTCCGTGGTAAAAACAGGCTGTAGATGCCACAAATAGGTAGACGGAGAAGGCAAAGCATTTCACCCCATTAGCGGCAGCAAAGGCTGAAGGAAGCTCTTCTTTGGGAAACACACTGGCTATGAGGGCTGGCGGAGAGAAAAAAAAAACACGCAGGAAGCACATTACAGAAAGTCTTTATGGTTGGTTGTAAAGAATTTATTTCCTCGTTTTTTTTTTCAATGAACTTGGCGATTCAGAGGCATAAGAAAATGTGAGTACATAGTTAATATTTTGGACTGTTTTTTGTCCACAAGTATTGCAAAATTAATATTTAATGCGCAAAATAATATTTTTTTGTCGTTTAAAAAGGACGAAAGATTAAGTAGACATAGGAGTAAAATTCAGGCTGGAAAAAGATGAATAGATGATTATAAGGGATATTGATTTGAGATTGATTGATTGTTTGGTCAATTCATAGACAGGCAGAAAATATATAATGATGGATTGGTCGATAGATAGATATATGGCTGTAAAATTAGATAGGCAAATAGAGAGAAAGATCTGATTCGTACACAAAAAAATCGATAGCTGATGACCTTAATCGATAGGTACATACATACATACATACATACATACATACATACATACATACATACATACATACATACATACATACATACATACATACATACATACATACATACATACATACATACATACATACATACATACATACATACATACATACATACATACATACATACATACAAACATACATACATACATACATACATACATACATACATACATACATACATACATACATACATACATACATACATACATACATACATACATACATACATACATACATACATATGGACATGTCTAATGCATCCATACATAACCACATATATATAAAAAATAGAAAAGCAAGTAGGTAGGAGGACTGGTTAATTCTGGGTACTTAGCCTGAGGAAATAAAAACAAGATGTAATGACAAAATAAACAAGGTTGGGTAATAATACATATCAAGCTTTTGATCGCTTAGAGAAAAGGAAATAAAAAAATTTCTACCAAAAATTGGGTAAAAAAAAAAGCTTCAGAGGGAGATGCTGAACATATTCAAACTAATAAGGAAAGAAACCAGGAAGATTGAAGAGGGAGAGAGTGTGTGTGCGCGTGTGGGTGACGATGAATGCCAGGGGTTGTATGTGGAGTTTCCATTCAGAGCCAATCAACTTTTAAGAAGAAAAATGGAGAAGATTTACACACCTTGGATATAGATGCACTTATACATTCCATCTAGTACAAGGTCAACTGAAGCATCAAAAAGAAGAGGGGGGAAAAAGACAAAATCAAAAACAAAAACTCACGTACGATCATGAACTGCGGCCGTGTCCAAGTATCTTCTAAGTTGAGACATTTCATTTGCTAGTGGATGGACTGGTCCACCTTTCTATCCTTAGTGCATGTCTGGCTCCAAACAGAAAGGGAAGATCTATTTCACAGTCTGAATAATCGTCGTGTCTGACCATCTAAACAACACGAAGGACTTTCAGTAGTTCCAGAACACAGACAATGGAATTCAAGAGCTACCACAGAAGGTTTTAACCACTATGTTCGACTTCCAGAGTTCTAGGTAGAAGCAAGCTTATTGACACTCAATTTACATATCAATAACTAGAATTGCGAAGTTTTGACAAATTGAACATAAAAATAAACGTATTCCATGTGGAACAAAGTAAGAAAGATAAAAGTGAACTTCCAGATATATTTACTGAGAGTGCAGTCAAAAATTGAGTTACTGAAAAAAAAAACAGGTTTGGAAATGGTCACCTATCTAGACAGTAATGTGGAGGGTCTATGATATGTTGGCATGAAGAGGTTCGAGGTGCCTAGGGACAGAGAAGTACAAAAGGCAGGCTACTAAAAGCGAGTAAAGGTATTGCAATGAATCCTTTATGCCCATGATGCGCTTAACGGGCCCTAATTAGTACCATTGCCAGGGAAATAAATTTCTGCGATTTGCAAAAAAAAAAATGTTCTGAATATTCCATTACATCTCATACTTTTAAGCAAATATGTTTAAAATGCATCCTAGAGCAAATTTGAAAAAATAAAAAAAATAAAAATCAATTACCTTGTTGTTGCGGCTGTAGAATACCTTGAGCGATTCCAGCCATCGCAGGCGCAACCATCAGGACTAGAGGACTCGTCGTAGAGTCAGGTTGCCACACCAGCAATATCACTATTGTCGAAACATCGATTCCCATGCCAGCTGCAAACTGTAACATACGCCCAGTGTATCGCACTAGATAGTTGGCCGTGAGAGCTGTGAGGGCTGAGGCAGTACCCAAGGATACCATGGAGTATCCGACCCACTGGACGCCAACTGCGCAACTCACAAACGTCTAAAATGAAGAAGAAAATTTGAAAGAAAAAAGGTGTATTGAGAATATTTCAAATGGAAAAGAAGATTGTATCAACCGACTCTGGGTTAGAGTAATACACATTAAGAAACCTTGTAGTCACATCACGTATATTACTAATTGGTATTATTTAGATATATTGTGAGTTCTAATAAGTTACTAAGAAACTAAATCTCACCTTAGGGTATCCTGTGAACATGGCCATAAGCATAATGGATTGAGCCATGATGGAAGGAGCCAACAACACGAATTTAGAGTTGACCATCATGGACGAGCATCCTCCGGTGTATTCTTTCAACACTTCATAGAATCCTTCGGTTTTCTTTTTACCAGCTTTAATAATGTTCTTTAGGTGCGGAAGGCCAAACAGTGTAATCGCGAGTCCAATGCTGTTGCACAAAGCAAACGATCCAAATAAAATATTAATGAGCTGCCTTGAAGGTCTGTCGAAGTCAGGAGTGTCCTCAAAACCAGAGCAAATCATTGCGCCACACTTGTTTTCTTTGAGAACTGACGCGTTGTACGATTTTGACTGAAGTATTGCTGAGGATAATACGTTTCCTGTTATGTGTGTAGCTTTAAAACAACAGAAAAATATTCCGTTGAAGAAGCTCATGGTTCCGTAGAGTCTTGACTTGGGCAACATTTTGTAATGATTATAACTTGTGCTGATAGAAGTGATAAAGACGCTTTGGGACATGCCTAGTCCTCCCGTTAAAACTCCTTGAACTGCGGAGACGGGTAGAAGAGTAGCCCAGGTGGGAAAGAAGTTTGTGCAGGTATAGCAAAGATGACCGAAGAAACTAACACAAAGGATACCCTTGTGACCTATAAGCCTAGCACAGACTGGGGCCAGAAAACATCCAAGCAGGACAAATAAGTACAAAATGGACAGACTCAGCTCGCCCAAATGACCAGTGGAGTTCAGACTGCTCTGTGAGAAAAAAAGGTAGAAATGTCTTACATGTAATGAGTTTTTCTTAACTGCCGACATCAAATGCAGAGGGAATTGTAAACTTTCTGGATGCCTTTATTCTATGCTTTAAACAGTCAACCTATTTGGTCACATTCTGGGACAATTATTTGATAACATAAGCTTTTGTTGTAGGTTTTGTACATGTACATCAACATCACATAACTTTTAGGATTAACTGAATGAAGAAATCCTTTCACATAAAAAAGACCGAAGATAGAGGACTATAGTCTGTAATCTCAAATAAAGACATTTTGGTTCTTTTTCTACCATATTTTTTAAATAATAAAAAAGTATTTTTATATTCTTATAGAAGAGAAGGTGGGGATATTGGTGAGATGGAGAAATGAAAAGGGAAATATGAAAAGAGAGGGAGGGAGAGAGAGAGAGAGAGAGAGAGAGAGAGAGAGAGAGAGAGAGAGAGAGAGAGAGAGAGAGAGAGAGAGACAAACACACATGCATGACGAAAATGAAAAAAAAAATTTAAAAAAAAAACAAAAAAAAACGCAGAAATAATTATTACGAGGTCGGGATATACGAAATTTTGGACCAAAGCAGAATGACTGACCAAATGGATATATATCTGGATAATTTTAATACACTTACCTGAAGACTTTGGATAGCTTCAAAGGCGGAGTAGGTAAAGATAAATGCCGCACATAAAGCAATACAAGATCTCCAAGGGCTTATATAATCTTCAGGCTTTTGTTCATTGCTGTCTTCAAGTCCTATATCCAAAGTCTCGAATTTGCTTGGCTGCATAAGAGATCGTTTCTCATCTGTTCCAGGACTTTCACAAAAGGATCCTCCGCTAACATTATCGTCATAACTTTCGTATCCATCAGTGTCAGAATCCTCATTATTGTGGCGTTGCACAGTACTGTTTATAGTCTTCCTGATACTTTCATCAACGAGCTTGCCGGAGCAATGCATATCTGTATCATCCCTAATAGTCATCCTGAAGAAAAAAATAAAGTAGATATATACGCGTATTAAGTTTTCCTCTAATGATGTCATACACATAGATAACCAACACATTTGTGTGTCTAGCCAGAGAATTCTTCCAGCTCCAGATATTTCAGTTAACTTGTAAATCCTACTGTAAAAACTTATTATATATATATATATATATAATAGCGCGGTCTAAATCAACTTTCAGTAGCCACTCAACGTTACCTGACAATGCCTAGATCTACACAAGATTCTCTCTATCCAACCCACTATGAAGATGAACGAATTCAAACCTGACAAATTGCTTTAGTTTTTAGCTGAATCGAGCAGTTTCACCATGTCATGAAATATACTATAATCATCTTTCTGCTGAGCACTAAGTAAAATGTATGTGTTAAGAAAGAACCTTTCACTACAAGCCCGCATACTTCACATATTATGCCGGCAAAAAAAGAGATATGAATTTTTTTCAACTTTAACGAATACAATAGGAGCCTATATATATTATTTATTTATTATGTGAACCCTATTTTAAGTCAATGAGAATCCGTGGTAAAAGAAACTGTACTTGGGTGATCCTAAACTTTATTCATTAATTGTTTACATAAAGATTTACATTTTGAATAAAACTATTTATATGTAATGTAAAAAAAAGACAAAACATTCTTGTGACAATCTCAGTTGTTTTGCGACATACACAAAAGTGAATAGTGTCACTAAATTTTACAAACTTAGTTTTCCAGGTCAAAATTTATTAATTTTCTAAATAAACCAGGTCATATTTTATAACTTTTTAATGACATAGGTAGCCAAATTTATAGTCTGACCCAAAATGTGTCATAGTTAGTCAATATATTTGCTATAGGAAAATAGTAATTATAATAATAATATTAAGAAGAAGAAGAAGAAGAAGAAGAAGAAGAAGAAGAAGAAGAAGAAGAAGAAGAAGAAGAAGAAGAAGAAGAAGAAGAAGAAGAAGAAGAAGAAGAAGAAGAAGAAGAAGAAGAAGAAGAAGAAGAAGAAGAATCATTATTATTATTATTATTATTATTATTATTATTATTATTATTATTATTATTATTATTATTATTATTATTATTATTATTATTATTATTATTATTATTATTATTATTATTATTATTATTATTATTATTATAATTATTATTAATAATAATAATAATTATAATAATAATAATAATAAAATAAAGCGCATTCTCTGGCTCAACGTCTTGCTCTAATGCACTTAACAGTAATAATGTCTACGACAAACCTGATTCATTACAACCTTAGCTTCCTGTGAGGTATATTTTGATATGTCAACCTGTGAGATGCTCTCATTAATATAATGACAAGATCTTTCCCTGGTCATAGTCAGGTACCCCTTTTACACCTGGGTGGGGAGAGGAAATCATGAGAGAGTACTTTGACCGAGACTTTGCCTGGTGATGGATAAGAAAACATTTTAAAACAAATCGAGTCAACATACCCAGACCAGAAATCAAATCCGGACTCTTGCATTGAAAGACAGACCCACTGACCAATTTACCACCATATCAGAACAACAACAAAAAAATGTCAGCAACTACTTAGAGACAGTACAAGTTCTTTTGTACCCCTTGCTAGCTTGGTATACCAATTTTATGATTAGAAAACTTTTATATGTATCTCCTGTTTGTTCTGTCAATAAATCATTTTGTATCGATCCATGCATCACGATTAGCAGTCGTGCATGTTCATTACTCATGCGAGTATTGAATTCGGTGACTCGAATGGGAATGGATTTCTTCTGCTTCACAAAAAAAACCTTTATCGTGCAAATCGTATTGCCTACTAAGCAATGAATTTATTCCTTAAAAGGTAATATTTTTAATATGATCACTTCTAGACACTGCATATGGTATCCTCAAGCCTTCTCGCCTTGCCAGTTGAGCACTATACAAGATAGAATTCCATTTGCAGTTGGAAACCATCAAGAAACTTTGTCAGGCCTTTCTCATCTTTGAATTTGTCTTATGTCATATAGTTTCCTCTGATTATTTTCACAAGTTCTTTCCAAAAAAATCTAGGTGCATTTGTCATCCTATTTTTTTTTTTTTTTTTTTTTTGGGGGGGGGGGGGGGGGGGGGGGGGGTTGTATTTATTTAAGTATCCCCAGTCGACTACGGAATGGTCTTTTCTAAGATACAATTTTTTTTCATAATCTAGTACGTCTGTCTTTGTAGCATTTTACAATGACTCTCAGATTCCGTTCTAAATGCAAGTATGAAAAACTGTAAACAGGCAAAATTCACTCATACTCATAATCAAAATAATTTCCATTTTTATGACTTACCCACGCTTTTTCCCCTAGAAGTAGTTTGAAGAAGTAACTCGTCATCTTTTCTAAACCTTTTCAAAACTTAATCCATCGGTTCTTTTGACAATTCCAGACGTAAAGCTTTTTTCTGAATGACAACGCCTGTGGGATTTTTTGACTCTGACTTACAGCAAATTTTTAATCGTTGAAGATTTTTTTTTTTTTGGCTGAGGTTTTTTTTTCCCCTAATTGGTTTTGTGTTCTTTTCTCCTTGGCCGAGAGCATGGCCGTGGCAGCCAGTTATCACGCGTTTTCTGGCATGCGCACCCAGTCTAGCTTTATCGCAGGACTGTAATACACACGCTGTTGCGGGCCGTCACATATGGCACGGATCTTGCTGACTTGTGGGGCATGTCGTGTATGCTATTGCAAACGGAAGAACAATGTTCTAACACGTGATGACTTGATGTCACTGCCAAGCCGAGCAATGCAGGCTCTGATATATTCTCGGCCTTAGCATCATGTTTTATTGATATATGCCTATTTTCCATATACTTGCAAAAACTCTCATTTGATATTTCTCTTTTTTAAAGCCTCGATGACTTCCAAGGTATCTCCTTAAAGTATGCTTCATTAGGTATGTTTGCCGTTCAAGACAAAACTTGCAAAAATACTTTGGCTTTTGAAATAGATTAAGTAGTTAATGTGAAAATGTAATCGCATCTCTTGAAAATAAACACACACACACACACACAAGTAAAGTACACTACACATGGTAAATAGACAAGTAAAGACTGCCATAGGGTCTGGGTGAAACTAAGAATGCTAAGGAGGTGTCATCGATAAATGTAATCTCAGAAATGAGAACAAACTGGAGCATCGAGTCTGAACACGTGAACTTGTTTGCAATGGTTTCATATGCACAGCAAGTGTCAGCATGTCCAGTTGTATGTAATGAAATTCTAAAAGTTATTTTATTTCAGTTAAAGCATACACTGTTTATTTGCTGTCGTTTTCTTCATCACTGCCCATTCATAAGTGCCATCAGTAGAATTTAATACCGTGGCAGACCTAAAAAGAAGCAAACTAGAGGAAAACTTTAACCACATAAAAACTTTGAAGAAATTCTGGGACTTGAATAGAAGGTGGGGTTGCAATCTTACAAGCAATTTATCAGACAATGAACAAAGTATAAATTAATCATATTGGTGTATTTCGGGCTGAGTTAATTTGCCGCTTTACTCAGGAGGAATATTTGTGTATTTTTTTTTAAATATAATATCCTTTAAGTTTTCACCACTGGACTGAGAATGAGATAAGAAATCAAAAGTTATAACAACAAGAAAAGATAAAATCCAGAAATGTCCAAGTTAGGGAAATTTTTCAGTTTAAAAGACATTCATGATGGGTATAGGCGTGGTCTACATTATTTTGTTGGGATGTGATGGTGCTAGATTGTCTTAAATGTCACTTTCTGGTGTCTAGTTCTGAAAAGTAATGTTCTTCTTCCTAATAGGTATGATTTCAGAAATGCTGCTGTCCTTTACATACTCATACTCACTACTTGACGATAAGATTAAAAAGAAAACAGTCGATATGTTCGAGAAAGCTGAGATCGAACATTTTAGGACATGATAACCATGATAATTTTGATAACTGAAAATTTTATTTGGATCGCGCATGAGTTGTGGCCGTATTTTGGAAACCAGGGATTTATTATGGACATGCAGTTAAAAAAAAAAGGACGAAAAAGAAGAAAGAAAAGTAAAACTTATCTTTTGTTGTTTTCATTTTTTTCTTTTGTAAAAGCGTTTAACATGCTCTATTTTTTTTTCATTTCATGGACAATTATACGTATAGTAATACTTGCCCTTACTTATCGTTGCTGCCCATCCCAACCTCATATTATTCTAATCCTTCCCATATTAAGTACTCCCCTTCTTCTTTCTTTTCTCCACAAGACAAACATCCTCATCTTTCATCTGTATTTTATTTCTAATTCCTCTCCTTCCTTCCCCGATCTCTTCTTTTCCCTGTTTTGCCCTCTTTACCTCGACAAATCTTCTACCACTGCTGTTTTCCTACTCCCTCTTCTCATTGCATGCCAACCAATATCCTACTTCTCTTGCTAATGTTACTTCTATTCTACTCCCTCTTTTATGGTAAGTTCTAGGCATCAGGTCGAATTGATAGAGGAGGAACCATCACTTTGTTCCTAATTAATCTTATACCGAGACAAGGGTTGTCTGTCAAGCCAAGAGTTGTCTGTCAAGCCAAGAGTAGACCTTATGATCTCACCGCCAGATGATTCGGCAAGGGATTGAACTCAAACCTCACATTATATCATTACAACGCTCAGACTACTGAGCTATCTGGCATCAAAACAATCAATATGGAGAACTGATTTTCCTCTACTTCTCGCCAAATTTTTTTTCACCCATGTATTGACTGAGTGCGAAAGAGGGGAGTCCCATACAGGTAGACCTGTCATTAGTATTAAGAGATTGCACAGGTGCGAAGGCGTCTGTTTATGATCAATTTCTTTAAGTCTAAGCGTTGGATAGACGTAGTTGGCGCTGGCAGACAATGTACCAGATGCATGAGTAAGGGCCAGAGAGGAGAGATGTGTCACTCAAAAAAAAAAAACTGGGGACATCGGAGCAAAGGATACGGCATCTTTCGACAACTTGCATTTACTTATACAGAGAGACTGAGAAGCATAGAAAGGCTGTTTTAAAAAAATGACAACAGCTGTGTTGGACACATGATTGAAATTTAATATTTAGATCTAAGAATGTCAGAAGAGAATTTTTGTTTATGTCACCGCCTTAAGGATTTCTTTCAAAGCTCATATTTTCTTGGTATAATTGAGGACACCTTGTTCGACTAATTAGTTTTAAACTAACTGCTAGCTTTACGTAAAAGTAGAATTAATAAGGAAACAAAAAGAGAAATAGTTGAGTTCGAGAAATTCGTAATTTTGAGGGACTTGTGTTTGACCGTTTGACCTAATTGTGCTGGAATGTATTTATCCTTCGTGACAACCAAGAATAAAAATCTAAATTGATAAGCCATCATAAATCAATCAAACCTTCCTTAACATGGTAACATATGCAACTTGGTTTGAGCCATATTTTGATCTCATATGAAAACAAATTCGGGCAGCGAGTCTGAACATGTGAACGGGAACATTTTTGCTTGCAGTACTAGCATCAATGTGACAATTGTTCAAAATAATCAAGTAAAGAAAGTTACTAAGCAGATGAAGACTTATATAGTAGCTAATGAAGCAGAGAGAAGCAAAATTTGAACAATATTGATTGGAGCATGTATAGAAGTTCCCCTACTTTAAGCAGGAAAAATTAGATTGTTGGCAATCATTCAGCTTTGTTATCTAAAACCATTTATAAAGTCACATAATGTATCCGTATGTTAAGACTGAAACTTCTTCAGTGCTCTGTTTAAATCATAAACAATGTCTCACATTAAAGCACTCTCTCTCTCTCTCTCTCTCTCTCTCTCTCTCTCTCTCTCTCTCTCTCTCTCTCTCTCTCTCTCTCTCTCTCTCTCTCTCTCTCTCTCTCTCTCTCTCTCTCTCTCTCTCTCTCTCTCTCTCTCTCTCTCTCTCTCTCTCTCTCTCTCTCTCTCTCTCTCTCTCTCTCTCTCTCTCTCGCTCTCTCTCTCGCTCTCTCTCTTTCTCTCTGTCTCTCTGTCTGTCTGTCTGTCTCTCTCTCTCTCTCTCTCGCTCTGTCGCTCTCTCTCTCTCTCTCTCTCTCTCTCTCTCTCTCTCTCTCTCTCTCTCTCTCTCTCTCTCTCTCTCTCTCTCTCTCTCTCGCTCTATTTTTTTGTCTCTTCCACTTTCATGCAGATATTTGACATTTTCTTGTTTAGTGTGTCTGAAAAAAATAGACATTATTTACTCAAGTGAACGACATTATTCCTACAGATCCAATGTAGTTCTTATAAAAAAAAAAAAGATTCATCACAAATAAGTCCTATAAAGTAAATAAATTATTCGGACCTAAATAAAGCAATGATACAATATTCAGTCTTCACACTTTTATCACAGTTGAATCAATCAAGCGGTTACAAACTCGTCTAGATCTGCAGACAAATACCGGGTATCAGCAATTTAAACGACAAAGGTATACAGCATTCGCCAAAGGATTCACTCATATATTTACTACACTACTCTTAAAGTTATTTTCATAATAGTATGACATACCATCTAGACTAAGAATCACTACAAATTTTTTAACAAACATGTATGCACCAAGTATATGATGATGTCTAGGCTTTATCAACATTAAAGTTGATCTATATAGAGTCTAGAAAATTTTGATCGGTCAAGCAATCTGTACCTACGGACTCTTACCTTCATCTGCGTAGGTTTATACTTCTCCAGTGCCATATTGGCCATAATTTTCTTTTTTCTTGGCTGATTGATGTGCGCTGTTATTAGCCGAATAGGCATAAGTAGGCAGGCGCATCAATAGGCAGAAAAGTTACCAGTCAGACAAATATCAGTTCAAAAAATAGGAGAGAACTCTTCATATCGGGTGACACACAGGGTGTATATAGCTCGACATAATTGTGAGGTGAAATGGGTAAGGCTAGAGTTTGAGTTTGAAATTCAAACCGCTTGCTGGATTGATTTGAAAATGGTTGTTGAATTTTGAGAAGACGGCATAATAGATTCTACTTCTACAGCTTTTTATTTCCCAGACTACCCAAGTCAGCTTTGCGCAGTGGCTACTTAAGTCAACTTCCCTTTCGTTCTTGATTTCTTGCGCTGGATTCGTTCCATTGGTTCACTTAAAAAAGCTCGCATATAGGATTTCTATTTCGAAATTGTGTCAAAGTCGAAGTGATGAACTCCAAAGACTGCCCAAACCAGGCGTTAAACACACAAACAAACGCATATTTATATAACAGAATGTGTATATGTATATGTATATATATATATATATATATATATATATATATATATATATATATATATATACACATAGTATTTTATTATAAAATTAAATTTCACACTGTTTGTTTCAAGTAACCTCATACTGAGTTTCTATATTACTTAGCCTCTACATCTATATGACTTGTGTTCTTACTGGTAGCAAAAGATACTCTTAGATGAAAGCAACAACAGCAGAAAGCAGTAGTAGTAGTAGTAGTAGTAGTAGTAGTAGTAGTAGTAGTAGTAGTAGTAGTAGTAGTAGTAGTAGTAGTAGTAGTAGTAGTAGTAGTAGTAGTAGTAGTAGTAGTAGTCGTAGTAGTCGTAGTAGTCGTAGTAGTCGTAGTAGTAGTAGTAGTAGTAGTAGTAGTAGTAGTAGTAGTAGTAGTAGTAGTAGTAGTAGTAGTAGTAGTAGTAGTTGTTGTTGTTGTTGTTGTTGTGGCACCAGCAGCAGCAATTGTAATAGCGGTCGTGTTAGTAGCAGTAGTAATGATAAATGTGATAGAAGATTTAGAGGAGGTAAACCACTCGGCTAATTCTTATGAAACTTTGTTTAGAGCCGGAGTTGTATTGAGTGTTAGATAGTTCTTATGTAGACTTCAAGTAAAAATGATTTAACAAAATGGTTGCTTTTTGTGGGATTGGAGCAATTGATAACTATAAATTGTTCCATCACCATTTTAAATTGTAGGTCTAGCTCTTCTAAGTATAAATAGGAATATATACATCTCAAAAGTATTAGAAATTCTGATATGATTAGCAAAAGGAAGCATACACTTATTTTGCGATGTAAGTTAGAAATGTAAAGGTATTGCTGAGCAGTGGCTAGAAGTAGGCTTAGAGTTACACAAGACAAAAAATAATGATTATGTGTGAATTGGAATCAATAGTTGATACATCTAATTGAGTCGGCATCTGATTATGTTAAAAGCAATTTTATACCACTTCATGGATGCGCTTCTTAACAATTTGCAAATTTTTTTTTTTGTTATGTGATAAGCCCCAGAGTGACTTATTATCTTGAACAGAGACATCCAAACCGAAACAATTAATGCTACCAGCATAATTCGTACATACCAAGAGACAAAAAAACCAGCTTAGACGAATGATGAGAATAATCTATATAGTACCTTCAATATAAAAAGAGATTGCACATGACGGCTGCATGAGTAAAAGTTTCTGAAGGACACATTCCTGGCGGGGAAGTGGCGACTGGAAGGACTCACATACTAGATGTTTACTTAAGTAAAGTTTGGAAGGAGGAATGCACTATACAAATCTGCTTTGCAAATTATTACCTTTTGAACAGTTATACAAAGAAAATCCAAAGCGAAACAGCTAAGCACTCTTCTTAAAACGGCTAAAATAAAAGCTTTATAAACTTTGACTTCAAGCTTCTTTTAATTCCATTCTACGAAAAACAACTAACACTGTCAACTTATTCGAAGTTGTTTTAAACATTTATGTGGGTTTTTCTTTCTTTTTTTCCTGTTTTTTTTTTAACAATAACACATAATTTACCTTTAAAACTAATCTCTAATTGTGATGTACAAAAACTCTAAGCTTCACAAATGTGATTATAACAATCGAATTTTACTGCAAAGCTCTCTTCACTCTCTTTACAAATAATGTGAATATCACACTCTCAAAACATCGAAGCCTGCAGAAAGAATTGAGATATAAGTTGACAGTTGAAAAAATTGATATGCAGATCACATTGCAACGTTATTGAAAATACGGTATGCTTGTTATTAGTATCAAATGAGCCATGCAGCTAGGATGCCAGTCCAATATCATAAAATTCTTCTATATTAACATCTTAATTGGATACATTTGCACATGGATCTAACATTCCTTTTGTCGGAGGTTGCCTGACTCCGATATCTATGTCATATCTTTTGTTTTAAATAATACATATTATTCATACGAATTTATAATGACGCGGTTGATAATTAAATATATTTGTAAGCATTGCTGCTTTAATGGCCTTTGGCATTCAATTTCCAAAGATAATATTTTCTTTCTTTCTTCACAATCGCAATATTGAATCTGCAATTAGTAATTAGGAATCAACTTGTGGAGAACACTCTTTATGATCTGAGAAAATTATGTCTTGCTTTTACGATAAAATGATAGGACTGTTGATTGAGTTTTAAAATTCAAAAGGAAAGACGTAGACGCGTCGCTGATATTGGAAAGGGAAATCAAACTGTTTTGCCATGATACGTTTAAGTTTCGCATTTTCGCATTTATACGTGATGGTTTTAGATTGAGAAAAGACTTCCCGAATCTTACTGCAAAAAAAAAATTTTTCTTTAACAAAGGAACAGTCTTGGCTTTATATCAAGTTGTATAGTTTCTGTAATTTACACTTTTCTGTTGCACTTTAACTTAAATGAGATGAAGTAAAATGATACACGATAATATCTCGGTGATAGAGGTGAAACGTTGTCCAGAACAAGTGTAAATACAGTAAAGAATAGGACTTAATTGTGGAGCTTTTTATTTTTGTATTTAAGTCGGCTGGAGAAGTGGGCAGCTACAATTAAAATACTGGTTTTACGTCAAACCTTCAGTGAGTAAAAAAAAAAAAAACTAAAAAAAAACTAAAGGAAACTGACTTTAACTCCTGGAAATTATTAATAAATCATTCTAAAAATGTTAAACTCTTCAGAGAAAGAATTGTTTTTTTTTTAATCTCACCTACATTTCAAAATATTAAAATAAAAAAGGTCTTCGATCATCAGGAAAAAGCACCTTGAATATCTGTTACGCCAAGCAGAGCTGAAAGGTGAAAATCCTTATTTCATACACCAAATTAATGTATAACCTTTGAGACCTTGAGGTATAGTCCTTGCAAATCTGAAACGTTTACAGTAACAGTCCAAGTGTGGCCAAAATGTCAAATAAATATACGGATAAATCGTATCTAAGAGAGGACTGTAAGTAAAGTCAACACGAAAATCAATTAGCCCCATTTTTTAATTTTTTTTTTTTATTTGCGTATTTTTTATCTAAGTTTATACAAGCACTACGAACTGAGATACCTATCTTGTTTTCAACAGAAGGTAGATTCAAACTCTGGGCAAGCTAGCTTTTTTAACTCCATGCCGAATCAATTGTTATTTTGATTTAGGCTGGTCAGGCGAAACAAACATATTATGGAGAAAATCACAATCTCATGTTGGAAAAATATGAATATTATTTTTTTTAAATGTAGCCCATCAATTCCATATAAGGTAGATCGAAGAGTTAGAGACAAACATACATTTCAAAGACACCTCTTAAGCTACCCCAATCTCAAACCACATCCCACACACACACACACACACACACACACACACATTCACAGGCGTTCCTTTTTGCTGACTATGTGGCATTTGAATAGCAGTTATGTAACTGGAAAGATTCAAGCACGGAACTGAATGCAAACACAGGCATGAGGTAATTCTACGTGAACATTCTCGTAGTAAGTTAAGAACCCTATTTAGCAGGTCTCAGAACGAGAGGGGGAAAAGTTTCTACGAATAGTACTTTTAATAATTCTTATGTCTTGCTAATATTTTATATGAGAGGTCCAAAAATCAGAAAACTAAGGACAACAAGCAAGACCAAAGAAAATTTCAAGATGCACCAAAAGATGCATGAGACAATTATACTGAAAATCAAACAAGTTCTACTCATGTAGGGAAGTATAGAAAGATAACGAACTACTTAAAAGTTAAAAATCCATTACTAGCAATCTGGATTGGATGCGGCGTATAGATGTTGAAAAAAGAAAATATACAAAATGTCATGTAACTTAATGGGAATTG
>JAWDGP010002895.1:3047500-3195000 GCA_033675545.1 Elysia crispata | reverse complement strand
CTTCAAACATAAAAAACAGTTTTTCAAGGTTTCCCACTTTTTAACTTCTTATGAACTTCTATCTTGTCAAAAAGTGTCAAAGCCCAAAAGAAACTTTTTATATGCTTTATGGTGTCTTTGTGAAGATAACTGCAACCCTACATGAAAACTTTCCCTAACTTTAAACACGTTTTTCTCAGTTTCTCATTCCCCAGTCTTGTGTTAAGTTTTGGGTCATATCTCCGCCAAATACTTCATATTCTAAAAATTTCAACTGTTTTATGGTTGGGCTTTCAACAAATATGGAAATCACAATTTGTCGAAACTAATCATTGAGCTTGAAAATTGTAGGTTACCTCACAAATGGTCTTGATATCCTTTTACTTCAATTATCCGGATGTATGCCTCCACCAATCTTTCTTTACATAGAATCTAGATATCTCGATAATTTTTATTTTAACAACAAAATCTAGGTCTAGAACATAAATTCTTTTGAAATTCTAAGCCTAAAAGTAAAAATCTAGATCTATCTTTTGATTAAATTCTAGCTACTGTAAATACCTTAACTTTAAACGTTCTCGAATCGGTAAACTTTTATAACTTATGTTTAGGGCCTACATCTTTAGTATTTAGATCTAGATCTACATCTAAAGATACAATTTCCCAATTACAGAACTGTACACTTAATCTAGATCTATATCAGTGGCCGTGTCACTTTTTATTACTCTGAATCACTTGTCTCCCCTTCCACTCCTCCTGCTCCTCTCTCTTTCTCTCTATCTCTCTCAGCCTCTCCTTTCCTTCCTTCCTTTCTCTAAATCTCTCAAGTTCGTTCTTTTCACCTCTGTTTCGCTCCCTACCTCTGTCACTCATTCTTCATACCTTTCTATTATCTCCCTTTCTCCCTCCCTCGCTCTCTCTCTCTCTCTCTCTCTCTCTCTCTCTCTCTCTCTCTCTCTCTCTCTCTCTCTCTCTCTCTCTCTCTCTCTCTCTCTCTCTTTCTTTCTCTAAATCTCTCAAGTTCGTCCTTTTAAACTCTGCCTATTTCTTCTCTCTCTTCCTCTGTCATCAATTCTTTTACCTCCCTCTCTCTCTCTCTCTCTCTCTCATTATCTTCCCCTATCTCCCCTCAATCTGCCCTCTCTGCCGCGCATCAAGGCCAGCGGTGTGGTCTAAAGTTGACCGAGGTTGAATCAATGGCACACGACTGCCCTCTCTGGCCCTCTCTGACTGCTGCTATCATTTCCATATTAGAAAGATCTAAACAGTCGCTCTTCATCTAACCCGTAAACTCTGTCTTTATCTCCACACCGCCCTGCATTCAGCGAAAACTTTGAAACAGATTCGCTTAAAGAGAGAAATAAGTAATGGGCCGTCTTGATACAATTTTAAGCTCAGTTTGGAAAAAAATTCTTTGTTGCTTTTGTCCCTCTCTAAGAAAATCGAAAAAAAAATTGTTAGAGAAATAGGTCGGGTGTTGAAAGAATAAATCTGTTGTTGTTTTTTCCCTGTATGTTTTAAATTTTGGAATAGAAGAAGCTTTTGAAAGTAAACGAAGAAAAGAAAGAAAGAAACCAAAAAATCCTACCAACATTCTATAACTCGGTAAATAAAATTTAATGTTTCATAGATGCCCTTGTAATCATTTTCGGTTGGCTGTTTCACATTTCCAGACTCTAGGAACAAGTAAAGCAGTAATAGTTTTTCAACAATAACTATTTTTGTAAAAGCGCAACTTTCTTAAAAGAATGCATTAAATTTAGCTCAATGAAAAAAAAAATCCCGTCAATTCTCTCTCTGCTTCTGTCTTGAAAAGTTAAAATAACTGAAGTTAAACTTCCCCGCACAAGAGTTCTGTGAGCAAGTGAGCTGTGACAGCGCGAGATATAACGAGACCAGTCCTTGTAACACCCACGGCTACTCGAGAACTGGTTTTCACATTAACGTCTGCTGAGTTTCGACCAGTGGTTCTGCTCTGGGCAGTCATCCCTGGCAGATGGATGTATCACTAATCACCAGGCTGGAGAAAACACGGCGCGTGGAAAATCAATCAAGTGATGTCACCTCCAACAGAAGCGGCTCCCCTTCGCAGCCCCACACAGGGTTTTCTTTATAAACTTGTGTGCGCGTTTTTGGTCATAATAAAAGATGGCCGACCCTTAATGAACCGCCGGGTTTAAATGCGGTCTATGGGCTCCGCTGGTATTGAAGTCTATTGGTTTCGAAGAAAAACATAAACAAGAAAAGAAAAGAAGTGAAGACCGATGTGAATAATTGAGGTCAGGTCGACATGTGACCAGCTCTGTTGTTTGACCTGAGGGTGGAAAATCTAAGCCAACATTTGGCCCTGGCATTATGTATGTATTTTGTATGTGGATTTTTTATTGGGTGTGACACGCTTATCGCTCTATCAAGTATCGATTTTAATTATTGTAAATATACAATCAAACATTGTTCAACCAAAACATAGCCTAGGAACTGAGAAAAAAATATAAGCTGGATAATGCTGTGTCGAAAAGTGATTTAGAAACTAAATTTAAAATATGTTTGGTTTCGCCGAATATTAGGCTCGAAAGGTTTTAGTTTATCAGTGAATTACTATATAGTTTAAGTTGCTCTCTCTCTCTATCTATCTCTCTCTCTCGCTGTCTTTCTTTCTCTCTGTTCTCTCGCTCTGCGTCTCTCTCTCTCTGTTTTCTCTCTCGCTCTGTTCTCTCTCTGTCTCTCTCTGTTCTCTCTCTGTTCCCTCTCTCTCTCTGTCTCTCTCTCTGTTCTCTCTCTCTCTTTCTCTCTCTGTTCTCTCTCTTTCTCTCTGTCTTTCTCCCTCTCTGTCTCTCTCTATCTCTCTATCTATTCTCTCTCTGTTCTCTCTCTGCCTCTCTCTTTGTTCTCTCTCTTCTCTCTCTCTCTGTCTCTTTGTCTCTGTCTTTCTCTCTCTGTCTCTCTCTCTTTCTCTCTCTCTCTTTCTATCTCTCTCTTTCTCTCTCTGTCTCTCTCTGTCTGTCTCTCTCTATCTCTTCTCTCTCTGTCTCTCTCTGTTCTCTCTCTCTGTTCTCTCTCTGTTCTCTCTCTGTTCTCTCTCTCTGTTCTCTCTCTGTTCTCTCTCTGTTCTCTCTCTGTCTCTTTCTCTGTTCTCTGTCTGTTCTCTCTCTGTCTTTCTCTCTCTCTCTGTTCTCTCTCTGTCTCTCTCTCTGTCTCTCTCTCTGTCTTTCTCTCTGTCTGTCTCTCTATCTCTCTTTCTCTTTGTCTCTGTCTATGTCTCTCTCTGTCTGTCTGTCTCTGTCTGTCTCTCTCTCTCTTTCTCTCTCTCTGTCTCTCTCTTTCACTCTCTCCCTCTATCTTTGTCTCTCTCTGTCTTTCTCTCTCAGTCTCTCTCTGTGTCTCTCTCTTTCTCTCTCTCTGTCTGTCTCTCTCTTTCTCTCTCTCCCGCTCTCTCTCTCTGTTTGTCTTTCTCTCTGTTCTCTCTCTCTTTATCTCTCTGTTTGTCTTTCTCTCTGTTCTCTCTCTCTTTATCTCTCTGTTCTCTCTCTGTCTCTCTCTCTGTTCTCTCTCTGTCTCTGTCTCTCCTTTCTCTCTCTCCTTTCTCTCTCTCTGTTCTCTCTCTGTTCTCTATCTATCTCTCTCTGTCTTTCTCTTTCTCTGTCTGTTCCTCTCTTTGTCTCTCTCTCTCTCTCTCTCTCTCTCTCTCTCTCTCTCTCTCTCTCTCTCTCTCTCTCTCTCTCTCTCTCTCTCTCTCTCTCTCTCTCTCTCTCTCTCTCTCCCTCCTCTTTCCCGCTCCCCTCAGAAAAAAGCGAACTATTTCATTGGAGATAAAAGACAAAAGGCATATAATTATAATTATAGATATATACTTAACTTATAACAAATGCTTAACCGACCTCGAACAAAGAAAAAACAAAATTCTACATTAAAAATCACTGAAATAAATATTTACCTGTACATAAAAAAATGTAACTTTTCCAATGTCATGGACGGAAGCATTTTAATATGTTAGAAATAAACGGTAACAAGATAAAATCTGAAGGACTGAAAATATAAGGCGAACGCCCAACAACTTTAAGAATATAAGCGTATGACATTTTAATTTAGTGGCAAGCACACAAAGTCAATAGTATGACAAAGTAAATCAGAAATAAGCTAAGTAAAGCAGAAAAAGAAGAAACAAAACAAAAATAGGCCTCAAGATTTTGATGGTTCTACAGACCGGAACTTTGTCAGCAACTTATAGAACAGAAGATTGTCAAAGACCCATAGAATGGAACAGTGTCAACAACCTATACAACAGAAGATTGTCAAAGACCCATAGAATGGAACATTGGCAACAACCTATACAACAGAAGATTGTCAAAGACCCATACAACAGAAGATTGTCAAAGACCCATAGAATGGAACATTGGCAACAACCTATACAACAGAAGATTGTCAAAGACCCATAGAATGGAAATTTGTCAGTAACCTATAGAATAGACTTTGTCAAAGACCCATAGAATGGAACATTGTCAACAACCTATAGAACAGAAGATTGTCAAAGACCCATAGAATGGAACATTGTCAACAACCTATAGAACAGAAGATTTTCAAAGACCCATAGAATGGAACATTTTCTAAGACCCATAGAATGGAACATTGTCAAAGATATGTAGAATGCAATATTGTAAAAGATCTATGGAATGGAATATTGTGTAGATCTATAGAATGGAATATTGTGTAGATCTATAGAATGGAATATTGTCAAAAATCTATAGAATAGAACATTGCCAAAGATCTATGGAATGAAATATTGTCCAATATGTATAGAACGGAACATTGTCAAAGACCTATAAAATGGATTATTGTCAAAGATCTATAAAAATGGAATATTGTGAAAGAGCTATAAAAATGGAATATTGTGAAACAGCTATAGAACGGGACATATTCAAAGATCTATAAAATGGAATATTGTCAAGGAGCTATAGAACGGAACATTGTCAAAGAGCTATAGTATGGAACATGTCAAAGATTTATATTATGGAACATTGTCAAAGATCTATAAAATGGAATATTGTCGAAGAGCAATAAAATGGAATATTGTCAAAGAGCTATAAAATGGAACATTGTCAAAGATCTATAAAATGGAATATTGTCAAAGATCTATAGTATGGAACATAGTCAAAGAAAAGCAAGTATGAGTATTCACGTTTTATCTAAATCACCCACTTCTCTCCTCAGAAGTTGTAATGATTATCATAAACATCCCCGATAGTATTGTGTGGTTTATCGCACTGGAAGAAACTGGCGACGGAATTAACTTCAACTTTTTTCATTAAGTTCGGGCCAAAAAGATTTTTAAAAATTCGAAACACACATACATATTTTAAAGCATGAACGAAATTCCGTGTGAAAGGAACCTGACCACCCCCGGCTCTTTATTACATTAAGAAAAAAAACTTTGACGAATCAAAACCTTTGCCACAAAAAACACGAAATACAAATTTAAAGTTTTCATAAAGAATCGTTTCCATACTCAGGATTTGAAAAATTAAAAAAAAAAAAAATGATAGTTTTCAGATGACAGTCACTGACACACACCTTCCCCTTATCTTGGATCTAGATATTTCCAGTGGTTTCAGACAATTCAGTCTTGTTACCTTTTGGATAAAACTCGCACCACATCATTTTTATCCACTTTCTCAAACTCTGAAGGAAAAAAAACCAGCAGAGATAAACCTGGTGTTGTAGAAATCTAAATGGTAAAACTTTGATTTTTAAAGCAAAACTTGTTTCGATTACTATTTTTTACCTTCTAATTATAATGTCAAGAAAGAGAAAATTTGAATTTTATTTTTCTCCAAAGGTCAATACCATGAAACACTTTTTCTTCTCCCACTGTTTTTATAACGAAACAATCAATAAGCACAAAATAATTATTTCCGGTTTCTTGCGGAGCTTAGAGATTTCAGTGTTGGTGTACGTAGTGTTCAGTATTCAAAAAAAAAATATTAACAAGATAAAATCTTAAAGACTTCAAAATTTAAGAGAAAGTACCAGGTGCTTCAAAGTTTTTTAAAAGGGAGAGGGAAAGATCAATGCTTCACCAGGTCAAAAATCGTACAGCCTCTTTTCATGCTTCATCGGCTTTCTTCAACCTGTTTTTGGGCAGCTCGGCGAGCGCAATGTTTCGGTAGCTATTATCACCAGAGTTGCAACTTTTTATCTTCATTACGCCGTGGAAAACACTAGGTAGAGAACGATCTAGCGTAGTGGAAACCTCTGATTGACCTTGGAAATCCCCAACGATCAGCAGCTGGTCATTATAGAGCACGGCTCCGTTGAGGAAAATCTCACCGTCCCAGAGGACAAGCTCATGTGTTATCTTGAGATCAGACAAGTTTTCCTCCAACTGGATCCTCCAGAGACAGCCATTCTCTTGCAGCGCGAACGCTTCTCTGTCGTGACTGAAAGTCACAAGTCGAGAGGAAGAACCCAACTGGTTTTGGAATGTTCTATATCGTTTGTTGGCTTCATTGATCCGTATAATAGTGTAGCTATCTTCATCACCCACGAGGAAAATTATCTCTGTAGTGCCGATAAGGATAACATCTGCAAAACTCATCCCATCAATTTTTCCCTTTCCAACGGTACCTAAGCTTTTATACTGAAGTTTGCCATTGTTGAAGTTTGTTGAAAAGTTAAACAATCTTTTTCTAGCGACCTCATTGTTTTCCCCCTTTTTTTTCAACCAAGTGTACACGTACAATGAATCATATGCGGCACGGACAATGCCATCCGAAAATGGAACAGATTGGCCCTCTTCAAATTTAGGAAAATATTTGTTTAATTGGTTCTTACAGTGAACAAAAACTTCCGATTTGTAATACAGAACATTTGCATCCAAACTGTGACTGCCCACTCTATCGGTCTCGTGAAGGGTGATTTGCTTCCACGCCATGTCTCTGAGATCTAAAGCTTCCAAGTGACCAGAGTTGGTTAACTGACACACCAACAACACATTGGTCATATCGCTGCTCTCTCTGTGTACAGCAGCAGGTGGACACCACGACTGATGCAGGTGGGGGTGGGCCTGGTAATATGATATCTTCTCCAGTAAGGCTTGACACTTGGGATCAGACTTGACCAGAGGATGCATCGCCAACGTTCCATGGAGACAGCCGTCAGTGATGAGCAGGTGTCTCGAACATTCTAGAAGGTCAGCAAGAACCGTCGCGGAGGTCGCACTTTGTGTGTCAGACGAATCTTCCTGTGGAAGGCTCTCACAGATGGACACTTGGTTGTCCTCTGCCCACTTCAACGCACATTCAATAACTTCATCCTCTGAGAAAAGTTCTAGCTCTTTCACTGTCAATAAAGACTTCAGCTCGTCCACACTTAACAGCCTCACCTGATGCTGAATGTGTAGATCTGAAAAATGTTGGCCAATAAATTCCAAGACTCGCCATTTTACTGATTGATCAAGTAGATTGACTTGAGTCAGATATTCTACACAGTTTTTTGTCGATAATTTGGTATCGAACATCTCATTGCATTTCTCCACACACTGAGCGATAAGAAATCTCATCTGAAGCATGTCGGCTGCCGCCCAGACATCAAAGAGATTGTCGTCTGTGAGAACATTCTTCTGCTCGTAGACAGATGTGAGCAGAGTAGAGAACACTCCCTCGGTCACACCATGTAGAGTTATCTTTCCCTCCCTAGCTTCTCTCATATCAGTTGTTAGGGCGGTCTTGAAAAAATCGGATACTGAGGCCAGAATGAGTCGATGACAGGGAAACTCTGCCTCCCCTATAACAACTGCAACATCAGTAAAAGTTTTCTCATCTTTAAAGGACAAAATATTCTGAAAAATGTTCCTTGTGAGCTCAATTTCCTGCCTGCTTCCATCATCTGCCATTACCTTTTTAGATGAAATCTGCAACATAGAATAGTTTTTTGTTGGGTTTTTTTTTTTTTTTGTTAAAGGGTTTTCTTGATAAAATTTAAAATGTCTCCTTCAATTTAAAAAAAAAAATATTATTATATGCGATTGTTATAGAGTAAATTTCATATGTATGCTAAGCGCAATTGTCAACACTTGCTTTTATATAAATCACATATATTTTTGATGAATTATAGCAATCGGAATAACAAAAGAGACTCATTAAATGATAGAATTCCGAAATAAAAACTAAATAAGCTTAGGAATTACTTAAACAATTGTATTTCCTGTAGTTCCTCTAGCTCTTCAAGCCTCTTTTTCAAATTCTGATTTAGGAGTTTGAATCACGAAGACGATTCGCATAATTTATCTGTCTTTCAAAAAACGTTGAATTTTGGGTATACTGAGAGTTGCGGTTTGATAGATATAAAAATCGGGGATCATGTAGAATATTCAGTACATCTACTACTACTACTACTACCACTACTACTACTACTACTGTTACTACAACTACTACTACTACTACTACTACTACTACTACTACTACTACTACTACTACTACTACTACTACTACTGCTGCTGCTGCTGCTGCTGCTACTACTACTACTACTACTACTACTACTACTACTACTACTACTACGACTACTACGACTACTACTACTACTACTACTACTACTACTACTACTACTACTACTACTACTACTACTACTACTACTACTACTACTACTATTAGTACTACTACAGCTACAGACAAATAATAAATTCTTAACGTGAAATAAGCATCATTGCATGATGCACATATCATACATAAGTATATCACATTAAAAACGGTTAATATTGTTTCGCATTTCGACTTACCTTATTATTAATAGAAATATTATAGAAATGTTTCAATTGTGAAACTTCAGGTCATTAGAACCAAGCCAGGAAGTAAAATCTAGGTCTAGAATAAGGTGCGTTTCCTGAAACTCCAAAGTTTTTGAGATTGTAATTTAATGAAAGTTCAATACCATATAATTTTTTTCTGAGTCTAGGCCTAGATCTTGATAGAGTGGCGTCCTTGTTAATAAGCACATCGATTTCTTATGAAATGGAAAAAATAGAGACTTTGATTAGATCTGAATGTTTCAGAGGAACTTTCATTCCTTCCAGGATGCATATAAGTGTGTTGATCTATTGAGGGCATTGTTTGAAAATTTTAATAGAAACTTAAACTATGTTGCCTAGAAAAAATGAAGAAAGAATGGCTTACGTAAACAGCACTCACAGGATGGAATGGTTGTGTAAGCTTTTTTGCAATGTAGCAGCTGACTTTGCAAATGAAAACATTCTTGACAAACAGCTTGACAAGCTAAAATCAGCAGAGCTTGAAATAAACTGGGATCAAGCACTGCCCTGGTTACGGCAAGGCGTTGATTTAAATCAGGGGTCTCCAAACTTCTCAATGTAAGGGCCACATCATAATATTTCCCATATTTATGCGGGCCGAAGGAATAAAAAATGAAAACAAAAAAGAAAAAAAAAACAAATCAGTGGCAGTCGCACGCTAATTATTTTTTCAAGACCGCCACAAAGGGATTTATTGGGCGGGCCGGATGAAGTTATGTGCGGGCCGAATGGGGCCCACGGTCCATAGTTTGGAGACCCTTGATTTACATCAACGATCTTCCTTGTTGGGCATTATTGGAGGCTCCCGAGAATACAGGCTAAGTTAACGAAGTGAACAAACCTGCAGTAAATGTATGTATATATATATATATATATATATATATATATATATATATATATATAATATATATATATATATATATATATATATATATATATATATATATATATATAATATCAGTAAACGATCTTATCTCAAGTGGCATAGAATGCCACACATTGTGTTTCTCTACGGCCTTGACCTTCGTTCTCCTCAGGCATGCAGAAAGCTATAGGATGGCTTAGAGACTTTCCATTGAAAGGCTTGTAAAAGATGTTTTATTATGTTTTTCTTCTATGGGGACGCGTTGAAAAACTTATCTTCTTTTGTTTAGACTTGGTTTGGTTTTGAAATATAAAAATTATATATATATAATATGCATTACGGCATAGGAATCTTTAGCAGTAGAGGAAGAAAACACACAAGGGTGTATTTAATAGTTTTGGGTTGTTTTTGTTTTATTTTGTTGGTTTTTTTATGGGGAGGGATACATTTTTGTCTTTTGTCTTTTTTTATTTTTTTCACTCTACACGGCTTTGAATAAGTTACTATAACAAGATTAAAATATAAAACTCACTTGAAAAAAAAATGCTACGTCTTCTATTCATATATGATCGAAGCTAATTTATCCTACTATTGAACATAAAATCTGCAGATTCCTTTGCTACTGTACATAGTTTTTATACATATTTAGTTTCCTTGCGGTCCTCTGTTACAGCCGACATAGAGATTAGGTGAAACAATGCCGTCTCACCATTGAAACTTTGTCTGCCAAGAATTTAGCAATAGTTTTGTTTCCCCTAAATGTAGTTACAACAAGAAAGTCAGATGCTAGCATTTCATCAAACCTAACAATATGTTTGAAGGAATTTCCCAAAACTCTTTTATTTCTGGCTAGGGGATACTTTGAGTAAGGAAGAAAAAGCGCTCTTAGTTGAAATATCCTCTCACCCACTCGTACTGTTGTTATCTTTCACTTTGATTGGTTTTTGCATGGATTGATTGATTGATTGATTGATTGACTGAATTAATAGAAATCCAGTATACACATTACCTACCCATCACTTTACAGCCTCCAGATCTAGAGAAGAGCGCTCTCTGCCCCTAGAGCAACAGCTCAAAAACCATGCAGGTTAACCAACTCACTTTCTGCCTTATTGGGTTTTTTCGAGCTGTCCAGGTAGGCTGGAGTATGATGATGATGTCCTTTGCCGGCCTGGTTCCGGATTACGGCTGCCTCACACGCCCAGCACAGTCAGACGACACGACGTCAGGAGCAGACGCCATGAATTACTCCACCGTGGCGTCATATCCCAATATGGCGGCAGGACACGTGATCTGGGCAAATGACTCGTTTAACGTCTGCGAATTCTACTCGACCGTTTGTCCTGAGTACACGTTCGACGAAAGTGCCAACTCTATCGTGTCTGAGGTAAGATCGCATGTACGATGCGTGAGCAAAAAAAAAAATAAATGTATCTATCTATATATCTATCTATATATATATATATATATATATATATATATATATATATATATATATATAAATGATGGCAACATAGACATTTTCTGGAGGATATTCAGTTTTATCTTCTTACATGTTGCAATTTCTCCCTTTGAGTAAAAGGTGCCCGCCCCCCGCCCGGGCCACCCCCCCCCCCCCTCCTTCCTCTTTCCAACCTGCTCACACAGTGTCGGTATTCTGGTGTAGGAAAGCATTTCGCCTAAAGATATGTAGGACTGGTATATGACAGCTCGTTTCTGAGGTTTGGGTATGGGTTCTATCCTGATAGCTCTGCCCCCTTGCTTTATGATTTTAAACTGTTTTAAGCTTCTCAAGATGTAGATACGACTTGTCTGTGCTCTTTGTCTGTGTGTGCAGTGGAAGCTAGTGTGTGACCGGAAGTGGATCAAGACGACCATCACGTTAGTCCAGATGATCGGAGTCCTGGTTGGGGCGATCCTGGCTGGACACCTCGGCGACATGTACGGCTGGAAAACACCAACTTTAGCTTCTTCCTCATCCACATGGTTCTGAACATCATCGCTGGGTTCTCGTCCTCCTGGCAGATGTTCCTGGTTCTCTCTCTCTCTCTCTCTGTTCTTATGTTTTTATATCTCAATACCTGTTTCTCTCTTCAATGTGCGCTTGCAAAACTGTATTTCCTGGCCAAAGCCCTAAGATCTGAAGGGCTGCTTCTCTCAACACCTTCAGTGATAATCTGACGGAGATCTTCAACCTCTTCTTTTGAGAAGATCACAAGCCACAGACTAAACTACTTGAGACAATGTGCTTTTGAGAGTGAATTCTCACTATCTACTGAGTTTTGAAGAGTGATGCAAATTAGAATCAATATGACGCATAAGCCTAGTTAAGTGATTTTGCCCTGGATGTGAAAGTTGATTTTCTTTTCTCAAGAGAATTTTTAAACAAGTTCAAAATTCATGTGATCATTACTTTTGATACCATAGTAATAAGATCAGTTATAAAGGTAAAAATGAATTAGTATGGACGTGTTTCTTGACTTGTCCTTTTAAAAACACAGCATTATACCAGACTTCTGTCATAGTCTTTAGGGAGAGCAGTTGCTGCTCTAAGGAAAGGTACTTTAACAAAAAAACAAAATCTGCTGTTATATATGTTTGATGTGGTAAAAAAAAAATTCTTTTATAAGTTTATTTTCAAATATTACAATAAGCTATTGAGGTCCTTCTATAGTCCATAAGATATTTACAATTTAGTGCAATTATTTATTTCTGAAGCAACTATAATCGTTTAATTTGTTGTTAGAACAATTTTTAGTATTTCCAAAATAAATGGATGAAGTCTCACGATCTTGCAGTGATTAGCTTAGCCAAATCGGACATGGCCAATAATTGATGGCTTTCTCTAGTTTGATCTAATATGCTTAATTCTCCTTTCTTGTTTTGTTGTCTCTATCAGTTGTTGCTTTAGCTCGATCATGCTTCTTTTTTTCTTTGCTTGTGACAAGGTCATTGAAACATAGTTTTAATTATTGTTTATCACAACTAAAATTGGAATAAGGTCGGTAAACTTAAGAAATCAAACCCTGTTCAAGATTTGGCAGAGATATAAACTTAAAGTGCTGAGATCGTCTGTTGGTTCCATTGAACCAGCATTGTGTCTTCATTGCATTATAATCATTTTTTTCCTTCATTTTCTCCAGTATGACAGACGGCTTTTTCAATCTTTCATGTGATCACTTTTCCTATCCTTCCCACTCAAAACAAATTTCATCTTTCACAAAAATCATTTTTATTGGATTCTTAGATTTAAAAATTAGGAGAGGAAAAAAAAAATTAATTTCTCCTCCTTTAAGTCTTTTCAGGTCAAGACAAATTTTGGACTACGTTTGTAGACCAATCAAATGTAGTTTAAAATTTAGCTTACACCTCATGTGAGTGTGAGACCACTGTGTTTACCTTCTAGTATTCAGATTTTTTTTGTCAAGCAAATTTCATGCCTGCAACGTGTTGTCAGTGAATACATCCATTTGTTTTTGTAGTTTTTTTTTTTTCCACTATGTGTGATTGGAGTCCTCTGTACGGTTCAGCTTTGAAAATGTTATAAGACTGAAGTGTGATGTTATAATATGCAATCTGTGCTGTTTTCATAGCAGTGGTTGTCTACACATAATTTTATGTAGAGCAGCGACCAACATATGCGGTATTCATCTATGACCAAACAACAAAGACGATATATGTTTATATTACTCTTACATCTACCTTTATTAGATATACCTGTTTTTGTTGGGTTTTTTTTTTTTTTGTAACAACACGGCAATCCTTAGATGATTCATTGAAAATTTTCCATACATCAATGAATTAAGTTGCCTTGCTCTTTAGAGTAGGCCTTCCGCGCATCTTTAACCCTTGTCGCTGTTAGTGCATCTGTCACTCATTTTGCATTCAGCCACTTTGTTAGTCCATGCTATATTTTTTCTCGCTGCTTTTCCCTGCTGCCTTTTCCTTTAAAATCAATCCAGTTGTCACAAATGTTTCAGTTTCTTTTTTCTCATCACATGGCCAAAAAATAGACTGTCCGTAGTTTACATATGGTATTTATGAGCAATGATGTGCCAGCTCCTCGTAACACTTTTTAGTTTGATTTCTTTGCAGTCCATGGGATTTATAACATTCTCCTTAGGAACCACATTTCTGTTGTCTCCTGTTAATTTTGCAGTTGTTTTTGAAATTGTCTAGGCCTAACATAAGGATAGGTTCCATTAATTACTCCAGTGCTCTTCTTCTTATGTAGATGAGATGTATTCATTTGTGAGTTCTGATTTCAGTCACTGAAAACTCATTTTTTTACTTGCACCTTTCTTGATCCGATTTCAGTGCTGTGTCCATCTCTTAACATTAAAGTGCCCAAGTATTTGCATTGATCCCTGTACTTGAATTAATTTTGGCTGATAAAGAATTGATCTGTGCACACTCATTGCTGGATGCTCATGAGCAACGATACATAAAGTTCCTACATGTTACTTGTAAAAGAACTTTAAGTACAGTTGCACTTGATAATAACTTTTTAAGTATTAATGAGGCATGGCTTGCTCTCTTTTCAATCAAGAGTAAAAGAGGTGGGTAGGTATATATCTATTTACAATAACATAAGTGTTTCACAGTGAATGAAATGGCATTTTTTATCAAAAAATGTGTGTGTGTGTGTGTGTGTGTAATTCAATAGTCACTTTGAACTGTATACGTTCGATATTTTGAAGCTAATGATATAATTATTCAGACGATCCAGTAATGAACTTAAACATTTATCATGTTTGTTACAGATCCTTGCCGCTCTCCTTTTTTTAACCAGCGACGGAAACTCGCAATTCACGAGGTATACTTTCAGAGTTCACAGATCTACCATCGGTAGAAGAATAAGCCGCGTGTCAAGACCTCTCAGCCCAAGACAACAGCGAATCAGCGAAAAAAATTATATTTCACGCCATGTCTGGGTTCATGAGAAAATTTATGTGTTACCACTAACAAATAAAAAATGAAATTGAGTGGTTCATAAATTTGATAGTTTCCGTTGTAGTAGCTGTAATTGTAGTGGTAATAGAAGTGGTGGTAGTTGTAGTAGTAGTAGTAGTAGTAGTAGTAGTAGTAGTAGTAGTAGTAGTAGTAGTAGTAGTAGTAGTAGTAGTAGTAGTAGTAGTAGTAGTAGTAGTAGTAGTAGCAGTAAAAGTAGATGTTAGATATTTATGATATATATATAAATATATATGGGACTTTTTCAAAAAAAGTGAAATCTCGTGTCCGGGCACTTTGGTTTTCGTTTGATGAAAAATGTTACTTTCTAGGCTACATTTTTTTGTTCGATATTACTCTTCAATAAATTTTACACTGATTTACGGGATATTACACTCACACATACAGATTTCATGGATTTATGGGCTTTTTAATGTAGGTCGGTGCATGAAAATGGCATGTCCCACTGTTTGAAAATGAAATGTCGGTTAATTTTGCATTAAAGTTAATATCTTTAACTCTCACAATCTTTTAAATAAAAGATTAATACCTTAAGTGTCTTATAAATGATCTCTTACAATTTCATTACTTTTCTTTAGTTATTTATCGAAATACAAAATTTGTCCCACAGAATTATGTCCTCTCCGTTACAATGGACCAAAATCGTGTGCTACAATTTTGTTACTAGACATTTCCGCTTAAAATAGCCTGTTTGAAAATGAAATGTCGGTTAATTTTGCATTAAAGTTAATATCTTTAACTCTCACAATCTTTTAAATAAAAGATTAATACCTTAAGTGTCTTATAAATGATCTCTTACAATTTCATTACTTTTCTTTAGTTATTTATCGAAATACAAAATTTGTCCCACAGAATTATGTCCTCTCCGTTACAATGGACCAAAATCGTGTGCTACAATTTTGTTACTAGACATTTCCGCTTAAAATGACTTGACTTACTTGACTTAGGGCCTTCCGCGTCTCAGTCGTCCGACGGGGGCGCTTCGGCAGCTTTTCGGATTCTCGTCGACAGTTCTCTCCATTGCTGTCTGTTCTGGGCGATGCATCTTAGGTGTTCGAGGTCTTCCCTAGTTGTGAGTTGTAGTGTGTTTTCTTGTAGTCTTGATAGGTCTTTGTTGAGGACGACTGGTAGTGTTGTTAAAGGGCGGCCCCGAAACTTTTTTCCGTGTGTGGCGAAATAGCTGTTCATTGATTTATTAGCAGGTATTTCAATATTTCTTCTAAGTATGTGCCCGAAAAGGCGCCACCTGTTCTCAAGTATATAAATAGAAAGGGGGTGTTCCTCGCACTTGTTGTAAAGAGATGAATTTGTGATTTTAACGGGGTATTTGATGTTGAGAACTTTCCTTAGCTGTTTACGATGAAATGCATTTAATTTTTCTTCTTCAGATTTTGTCAGTGCCCAGGTGCCGCAGTTGTAGACAAGTATTGATTTTACGAGCGACCTGTATAATTTCAGCTTGGTCTTTCTTTTAATCTTATCTCCTTTGATCCAGACATTTAGAAGCTTTGTCAGTGCTGCATTGGATAGTCGTTTCCTCCTCTCAACGTCTTCTTCGTCGCCTATGAGAGTTCCAACTTTTTTTGTATTTTTATACTCTGTTCCAGCTCTTGACAACGTTGTAAACTCTGTCTTATCTATATTGACCAGTAGATTGTATTTATGTAAGGTGTTTTGTACTTCTTCCGTATCGACGAAATTCAGACCAACAAAATCTACGTCGTCAGCGTATGCAATCTCTGTAGGTAGAGTCTTTTCCAGTTCATTGGTCGGTCGTGGCAAGATGGTTCTTACTTCTTTCAGGGCATTCTCTAAATATACTGAAAACAATACGGGGCTAAGACTGTCTCCTTGCGGGGTGCCTATGTTGCTCACAAAGGGTCTTTCCTTTGTTGCACCATTGATCCTAGTGTTAATGACTGTATCGCTTAAGAGAAAACGTATTATTCTCAGCTCATCTTCTTCAACTATGCGTTCTATTATGTCAAGCAAAATTTGTCTATCTATTGTGTCGAAGGCTGCTGACATGTCAATCCCTGTGATTTTGATCTCGACATCCTCTTTCTTAGCCTTGGCTGCCAGCCATTTATGCGTCCATGCGACGTCGGACGTGCTTCTTTCAGGCCGAAAGCCACTTTGGCTGTGAGATAGATATTCTTCAATGTTCGGTCTTATTCTGTGAAGAGTTATGATTGAAAGAGCCTTTCTGATGGTGTTAAGTAGAGTAATAGGCCTTAAGTTTTTAGGTGGACCTTTCGGCTTGCCTGGTTTGGGTATTGCAATTAATTCTCCTGAGTTGATGTTGATTGTTTCGTGTTCTTCAAACACCCTGTTTAATATGTTTGCGATACTTTTATGTAGTAGTGGTGTTCCATATTTGAGGAGCTCTCCACTTATTTCGTCTCCTCCTGGAGCTCTGTTGTTTTTTAAACTTTCTAAGCTTTTTCTCACTTCCTCCGATGTGAATGGTTTATTCAGTTTCCTAGGTATGCCTTGAAACGATGCTATACTTGCTAGGTCTTTGTTTTGAAATTTTTCTTTAAAAAAGTCCGCTACTATTTCTAAAGTTTGATTAGGATTGATGACGAGCTTTCCTGACGAGTCTTCCACTGACGGATTTTCATAATGTTTTTGATTAAGCAGCTTGACTGCTTTGAACATAGCATTATCTGAGTTTGCCTCATTTATCTTCTGTACTTTTTTCTCCAGTTCTTCATTTCTTTGTTCAAGGATCGTTTTCCGAATCGTGTGTAGTACCCTATTTCTTTCATTTCTTAATTTTATCTTTCTTTCTTCGTTATCGGTGTTTTGAATTTGTAGCCTAAGGTCTTTTTGTCTGTTCGATAGCTCAGAAATAGTATCATTCGCGGTGCGTTTTTGTTTGTTACACGTATTTACTCCAGCACTTGCTTTGGCTGACTCTTTAATCGCCTGCTGTACGTTTGTCCATGAATCGCTCAAATAGCCACATATCCAAAGAAAATCTTGCAACAGACCTATATAAATACAAAGGAGACGTGTTGTGCCTACAGGAGACAAAAATTGCAAATGGCGCAGATATAAATATTCAAGATCAGCGCCTTCTGTGTTTCCAAAGTGACTCGAGACACTATGGAAATGGATTTCTTCTAAATAAATATTGGAGTGAAAAGGTTCATCGCACTTGGAAAGTTAATGACAGAATATGTGTGTTACAATTAGACGTCAGTGAAACATTTAAAAATGAAGATAAAATTAAACTTATATCGATTATAAACGTCTATGGTCCAACAAGTCAGAAGGTAGAAAAAGACCCAGACGAACTAGATTCTTTTTATAAGTCACTCAACGAAACCATTAACTGTGTAGGAAAAAACACCATTCTCATTCTGGCCGGGGATTTCAACGCAAAAATTGGACAAAAACAAAAGACAGATACGTGCATAGGAAGTTTTTCAAAAGGAAAAAGAAACAACAATGGCGAGAAATTGTTAGAGTTATGTGAAGATAGAGACTACTTCATTACGAACAGTGCATTTAACCACCCATCCAGGCATATAACAACATGGACAGGGCAATTTAAGGACAAAGACACAGGAAAGGTCGTCTCAATATTTAACCAAATTGACTTCATAATTTGTCAAAAGCGACATAAACATTTATTAACGAACGCAAGATCATACGCGGGGACCTTAACAAACAGCGACCACCGCCTAGTTAAATCAACCTTTAAATTTGAAAAAGGCAAGCTCTGGCACACAAAAAAGAACACACCAAAGACCCCAAAAATAAACTTAGCCAACCTAACTAGCAGCAAAGTGTGCCTAGACCAATATAAAACAGGTCTCAATGAGCGGCTGACAACAATTGAGCAAGACAACAACAACAGCACAGTGAGCTTAAAATAGCCTGTTTGAAAATGAAATGTCGGTTAATTTTGCATTAAAGTTAATATCTTTAACTCTCACAAGCTTTTAAATAAAAGATTAATACCTTAAGTGTCTTATAAATGATCTCTTACAATTTCATTACTTTTCTTTAGTTATTTATCGAAATACAAAATTTGTCCCACAGAATTATGTCCTCTCCGTTACAATGGACCAAAATCGTGTGCTACAATTTTGTTACTAGACATTTCCGCTTAAAATAGCTGGTTTAAAGTGACTTCCCCTTCCTCGAAAGCATGGAAGACAACATGGAGGGGCACGAAGAGCAATTGAAAGAAAACAAAGAAAATAATTACAGCAGAGAGGTAAGAGAAAAGCTTGGTGTCCTCTCCGTTACGTCAATGATTTTACACTTGAATGAAGGATTACATAAATTTCTATCCACTAATTTGGTTCTTTGCATTCCAGTGTGTCGTTTTTCATGAGCTTGGCTCTGACTCTTAGAAAGCTTCGGATTTGTAAACAAAGAAGTGCACTCCTGTCTTCTCCGTTACAGTCCTCTCCGTTACGGAAGTCTCCTCTGCATTTCGTAACGGAGAGGACAGGTTTGTAACGGATAGGACAAGTTCTTAAATTTAGATCAATATCTACCCCAGATGTGATAATTTTTAATACTTCTGCATTTTAGGAGAAAGTAACACAAAAGCTAACCATTGACAACTGTTTTCCAATCAGATTGACTATCACACAATGCCACCTTAGATCTAAATTTAATCTAGATCTAGATAGGTTGCACGCATTCCGTAAAGCACTTCCCGTTAGCAATAATAATTACATCCGTGAATTTGTCGTGGGTACATTTTTATGAGTGAAAATTTACTGATCTGATTTTAAAGTTTGTGATCATAAGTAATGTGCTTTAAATAGAAGCCTTTTTATGCCTCTATAACAAAAGGTATGAAATAATTTTTGTCTTAAATTTATCTTTTTGCTGGTTTTTTTTCACCAGAAAATGTCTGCTAAAGAACGGATGCAAGCATACCGGGCAAGATTAAAAGCAAACAAGGCCCAGCACGACAAGGTGAAAGAGAAAGACAGGAAAAGAAAGAAAGAATCTTACACATCTGTGTCAAGCATGTCAGATCGGCAACACAGAAAAACAAAGAAGCAGTGGAAGGCATCAAAAAGAACGTGGCGACAGAGCAAACAACAATCAGGACAAGACTCTTCACTCTTTCTATATTTGTACCATACAAAGTTGTATAATGGATTCGCACATGTATTATAATTTAGTTATTTTTAAACTATGATGGTCATTATTATTATTTAGTGAAAAAATAAAGAAGAGCACCACCTTAAAACTTGCGAGAATAAAATTAATAGTTAACATTGTAGTGTAACTGTACAAGTTAGTGCAGTATTCAATCAATTTTATTTAAATGTCTTCTCCGTTACACAATTGTCTTCTCCGTTACACAATTGTCCTCTCCGTTACATATTTTAAAAGTTGCATAATTATGTTTCTTTGTGAAAAAATAAAGAAGAGCACCACCTTAAAACTTGGGAGAATAAAATTAATAGTTAACACTGTAGTGTAACTGTACAAGTTAGTGCAGTATTCAATCAATTTTATTTAAATGTCTTCTCCGTTACACAATTGTCTTCTCCGTTACACAATTGTCCTCTCCGTTACATATTTTAAAAGTTGCATAATTATATTTCTTTGTGAAAAAATAAAGAGGAGCACCACCTTAAAACTTGGGAGAATAAAATTAATAGTTAACACTGTAGTGTAACTGTACAAGTTAGTGCAGTATTCAACAAATTTTATTTAAATGTCTTCTCCGTTACACATATGTCTTCTCCGTTACACATATGTCTTCTCCGTTACACATATGTCTTCTCCGTTACACAATTGTCTTCTCCGTTACACATATGTCTTCTCCGTTACACAATTGTCTTCTCCGTTACACATATGTCTTCTCCGTTACACATATGTCTTCTCCGTTACACATATGTCTTCTCCGTTACACATATGTCTTCTCCGTTACACATATGTCTTCTCCGTTACACATATGTCCTCTCCGTTACGTATTTTAAAAGTTGCATAATTATGATTCTTGTGCAGATTTAGTTGAAAGATTAACTTTAACCAGTTCTCCCACCTTTATAATATATGTTAAAGCAAATATTGACTGCATAAGGTCCTTAATATGAGTGTAAAGCAATGTGGAACACAAACAAATCTATTTTGATTTTCAATATTGACTTTTGTTTTTATTTTACAACCCTTTAATTTTTTTTAATGTATGTAAAAAGTTGATTAATAGATACAGTGGGTCCCATTTATGGTTTCAAGGAATAAAAAACACATAATTTGTTTTAATTTTTATTTTTTATGAATTTTTTTTCAAATATAACGGATAGGACATTTTTTCCTGTTTCCGAAAGTTCAAGGTCATTTGCTGGGTCACCTATGTGACATTAAGGTCCAAATTTCTGGCATTGTTATCTTAAATGTATGTACTTATCAAAAATCTACTCCAGAATAAAGACACCATTGAATGAAAAATTGAGTTTCACATCTTTGCTTTTGTCACTTTTTTGAAAAAGTCCCATATATATATATACATATATATATATATATATATATATATATATATATATATATATATATATATATATTCATATACATATTACATCATTAATAATTTTTACAAAACAAAAAAATATTGAATTCAATTTCAATTATTGAGATGGACTTTTTTAACGTGTTGATTGTAATGAAACTGAAACATTCCATATTGAAGTGGTTTGAGTTTTCCAAAATGTTAGACTTAATAAATCTTATATGCAGTGATTATTCATGTTCTGTATTGATCATTCCCAAAATAAATTATTTCATTCAGTTTAATTTTTATGTGTTTATGATTTCTCAAACAAGGTTTTTTTTGTAATTTTTGTAATTTAAAATTGTTAACTTGCATTTAAAATTAACTTAAATTAGAAAAAAAAGTAAAAATAATAATAATAATAATAATAATAATAATAATAATAATAATAATAATAATAATAATAATAATTTTTTCTTTTAATTAGCTAGGAGTAATTCTGCGGTCATTGGTTCAGACAATGTTAAGATGTCCAGTATTTCGGTTAGCTTCTTCTCTTCCTACTTTCCTCTAGCAGGTCATGCGTTATGGCTCTTCACGGGGTATGATGGCTGCGAAAATCTATGTGAACGAAATATTAGCTTATTAAAAAGGTTTCATGTCTCATGCTATATGGTAGAGAAGCAAATCACATTTTATAGCCTATCTTTTGACTCCTCACCTTCTGAATTTATCTTTCAGGCTATGCGTTGACAAAATCATAGGCAATCATTCGTTTTTTTTTTCGGATCGACCCCTCCTCCTTACTCCTTCTTGCCTTCTTTCCATTGTAGGTGATATCATCCAGTCAACCTCTTATTTAGAACTTGGCAGCTAAAACAGAATTTTAAACATGAGTGTGTGCCAAGTATGAATAGTTTCATAACCTAATTTGGTTACATTATTCAAGCTTCCACAAAATAAAAATGAAAAAAATTCTTTATGCCCGTTCCTTGCCTTCTTTCCTCTCCCTTATTTCAGTGTATGCGTAACCCATTAATCCAAGCATGTAAAGTGCCAGAGTCAAAATGATGCCGTGATATAAACAGGCTGTGGAAGCTACACACAGGAAGATGAAGTATGCGAGGCTTTTCACACAATAAGCGGCAGCATAGGCTGAAGGCAGTTGCTCTGTGGAGAACACGCCGCCTATGAGTGCTGGGAAAAAAACGTAAATGGAATGAAGAATTAATTGATTCTATTTAAGGTTTTATAAATGCTTAACGATGTATCCCAATACATTATAAAATGTTTTCCACGCCCTATAAACGATTCAATATACGGACATAACGACAGTTAATAGAGTCCATCGGTTTTTGGCAAAATAATGCCATGACAAGACATTAAAACAAAAGTTTCTTGACATGGATTGTCCTTGAATGTCCCATTAAGCAGGAAGAAATTTACACGACAAAATTATATGTACGATCGACGATTCTCAATTGATTGCAACCCCAAGCGAATGTCCATTTGGCAAGAATCAATATTATTATATTTGCTATGGTGATTAGTAGTTAAAAATCAAAAGAGGATTGATAAGAATGGTAATTACTAATCACGTTCAAAACGAGAAAGATTGATCTTGCTCGCGAAGATCTCAGGCAAGAAGTCAAAATATTTGGTTCGAGATACGAAAACCTTGAAACCTTAAAAAAAAAACAGAACATGTATAAAAATAGCTAAACATCCCTTCCTCCTTCCCCCCCCCCCCCCCCCCCCCCCCCCCCCGAAAAAAAAACAAAACAAAACAAAAAACCAAACAATTAGATAATGACTTTTTCTTTATCATTTGAATCAGGAATCCCCTTTAATAGTGCAGCCAAAAATGTACATTGAATAAAAGGATTTCCATACTTCTGGGTTGTTGTTTTTTTTCATTACCCTGTGATCTTTTCATTGGAAGGGACTGTGCTTTGAAAAAATAGAACCATGAAAGATAACACTTACACAAAGGCTACAATTTGTTATAAATACCTTGTTGCTGTGGCTGTAGAATCCCCTGTGCGAATCCAGCAATCATGGGTACAATCAGCAGCACTGAAGGACTTGTCCTATAGTCAGGTTCCCACACCAGTAATATCACTATAGTCGCTATATCGATGCCCATGCCAGTGGCAAATTGTAAGATACGTCCAGTGTATCGCACTAGATAGTTGGCAGTAAGAGCTGTAATAGACGAGACGATTCCTAGGGCTACCATGGAATACCCAACCCATTGCACGCCAACTGCACAGCTCACAAATGCCTAAATTTAAAAGGAAAATGCAGTAGGCAATGCAATGTGCAAATGTAGAAAGAAGTAGGAATATAAACAAAAGTAAAAGTTTTTAGATTACTTAAGTTTCAAAAGTCTTAAAACAAATACCACTTGGATAGACTATCATTGATCAATGCAAGTTAATGCGAAATTAATAAACTTTTGAAACATTTACTTGTCTATGAGACATATCCTCAATGAACTTGTTCTTATGTCACCATTTACTTGTTAAAGACTCTTAATAAACATTCTCCTAAGTCTTGACTTATATACTATATATCATCAAAAACATATGTACATATATCTCCTCTACAGAAACTACGTATTATATAAGCATTACCTTTGTATATCCGGTATATGTGACCATGAGCATAATAGATTGAGCCATGATAGATGGAATCAAGACCACAAACTTTGGGTTGATCATCATAGACAGGCAGCTCAATGCATGATTTTTCATCGTTTCAGCTTTGTCATCTGAGCTTGTGATCTTTAAATGCGGAAGTCCGATAGCAATGATGGCCAACCCCATGATGTTACAAAAAGTGAAAGACCCAAACAGAATATTTAAAAGCTGTGTTGATGGTCTGTCGAAATTCAGAGAATCATTAAAGCTAGAGCAAACCCTGACACCGCATTTGTTTTCTGTGAGAAGCGTCTCATTGTACGTTTTCGACTGAAGTATTACCGAAGACATTAAGTTTCCTGTAATCTGTGTCGCTTTGAAACTGCAGTAAAATATTCCATTGAAGAAGCTTATAGTTCCGTACAATTTTGTCTTTGGTAACTTTTTGTAGTAAATGTAACTGGTGCTCATAGCAGTGATGTAGACGCTTCGAGACATACCTAGTCCGCCAATAGAAATTCCCCCAGCGGCAGAGACAGGTAGGAGTGTTGCCCAGCTGGGTATGAAGTTTGAACAGGTGTAGCAAAGATGACCCAGGTAACCCAAACAGAGGATGCCTTTGTGGCCTATGAGCCTGGCGCATACAGGGCCAAATAGAGACCCCAGTAGCATGGAAGCATACATGATGGACAGACTCATCTCGCCCAAGTGACCAGCTGCGTTCAGGCTGCTCTGTAAAAAGCAGGCAAGTATGAATAAATGTCTTCATAAATATTTTCATAATTTCTTGTAATATAAAGAGATACTCCAGGACTTAACAGGTAAAAAAAAAAAAAAAACAACAAGAAAGCGAATTTCCTTTTCATAGCTTTGGAGACAGAACCGATAATATTGTTAGTGGCTGTCAAGGTAAAATACGCCCTTCTTGTTATTGGGCTGGTTAAATTAGTCAAACACCCGCCCCCAACAGGCTGCATGTACCCAAAATTATTTGCAGTAACAAGCATCGTTATATTTGAAACAATTGCATTACCGTGAAGATTAACGAAAATGGCAGCGTTCACGTATGTCTTGATTTGCTTCCTTCGTAATCATATGAAAGATATGCCAGATACATCCTAGGCATTACAATATTTATTGCGTGATGCGCTTAGGACAACTTTTAATTATTTTAGAATTATATACCGGACTAACTATTTATTTTCATAAACAGCCTTTGGGGTAAAATAAAATATAAAACTGATCAAACAATTTCATAGAGTTTTGAAGCATCTTTTTGTAACTCTTATATATATATGAATCTCAAGCTTTTTATTTTAAAAAAAAGCAACAAAAAAAGCATGTAGACTACCGAAAAACTCGCAAATAATCGAATGACAAGATCAAACAATCAAATTAACTTGTAGAAAAAAATTATGCAGAATGGTAAGTAATAATATATCCTAAAGCTTTTGAATAATAGAGTTAAAATGTGTAAATTGTGTGAATGTTTGCTGAGACCAATTACGACTGAAAACCTGATTTACTAAAATAATATGTTAAGTAAGATATAACTTGATCTTTCAGTTTCAATTGGAATTAAACTTTAATAAGAACCTTAGTTTTAAAAAACTTCCAACGAGATTGAAAAGAGTTGAGAGAGAGAGAGAGAGAGAGAGAGAGAGAGAGAGAGATGAAGAAGAAGAGCAAGAACAAGAACAAGAAGAACAAGAACAAGAACAAGAAAGAAAGAAAAAGAGGCTGTTGCAGAAGAGGAGAGAGAAGAAGACAGAATAAAAAGAAAAGACAAAATAGGAAGATGTTTTTACAAAAGGATTGTAAGAGTTTTTAGAATTGCGGGGAAAAAATTAGACTTACACTTGTAAATTAGATGCTAAGACGCTGGAAAAAAAAATAGTAAAAGAAGTATTTTTTCGAGAATTGTCATACAACATACCTGCAGGTTTTGAATCGCTTCAAAAGCTGAGTAAGTGAAACCATAAGCCAAGCATAGAGCGATACAAGTCCTCCAGGGTGGGATAAGATTTTTTGGTGGCGTTATTTCTGTATTCAAGTCATTTCTCTCTTCTTTTTTAATAGGGAAATTTTCCTTTGTGTGATTCGCTAAAGATGTACCATTTATGAGTGATTGACACTCATTAGTTCTTAAGTTACTCATTCTGGCATCCCTTTTTCATTCTAGTAAGAGACGGACACAGATCATTCAATCACACGAGGATTTAACCAAGAAATTCTAAAATCGAGCAAATAATTATTATCGTATATAGGTTTGTTTCAATATGCAATAGAAATAATGATTCTCATAGACTGTTTTATTCATCAAATAGCTGAGTTGAAGAAATAGAAACACATAAAACATTCAGCTATTTCTTTCCCAATTTTTTTATTGATAAAATATGATGCAACTACTATGGTCGTTGTTCTTTCCCTATTAAGTCTAGTGTCAAAAAAGTCATAATATGAGGAACAGCTGAAAACTGACCACACTAGTCGTGTGCTTTGAAGTTATAGAACTTTGTACTGGTTCAACGCAGCCTAATTTTTTTTTTTTTAATTTGGAATTCGCTTTTTTGGGGAGATAAAAGTCTTATGTTACAAAAACAATTTTACACTCAAGTTTCTAGAAAAAAACGATCGCCATATATTTTGTTGTCTAAACTGTTCATCATTCTCTTATAAAGGGAGTGGAAATAGGATGGAGTAGGAATAAATGACAAAAAAGGAAAAAAGTTTATAACAATTTTTGTATCACCTGTCTTAATGCCTCTTCCTTGTTTGAAATTCTTATTAATACTTTTTTCCCTTTTTTCCAAAAACTAGTGCAATACGTTTTCTTCTCCGGAAAAGATTTTACTTGAAATTTAGGGAGTTTAAAACAGTTTTTTTTTTTTTTAAAACGTTATAAAAGAAAAAAGCAAAGTATCAGATAAGTAGATAAAATTAGAAATGTTAAGTTTAAATCCACGATGACTGTCACAGTATGCTTAAAATTTGATGCGTAGGAGCATTAATCCTTAACAATTTGATTCACGCGAACAAAATGATCAAATGAAAAATTCTTGTTATGTGCAATTAAAACATCAAGAGATTTTTTTTACGTTTTTGATGGGTTGTTTTGGGGTTGTTGTTTTTTAGTTGTTACCCGACAGCCCTACATAATTGATTTGAAAAAAATTAATGGTGACTCAATTTATTTATAGAACTAAGTTATTCATTGCACAAAGATGCGCTTCTAAAATAATCTAATTTTCCCTCTTTAATGGAAAAAGTTTAAACCTATTCTGAATCTGCAATCGATCTATAATGATCAATCTCTAAAGATCTGAAAAGTATCATCTTTTGTGCTATACTTTAATTATTATGTGAAAGTATTATATTAGTTTAACTAAGAAGAGCGCATGCGGAATATCGAAACAATAATATTGACATCACTTCTTTTGTCAAACTCGATAAAGGGAGGTCATCGTTTGAATTTAGCTTACATAAACACACTCTGAGGATTGAAAAGTACTGCGCTCCTCTAAGGCAATCCAGCTAATATTTCAAACGAACGAAAGGCTCTCACAGTTGCTTGTTCAACAGAATGGTATCTATTTTTTTCCTTCTTCAATATGTGACAGTTTAAATAACACTGTGATTCGTTTCGAACCTATCTGCTTGGCTTGTTATTTGAAAATGCAGTTCTTTTATTTTCAATTCGAATAATATCAGGATACATTATCAACCATTTTTTTTTTGTTCTAATTATGTTTATTCATGCACTCGAATGAGAGCTATCTTTTAGATGCAAATCCGAATTGGGTATCATTTTTCGTTTGTGTGTTCTACTGTATAGGAATGATTGAATAATAACTATTGCCTTGGTCGACGACTGCATGTCGCATTGACTTTTTTCAGACGTTTTGCGTTAATTAATACGGGTTTTTTTCATGCTTGCTTGTTTTTCCTTTTTTTTTTTAAAGTTGCTCCGATATACTGAGCTGAGTATTGCTATATACTTTTTGAAACGCAAAACAGTATAGACTTTACAAAATAAAATCAACATTATCTCCGCATTTATAAGTTGTGATATTTTTAATATCGCTACCTTCTTGACTCTTGTTGCACCATCGAACTTCTTAAAACAGCAAGCATCAGCTGCAATAAATTATGGAATGCATCTATCAGATATGTGTTTCATTTCTTGAGCTTTTATTGGCATGGAAGGTGTAATGGATAGTGATTATGACAACAAACTAGATTTATCAATGCAAGGCAGCCATTGTGGTTTTACAGGAAGACTGTTTATTATTGTTTTCACAAGGGACATCACTCTTTAATTACAGTAACATTTTGGTGGCAGTGTATAAATGTACAGTTGGTCGATATTTTAGTGATTACTTTACCAAGGGTTAGATCTATTACTTTATTACATTCCTTCACCCTTAGTTAATGACATTGACAATATGCAATTACAAAACAAATAATACAGCATGGCCAAATGAATCAATAATCATGATCAATTAATTTACTACATGCAACTTATCTGCATTAATCAATGAATGATCCTATAATTGACAATCTGTTATGGACTCAGTTAAGTTTGTGATATTATTACGTGACTTATAAGAGTTTGATGCTGCATGCATTTATTAATTTCTTTAGGGGCCATGTGGCTGTGAAAATACACAATAACATAACAAATTGAAATCTCATTCAACCTTAAAGATCTGCGACAAATACACAATATATAACAGAATGAAATCTCATTCAACTTTAAAGAACTAATCTATCTGGAGCCTTGGTTATCCTATTTGACCTTCTCAGTGGCCGTGGGTTTGGTGAGCCTGAGCCTTGGTTTGGCTGACTTTCACATTGATTTGTCAGAGGTTGAGGTCTAATAGAAGCGGGGCTTTCAGGCTTGCCCAAATCGACAACCACTGATTTAGAGTCTGGTAGTGGTATATCACTAGTGCCAGAACTTAAAGGTGTGTCTGATTCATACTCTTGTGCACATGTGACCCTGATCTGGTCAGCGTGTCTACGCATAAGAAGCCCATCATTTGCTCTTACTTTGTAGGACACTGGTCCTGTACTTTCAACAATTTGACCTGGTATCCATCTTTCACCCTTCCCATAATTCCTCACATACACACTATCATGAATGCCAAATTCTCGCTCACTTGAGGTTCTGTCATAGTTTAGCTTTTGTTTACATTGATGCTGGGATACAGAACTCTGAACAGTTGGATGGACAAGATCAAGGTGTGTTTTAATCTTTCTACCACATAACAGTTCACAAGGTGCTACACCAGTGGTAACATGTGGTGTGCTACGATATCTTGCTAGGAACCTGTTGACTCTCTCACGGAGTGAACATATTGAACCTAGTTTGATCATTGCAGTTTTAAAAATACCAACTGCCCTCTCTGCTAGACCGTTCCCAGCTGGGTGGTACGGTGAAGTGGTAATATGTTCTATTCCATTTGCAGAACAAAATGTTTTGAACTCTAGAGATGTGAAGGTTGGACCATTGTCCGATACTATTTGGTCAGGTAGCCCATGTGTGCTAAAGATTTCTTTAAGTTCAATAATTGTATCTGAAGCTGTGATTGTGGTCATTGTTTTAACATCTATCCATGTAGAATGTGCGTCAATCACAATCAAGAACATCTTGTTCAAAAATGGTCCGGCAAAGTCAATATGGATGCGTTTCCATGGCTCAAGTGGCCAATCCCAGTTTTGCAAGGGTGATTTTGCAGGTTGTTTTGCATGCTGGGCGCATGTTGAACATAGCTTAACAAATTTCTCAATGTCTGCATCCATATTGGGCCACCAGTACCACGATCGAGCAAGACTCTTCATTTTAGAGGCACCAATGTGCGTGTCATGCAACATGCTAAGAACCTTGTTTTGGAGGGTCTTTGGAATTACAACTCTTGTTCCCCATAGGATACAACCATCTTCCAAACTTAGCTTTAATTTCTTGTTCTTAAATGGTCTCAGTTCCTCTTGCACACACTCATCAGGCCATCCATTCAGACAGAACTCATAAACCTTCATTAAGCATTCATCTGTCAAAGTTTCTCTTTTAACATCATTCACATTGACAAATGAGTTTTCCATCACATTAAAGATCATTTCAATATCTTCTGGTATGTAGCTAGAGATCTCAGTGTGAAGCGGTAGACGACTTAGACCGTCTGCACTATTTTCAACACCCGCCTTGTGTTTTAGCTCATAGTCATAGGCAGCTAGAGTGATAGCCCATCTCTGGACTCTTGGTGAACAATGCTCTGGGATAGCTTTGTGTTCCCCAAATAACCCAAGGAGGGGTTTGTGGTCAGTAATTATGGTAGCTTTCTTGCCAAAGATGAACTTATGAAATTTCTTAACACCAAATATGATGCCTAACCTTTCCCTGTCTCTCTGGGAATAGTTTCTTTTAGCTCTGTTTAATGACCTACTGGCAAATGCTACAGGGCGCTCTCCACATTCATCAATTTGTGACAAAACTGCTCCAACGCCATCAGGCGAAGCATCACATGTCAATACGTGTTTTTTACCTGGGTCAAAGTGGACAAGCAAGGTATCGGATGACAAAGCCCTTTTTGCTGCACTGAACGCAGATTCTTGATCTCTGTCCCACTGCCAAGGAACATCCTTTTGCAGCAGTTTGTACAATGGGGAAAGTATGCTTGACAAATTTCCCATGAATTTTGAGTAATAATTAATCATACCCAAAAATGCTTTCAATTGCTGAGGATTCTCAGGACTGGGGGCGTCTTTGATTGCCTTTGTTTTTTTATCCTGTGGTCTGATACCCTGTTTGTTCAGCTTATAACCCAGAAAGTTTATCTCTTCAAGCATAAACTGACATTTGTCTTTATTCACTTTCAGACCCTTATCACCGATCACCTTCAACACCCGTTGAAGTGTTTGAAGATGCTCAGTGTCATCTTTCCCAGTGATGTACAAATTGTCAAAGTAAACACACACATTTGGGACGTCAGAAAAAATGCTGTCCATTACAGCTTGAAAAATTCCTGGACTGGATGATATTCCAAAACACAACCTCTCATACTGATACAAACCCTTGTGGGTGTTGATAGTTGTATATTTTTTGGAATCAGGGTGAAGTCCTAATTGTGTATAGGCATGTGAGAAATCTAGTTCTGTAAACTTCTCTCCCCCAGCTAGTTTTAATGAAATGTCTTCAATGTTGGGATTGGGTACCTGTTTTGCTCAATTTTCTTATTAACAGTGATCTTATAATCCCCACAGATTCTTACAGAACCATCTTTCTTTAGTACTGGTACAATGGGTGTAGCCCAATCTGAGTGTTCTACCTTCTTGATAATGTCATTTGACTCTAGCCTGCCCAGCTCATTTTCTATCTTTTCCCTCATGGCATAGGGTGGAACTCTTGCCTTACAGTATTTTGGGTTAGTATCCTTAACACTGATCTTTACTGTTCTATCATTAAGAAACCCATTGTTCCCAAACGCAGAACTATTGTCTTCAATTAGACTTCTTAGTTCTACCTTTGCCTGTTCAGGGTTAGATTTTCCATGAATTGTGAAAATGTCCTGCCAATCTAGTTTAATATGCTCCAACCAATTTCTTCCTAACAAAGGAGGCCCCCCACCCTTTACAACAATCAAAGGAAGTTGTCTTTGCTGACCTCTGTAGCCAACGCTGATGTCGCACTCCCCAGCGACTGGGACGCTCTCTCCGGTGTAGGTTTGAAGCTGCTTCTGGCACGGTTGCAAGGGCACAGTACCGTCTGTAGCTGCATGGAAATCTTTCTCAGTCATGACGGTGAGCGCAGCCCCCGTGTCAAGCTGAAACTCGATGTTCTTGCCGTTGACAGTCATCTGGACGTTGATTGGTGTCGGATTTGACGAAGAAATGGAGAAGAGGTTGAACTCCGGTAGCGCATCACTACTCGGGGCCTGGACTGGAGTATCAATGAAGTGTTGGCGCTGATGGTGGGACTGATTCTGCCTGCGGCTACTCCCTCGTTGTGGACTGAAACTGGGAGCTGACGTTTTCGACAGACAGGCTTTAGCGATATGGCCCTGTTTGCCACATTTGTAGCAGGACGCAGTCTTGAATTTGCACTGGTGTTGTGCATGCGGGCCGTTACACCGATGACACTTGTTATTTGTTGCCGTGAGCATTAGTCTTGGTCTGTCTTTGGTTCTTGTAGTTGCTCTGGTTATGTCTACTTCTGTGGTCTACTGCATTAAGAGCAGGTGGACCCATAGCTTTTGCAGCCTCATGCGATCTCTCCATTGAAGCTGCTAGGTGTATGGCTTTGTCTATAGTAAGGTCTCGCTTCAGGATAAGTTTCCTCTGGATATCACTGTTATTTAGACCAGTCACAAATTTTTCACAGAGTCTATCATTGAGGGTTTCAACAAACTCACAGTGTTCACTCAGGTGTCTTAGTGCTGCCACAAAATTAGCTATTGATTCACCTGGTTGGCGCGTTCTTGCGTCAAATTTTGCTCTACTCAGAAACTTGGGCGGTGAAGGTGCATGATGGTCTTTTAACAGCTTACAAAGCTCCTGAAATGATTTTTCTGCAGGTTTACTGGGTGCAGCCAGATCTTTCAGCAATCTGAACTGCTGCGGCCCAACTACAGTTAGCAATATAGCTCTTTTCTTCTCGGGTGCACTCACGTTGTTTGCTTCTAAGTAAAAATCTAGTCTGTCAAGATAGTCATTTATGATGTTTTCTTCTGTTTGGTTAAATTCATTTTAATATGGCCATACAAGGCCATGGTGCTAGCAATACTTCTCTGAAATAGCTCTTTGTAGCTTGCTGTTGTTGATTTTCGGAAGTAACGCTCTGGTGAGTTCGCCTCGTCGCCAGATGTAATGGATAGTGATTATGACAACAAACTAGATTTATCAATGCAAGGCAGCCATTGTGGTTTTACAGGAAGACTGTTTAATATTGTTTTCACAAGGGACATCACTCTTTAATTACAGTAAGATTTTGGTGGCAGTGTATAAATGTACAGTTGGTCGATATTTTAGTGATTACTTTACCAAGGGTTAGATCTATTACTTTATTACAGAAGGCTATTTCAGTGGAAAATAAGCAGTTTGTTTGTTTGTGGTTTCTTGTGTGTGTGTGTGTGTGTGGTTTTTTTCTGTGACAAAGATTAAAAAAGGTTATTGATGGAGTAGTGTAAGAGAAATAATTCTAAAGAGAAAAAAAAATACATCTTGAAACAAGAATGAAAATTTTCAAACACAAAAAATATATATATATAAACAAATAAATACATAAAACAAAATAAAAGGTGGTGATTAGAACTTCATCTGTTTTATTATAGAGAGATTTATTAATAATTGTTGATATTAAGTACCACTTTAAGCCATTTACGGTGAATGGTGTTAAAAGTTTATGTTCTTTTTTGTGAGGGCCCAAGTGCCACAGTTGTACAAAAGCACAGATTTCATCAAAGCGCGTTTACAGTTTTAAGCCTCGTATATTGTTTTATTTTATCGCCTCCTTTCCAGACTTGCGATTTAATGTAGAGATGCGGTTGACAGCTGATTTCTTCGGCAGATATCTTTGCTATTACCGAGGAGGGAACCTATTTTCTTTACTTTCTGTCAGTGCTCATTTTGGCTGTTTTGAAGTTGCGTATTCTATATTAATGGTATTGACGTGGAGGTTTACACTCTTTCAAGTGTTTAGGGATTTTATTCACGTAATTGAAGCTTGTATTGATATCCGTCAGCTGCGTAATCAAGCTCCAAACTATCATCGCGATTTTGCGCTCGCTGCCTGTTTTATATGCGCCCATCTTTTACATAAGAAGGATCGGACATCAACTGTCGAGTGAACCGATACTATCAATAGATTCATTTAACTTTGTTCTCTGTGTAATCTTATTTTAAGCTTTAAGAAAGATATTTCCTCCACAGGCCGGTGTGTTTTATTTAGCGACCTTTAAGGTCACTAGTTTCTTATTCGGCTTTGATAATCGTCTAGTTCGAGACATGAGGTTTACAGGTTAGATTAGGCGGCGTTTATGTAGAGTTTAGTTAGTCGTTCATTTTTGTTTAGACTTAAGTCATCGAAAATAGAAAATCATAGTATTTCGAAATTTTTTTCCACACAGAAAGTAACATTTGCTATCCATTCTTTATTGATGAAAGAATCAGTCCAGCAAGAAGTAACTTTGGCCCTTAGCCGAAACAGAAATCCTTGGAGATGTTATGAAAATAGATGCTTTACAGATAATCTTGAAACAAAAGAAAGATTTTTTTTAATGCATGGAGCGATTTAAAAGAAAAAAAAAGAAAAGTAAAGAGAAAAGGTAAACAATAAATAAATCAGTGTTTGATCAAAACGTATTACATCATGACACAGTGTGATTTGGAGGCGTTTGTGTTTTAGTATGCGTGCCTATGTGTGTGTGTGTATGTGCAGTCGCCGCCGCCGTCTAGACAGAGATTGAAAGTGTGAATTCATACATATACGAAGGGTCAAGGACAGCGACTGGGTGCCTCCCGCCGCTCTTCCTGAGACTTGTTTAGACTAGGGGTTGTGCAACTTTTTCATAGATCTAACATAATTATATTTCTAGCTGAAAAAGTTTAACGTTTAACTCTACTAAGGGCAAAATTAAATATTTACATACGTACTCTATTAATATTAATTTTATTACTAGATCTATGTGGGAATTTTAAAAACAAATGCTGGTGCTGATGGCGGAATGTTAGGTATAGGCAAGAGAGATATGTGTAGGCGTAAATTATAACAGATAGAGAAGCAGAATTAAAAAAAAAAACAGATTGTTTCCTATTCACTCAAGGAAAACAAGCGGCTTCATTTTATATTTATCTTTTTACTTTAACAACAGTGGGATTCAATTTCAAGGGAAGTATGCAACTGTTATTCTGTTCTTACTTTTTTCCTCACTTTTAAATCTGTTGAGAGCATCCTGAAACATCAAACATAATACATGTACACTTAATTCATAGTCCCTCGAGCACTATAGAGCATCGTGCAACATTGTTAATAATACATGTACACTTAATTCATAGTCTCTCGTGTAACATTGAACATGGTACAATTATTTACAAAAACTTTATACTACTCAGTCTCTCGAGCACCACAGAGCATCGTGCAACATTGTTCATAATACGTGTACACTTAATTCATAGTCTCTCGAGCACTATAGAGCATCGTGTAACATTGTTCATAATACATGTACACTTAATTCATAGTCCCTCGAGCACTATAGAGCATCGTGTAACATTGTTCATAATACATGTACACTTAATTCATAGTCCCTCGAGCACTATAGAGCATCGTGTAACATTGAACATGATACAATCATTTACAAAAAAAATGTATACTACTCAGTCTCCTCAGCACCACAGAGCATCGTGCAACATTCATTCGTTCATAATACATGTACACTTAATTCGTATGGATGGAGACTTTTAGTATCGATATGATAAAGTCAACGGAATTGTCTCCTTAGTCCTTGTAACACATTTAAAATGGATTATTCTCTCTTTACATAACAAGCACTCGTTCTTAGCTTTACTTAATTCTTCAAAATAAAAGGGACTAGATCATGTGAATTAAGAAAAATTAGCGACAAATCAATACGGAAAGGCGAATATAAGTCTGTACTTTCAAAATCTATTTAAAGATATTCAAGACCGTTATTAGAATATTATAAATTCGTCTAAGGGTGAACTGCCTTGCTCGATTTCATAGTTACCCAATTATTTAAACCTACGTGGAATGTTATGCTTAAAAGCATAGATAAACAGAGTTGGATTTCATAACATGACTTTTGTTTTTGGATTTTAACCACCCTTATATTGTCGATCTATATAATTTTTAGTTTGTGATGCGTTCGGCCTAGGTCTATACAGACACACTTTTCCCCGCATTTTTATTTTTTTTTCAGTTCGACCAAATAGTCATCTTTGACGTTTAATGACACAAACAATATTGGCATACTCAATGTAAATGAATACTCAAAATAAATTTTTTTTACGGTTAAACCAGTTTACAAAATTATTTTCGTTCTCCTTCCTCTCTCTGTCTCTATCTTTATCTCATTCTTTCTCTTTGCCTCTCTCTCTCTCTCTCTCTCTCTCTCTCTATCTGTTTGTCTTTTTGTCGGCCTCTCTCTCTCTCTCTCTCTCTCTCTCTCTCTCTCTCTCTCTCTCTCTCTCTCTCTCTCTCTCTCTCTCTCTCTCTCTCTCTCTCTCTCTCTCTCTCTCTCTCTCTCTCTCTCTATCTATCTATCTATCTATCTGTTTGTCTTTTTGTCTGCCTGTCTCTCTCTCTTTCTCTGTCTCTGTCTCTCTCTGTCTCTGTCTCTGTCTCTGTCTCTGTCTCTCTCTCTCTCTCTCTCTCTCTCTCTCTCTCTCTCTCTCTCTCTCTCTCTCTCTCTCTCTCTCTCTCTCTCTCTCTCTCTCTCTCTCTCTCTCCTTTGTTAGACGCACTGGCTGTGCAATTGTTCTTTCAGACTTTCTCTATCACACTCATTATTTGGAGTCTGATCGTAGCCTCCATCTCTGTTGCACTTTGATGACCAAAGAAGTTTTATATTCCTTAAATTTCCTGCATTACCTTACAAAGAAACAGACCACACCTCCTCCCGAAAGATTAGAATATTAAGTGCCACCGCAAGTAATAGTTACTGGTATTTTTTTTTTTTTATTAATTTCTATGCGCACCACTCAGCCGCCATGCGCATATACTCTTATGTTTACAGCTATCTTTTCATGGCGAAAGCTCCAAAGCCGGTTCTCAAAGACTTCTTGGCGGCGTCCCAGCTGGTGACTTTATCGGTGTCCATTTCGGACCCCTGTCGAGGCTGATAGACGCGGAGGTACTGGCAACTCTGCAAGCGTCGGAATTTGTCTTGGAGGGTCTGCTTACCTCGCGGGGCTTCTGACAGCTGAAAAAATTAGAAGGGAAAAAAATTCCATTATAATAGAGGTGACAACGATTACTTAATGTATCATGCCTTTTACTACAGAAAAAAATTAATGACAAGCTTTACGGACTGATTGTGACATGAGGGGCAAAGATGATATCTTGATAGGATAAAAATTATTATGAAATCGATGTTTAACTATATTCAAAATAATGATACTCCTATACGTTTTTATACTGTCAACCAATAAAGTCAAAACCCGTTTACCAGGAGCTGATGACTTCATAAAATTATATAAATAAATAGTCCAAGGTTTCGACTGCAATATCAAACATTTAGCTTGGATTCCTTTCATATATGTTTTGTATTTTTTTAATGAGATCTCTAAGCATAAGAAAAATACAGTATTGCTTTTGTTCTTGTTTTTCAGTTTTTTGGTGGGTTTTTTTTTTTTCTTTTTTTTTTATAAGTTAGGAAGATTTTTCAAAAGTGCAACTAAGGTGTAAGGTTTTCATCTGAGTATTATAAAAAAAAGGAGACATCAGAGTTGTGACTTTAGATAATATTTAAGTTTTCCTTGTTTTTTTTTGGTTTTTTGTTGTTGTTGTTGTTGTTGTTGTTGTTGTTGTTGTTGTTGTTGTTTTTTCGTATTTCTGCAAAATAAAAGTTTTTAAAAATGCAAAGTATAAGAAATGATTAAAATTCACATGTGTAAAGTGAAACTGGAGTAATTCTGATTACAAGGCCTGAGCAACATTTATGTAACGTTTCTTACTCATTTCTGTATATAATGCCTTCAACTCAAGTCTATTACACTGAATTTTTGTGTAAACAGTATGTGATAATTTTTAAAGGATTTTAACATGAAAGTTTTGATATTCAAGACAAATGAAGAGGTTTAGCAATTAATCTCCAAATTTAAGGGTGCATACTTCCGCTAAGATATCAAAACTAATTCATCATTTACGATACCTGTAAAGAGAAAACTCCTGACAAAACGCCTGCCAAGGAAAGGGTTGCTTTCTTGGGTTTCTCTGCTTCGTCGTCTTTTTTGGAAAACTTAGCTCTATCGTCATCTATGGACAGAGTTTTTGCATTTTTCATTGGGTTTTATTCATATACATGCTTTCTGCATCCAGCCGAAAAAAAAAACGCAAAAAAGTAGCTTTACTGGGTTTTTTTCGCTAAATTTGACTTAGAAAAAAAAAGTATACTTAATCTCCCTCATTGACAGCTACTAAAGCAGAACAAACAGGTAGAAACTTAACATCATTTTGAGTGGATTGAAGCAGAAAAAAAAATCCTTACATACGAAACATAGTAAATAATATCATTGAATCAAAGAAAATATAAACTTCTGAGAGCAAGATAAAACAAAGGGCTCGGCTAGACATAAATCACCGTTACCTTTTCGGAATGAATGTTGTCTTCTTCTATATATTTTATTTCTTTCCGAAGTGAAACCGTAAACACCCCACTTGAAGCATTTATTTTTTACAAAAATGTTTTAGCTCTGTCACATCTACGACACCTCAACAGATCACTATGTCTCCTATTACAAGAAATCATACAGCTAGAACATTGCTATACCTTTTGGCTTGAAGAGCTCAGTGAAGAACTTGTCAATTTTCACCTGGTGCTCCAACTCAACTCGATGCTCCTCACGGGCAAGCTTTTCCTGCTCATGGTGCAGCTTGCCACTTGGGGGCTGGAAATCGAAGCGTTTTGGTTGGCCGTACATGGGCATTACGTCGTGATATGGCTTCCTAGTAAAATTGGGAGTCATTGAATATGGAATTTCTTGAATAGGTCTTTCTAAGGGTTTTCTGATTTAACAAGAATATGGATGGCAGAAATTAAGAGATAGCATGCTATGAAGAAGAAGAAAAAGAAGAAGAAGAAGGAGAAGAAGAAGAAGAAGAAGAAGAAGAAGAAGAAGAAGAAGAAGAAGAAGAAGAAGAAGAAGAAGAAGAAGAAGAAGAAGAAGAAGAAGAAGAAGAAGAAGAAGAAGAAGAAGAAGAAGAAGAAGAAAGAGAGAAAAAAACCTCAAAGAAAAAGATAAGAGGAAAAGGGGAATGCGGTGATCAGAGAAAATAAAATTGAAGTTGATTTTGATGATGGCAATGGCAATGATGATGAGCTAGACGATAGCGAGAACGATGTATCATGCTGCCAATAATGATTATCTTGTTGATGATAATGGATATAGAGCTTGATGAGATTTTTCTTTGAAGAAAAAGATGTTTTCAGATACTAAAAAGTAAGCAAGATGAGATGGATGAATTTCGACCGATATATTGGCTTTAACACATAAGAAGGTATTTTTTTTAACTCCAAAGAAAAACAAATTAATTCCCATCCCCTTTTCACCTGCTGTATCTCACTATTGTTTCACTGTCCAGGATTTCCGCCCTTTCTTGCATTCTCCTCTCCTTCTCCTTCTTCAGCTTCTTCACCAAGTTCGGCTTACGATTTTGTGCAGGACCTTTATCAGAACACGCAACTGAAGAAGAGCTGTGGTTCTGAAGATATTCTGTTGCGCCATCTTCGACGCTACCCTCGTTCAGATCGAAACTGATTCTGCGATCGGTCCCAGGGGTCTCGTGTGTGATGACATCATTGTTTGGAGTATCCTTCAAGTGCTTAGAACCAGAGGTACCATGAATTGGCATCGAGGAGCGCTCAACTGGTTTGTGGGTATTTGTATCTGGGGAGTTCTCAGTGTCAAGAACGGGAATTTGCTCGGCGGGGCGTCCTGGCGTGTTCACCCTAGCCACATGGGATACTGCATCCGTTTGTGTGATGAGTGGATTACTCGGATCTAGAGCGGCAACCGATGGCTTTCCGATTCGGGGATTGGTTGTAGATGGCTCTATTGGAGGAAGAACTTTTTGGGCTCTGGCGGTTTCAAGAGTAACAATTGAAGAGGGACTCGCAATGGTACTTGCGTGTGGATTACGATATTCGTATACTCCTGGGCCGGAAAGTTTAAATTCTGCAGTTTCCACAATTTTTCTATGTCCATCTGGCTCCTCCTTAGATCCGTCTCGATGAACGGCCAAATTTGGATGTTCTAGTTTGGAGTTATTGATAGAATTGACCTTCTCAGGATTTGGTTTGTTTATGCTCGAGCTATCAAGAACGTCACTTCGTTGCTCACACGTTTCGGCTTTGTCAGTTTTGCAGTCGGACACACGAAGAAGGTTGCGCTTAAAGCGTTCAACTGAGCTTTTGACGGCATCTGGTGTATGATCTTCCTGTTTACAAAACACAAGCATTGAAACGGTCCTTTTATACAATGAAAAAAAATATTAGTTCAAATATCCTGTATAATATAAAATTCATTTATATCCATTTATTAAATTTGGGATTCTTGGACACACAGGGAATTAATTGTAATTTAGACTCAAGGTTTGAAAAAAGAAACTTTACTGTAATTACTAATTTGAAGAAGGCAAAGATAGATTCGATCATGATAAGATTTTTTTAGACGCTAAATTAAAAAAAAAATTAAAACAATTTCTATCACTCATACAATTACTAGCATTTTGGACACTCATAAGCTAAAGTTCTTATGTTCACATGTATTTTTGAGAAAGAGACAAACCTGTTTATGTCCTCCACCTTCGTTCTGACCTTCTAATTCTTCTCTTTCTGCTCGTTTTCTTTGAACATTCTCTCTAAATTTGGCGATCACGCGTCTCAAAAGATGTCGTTTGCGCTGTCGATGAAACAGTCTTCGAATGTTCTGCAAAAGAATTGGCGTAAATTGCTACAAAATCTTATTTGTCAGCAAACACAAAATATTGCGAACCACTGGCCTCATACCATATTTTAGAGGCTTTTAAATGTAAAACTATTTTTGCTATTTTGAAAAGGGGTTTGTAAAAACATTAAATGAATCAGATAAAACTTAAGATTAATAACAATATTATTCACAAAGTTTATTGACAAACGAGTAAAAAAGGCAATGTCTACGTTTGGGCTGTCTCTCACAGAATTATCTAAATTAAAACTTACAGAAATATAAAATAGTTTGTGGAAGATATTGATTATAATGCATGTAATTGCATGTACTTGGAAAGTACAGCTTAAGCAATTAACACTTAGAGAAGCGTTAGTTAAGTCAATGGCTTCCTTTAAAGATGTAATAGATTATGTACCATACGTTTTGTTTTAAATTCTAAGATGGCACTATAGCAATAATCCATTTAGCTAGAAAAATTTATTTTGTTTTAGGTCGTTGTTTTTTGTTTGTTTGTTTGTTGTTGTTTTTTGGGGTTGGTTTTTTTTCATACATTCGTGATCAGATATGCTTCGGTATACATCAATAAATCTCGCGCAAATTAAGTAGAAAGATATTTTCTCTGAGCAAACGTTATCCTTAGGCCCTGAACTATTTATCGCACAGGTATCACTCCCTATTTTGTAGTTTATCTCTTCTTTTGACCCAACCTCTCTGAGTTGCTCATGTTCCTCTCTCTGCACTCGTCTCTTCTCCCTTTGCACACGGCACATCACGTGATAAACTCCCAGTTGTTCCTTGCGCAGAGAGTCCAATGTGTGACTGTGTTGACGGTGCCATACGTTCAGCTGGTAATGATGGCAATAATTTATCGATGTTAAATGGTTTTTTTACACGTAAAACTGTATAATTGCAGTTTGCACCTTGATATATAATGTTACAACTCTTCGTCTTTCTTTATCAAATAAATTATATTACTCCTCCTCGCCAATTATCTCTCTCTTTGTCTTTCTGTCTCTTTCTCTCTGACCCCCTCCCCCCCCCCCCTTTTTCCTCTTTACATCTTTCTTTCTTTCTTTCTATTCTTCATACTCTTTTCCACCAATTCCATCAATAGTGAACTAGAAAACTTAACAGTTTTAAGAAAAGAAAATAGATTTCTTGTTTGATAATCCTCGCTAATGAGGCAAACATAACTAACCGAAACCACTTACAACTTCCTGCAGATCCTGTTTTCATTTATCTTGTAAATTTCAAGTAATGTATTGTAAACGCCATTTGTGAGATGCTTTTGTTACCAAGTGTGAGCTAAGATTTCCTTGCTTAAAATCAATTTTCTAGTCCATCTTGCTCAGCCAACCTACTACATCCTTACCTTGTCAGGCAAAGTTCTGCGGGAGAGCAAATTGTAAGATGGTTTTGTTCCTAAGTTCTTGCTAAGATTTCCTCGCTTAAAATCAATTTTCTAGTCCATCTATTTCATCGAACCCAGTATTTCCTTACCTTGTTAGCCAAAGTTCTCCGGGAGAGCAAATTGTAAGATGTCGTACTGTTAGAAAACTCGGCCTTCTTGAGGCGTTTCAATTTGGGAAGATCATCGCCATTAAGTCGTGAGATGGGCTTGTACGTGGACTTCACTGTGGGACGCACTGGAATAGCTGGTGGGTGTGGATTCATGGTACCGGTAATGCTCCGCTTTTATTAATAAATGAGTGGTGAAAAAGAAATAGAAAATGTGATAAAAATTTGTTTTCATTCAACAAAATTGTGACTTACATGGTTATCACCAGCATAGCAGGTCTTTACTTAAGACTAATCTTCTTTGCTTTTACTTAAATATCCTTACCTGACTTTTTATGTACAATTTTTTTCCTATTAAATTTTAAATGACAAAACCAACAATATCAACATAGCACTTAGAACAGAAGGTCAAGCAAACGTTTTAAAAGGCAGGAGAATGGATAAACTCAAAAAGATGTGAAGATGCTGAGTTAATCTTCTTCTCTCTCTGTAAAGCGGATCGTTTCTGTTTCTGTCATACCGACTCGAGTGGCGTCCAGCTCAAAAAATCTAAGAGATTATTGGCGAAGACGGTAAGACCAAATGAATGCATCCGGATGTGCGACTCACTGGATAGCTTTGTTTATCTTGAGTAAGTCGACAATGGTGCTGAATCTTGGTCAGAGATGTTGGTGTCCTTGTTGCCGATACAAGATCAAAGCCTTTCAATGAAGTACATTAATTTATTCATGGTGTTGACATATCGCTGAGGAGTCGCATCCTGTTAGCGCCCGGATTAGTTCTCAGTCTCACTGCGAGCAGATTATTCTCAAAAAGTTCACTTGTACAGAGTAAAGCATTGAAGAGACTTGAAATTTACGAGGATTCTCGTCGTTTCATAGATGAATCAAGGCACTATCATTTGAGTCATCGGGAAAGTATTACAGAAGCAAAGAGAAAAAAAATACCAAAGACAATCGGAGTAAATACGATCCATAATGATCCACCGCTGTCATACAATTTTTACTGAGCTTGCAAGCTACGACCAAAAAGAAACCCCAGCGAACATAGCGTATAAGCTCGACCTCACATACTACGAGTTGCAGATTCCGTGTATCGGCGATTTAAAACGTATCTTCTGTATTAGTAGGAAGAGAGTTAGGAAGAGTGGCACTGCAGCCACAAAAATATTATGATAGTCCCGATATCAATTTAATCAAAAGATAAACACACGTTTTTAGTATTATATTAAGACTAGTTTTCTACCACAACACTTTTAAAACTGGATCAACGAGTAAATAAAGACAGCCTTGCTACTACTCTGGATAAGTGTCATTATACAAGCGATTTGAATTAACTTGGTAAGCTGTGCGAAAAATTCTTCGTTTCATAATTCGCCTGTTTATTGATTTCTCTCAATGATCTGCATGTGGAATCCATGCTAGTAAATAAAAAAAAATTATCTAGTTGAACTCTGATGACCTTTTTTTAACTTTCTCTCGCTTTACCAAAGATATGGAGGTAAAAGCATGAGTTATTCGATGGAATATTATGAAAAAAATATACCACACGTACATTTTGCTAGTCTTGCAGTGTATTCAGCCAAAAAATTTAGATTTTTAGAATTGTGGCGAATGATGCCACATCACATCGAACTATGATAAAATATATTGCAAAATACTACATTACCCCTTCAACTCTGACACTCATACATACACACGCATGCTCTTGCTGGACAAAGAGGTAACTGCAGCTTGTCGAAAGTGAGGCGTCATTATTGTATTAATTATCTATTTTTGTCATGCCTGGGCTTTCTAAAAAAATTTAAGTTTAAGAGTGGTTTTAAGAAGTATCCTTAAAAATAACAAGCACGAACAAAAAGGGTCTGGAGATGAAGTAAAGTGATGAGCAGACTTCAGAACTTTAAATCTTACTTGAAAATCAATATTTTTTATCCTGTGCAATTTTGTAAGTGCCTTTATCTGTTTTTCGGTATTTTCTGTACAGGATTGATGCTCAGCGAAAGAAAATAGGTAAGAGTTAACCATTCAAAAAAGCACGTCAAGATGCTTATGAATGTAGTCAGGATGGCAAGCTTTTTTCCGCTTCAGGAGATAAAAGACTTTTTTGTGTTTTTACATTAAAGATACTTTTAAACGACTATTTTCTTGTGTTTTCTTTTTAGTTTCTTTGTTTGTTTGTTGTTGTTGTTGTTGTTGTTGTTGTTGTTGTTGTTGTTGTTTTGTAACCTCTTTCTATAATATATATATATATATATATATATATATATGAAAATATATATATATATATATATATATATATATATATATATATATATATATATATATATATATATATATGTGTGTGAAAAAAAAATATATATAATTATATATACACACAGTTGGACATTAACACTTAACAAAGTGCAATACAGAAACCAGAAGACAAAAAAAAAACTCACCCTTTTAAGTGCGATAAAATCAATTTCAATTAGAAATAACTAGCCGTCTTTCTTATTAACGCAAGGAAAAAAAATTTAAAAATCTTCACGAAAACATGTCTATAACTCAAGAATTTTAGACAGTCACTGATAATTAGCTTCGTTCTTTTTTTTTTCAACTGTAACTTAAGATGTTGTCCTGGCAAGGTTAAATATAAAAAAATTCCTCGTTAAAATTGTACTGTTAAAAGCTGAAAAGTAGAATTTTTAAATATCCATTCCGGCTTTCTACAGATAAGCTCTGTGACCAGATGGCAACAAAACACATTATGGGAGGATATCGGAAGGTCGCTTGCTGTAATATTGTTTGGACAGCTTGAAGAAAATTCCGACCTGTTATGGCAAACACAGATTATGATTCTTTTTTACAAGGTCGACAACCTCGTTATGCGCTGCTAAGTTTGACCTTCATTCTATACGCAGCCAATTGCCTTTTTCTTTTCAAACAAGACTGTGGACAACGCGAGACCCAATATCCTGTGATCCCCTCTAGCTCTGCTAACATGGGACTTTATTGAGATTAGCAGATAAAACAACAAATTAACGGTCAGCGTTTGATCGTCTTGTTCTGCTGTGTGAACGCGTGGTTTTCCTTTCCGTTTCTAATATATAATATGACCTTATGATTCAGCTGTCTCGGGACAGTGCCTTTTTTTTTTTGTTAAGATTAATTTTTACCCTGTGTGTTTCTCTAGGCTTGCTTTCTGGCGAATTTCTCAAGACAAGCGCTTAAAGCAAAGTATTCTATTTTTCTTTTTTTCCCCTTTCTTTCCTATATTGTTTTTCTCTAGCCTGGAGTCTCGTTTTATTACGGAAATAAAAAAAAAATATTAGTTCATGAAATAAAATTTGAACGTACCCAATTTTTATTTTTATGACAGCACTGTTACATCTATCTTTAAAAGAGACTGTTCATCGTAGGAAATATTTCATGAGCCACAAGAATAAAATAAAATTAATGGTCTTGGTGCCTGTCTGAAAAGACCAGCAACCACATTCCGAGAGGATTCATAACTGTGCTGTTAATGTTAAAAAGACATGCACCTAATGGCCTCTAACGTGAGACAAGGACGGTCAACTGAGGACATTCATATTTCTTGATCCAAACATATTAGCCCCACATCCAGAGGAAGCAGCTATGGCTTAAGTGTCACTTAGGTTATGATTATAGGCCAAGCATTGACTGCCTTAACTCAATATTTACAGATTATTTGACGCGGTTGCGATGACTAAACGGCTCAAAGAGGTTCGGCGAGTGTGGAAGGCTTGGAGCGGTAATGACCAAGTTCTACTTCAAAGCGACAATGGTATGAGTTTGTTATGATCAGGTTTCCGGACTAGAGAAAGATGTAAGCTTAACGGGTGGATGTAACTTTAAACCCTTCCCATTCGTAGGCTGTGTCAGTTATAACACACTATCCATTGTCGTATCAATTGTCCGTAATTAAGTGGAGTTCCGTGTGTTTATGAAAATGGACCAGTACCGGTATGGCATTCCTACTTCTCACTTACACACAATGGCCGGTATCAATGGAAGCGTCAGCAATCCATGCAAAAAGCATTGGCTTCCGATCTCCGGAGGTGATTTACTTTCGTTAATACAACCCACGCCAGAATTCTAAAGTGCAATTAATATTTAAATATACTCTAATCTTTTTATACTTTTTTTGGATCATTATGAAAAATAAAAGTAATTTTACACACGGACCATGCGTTCTTCTTAAAGGGTTTAGGCCACGTTCATTGTTGTTGCTTTAAATACTACCTTACTAATTATTTCCCTTGCTCTTTAAATACACACTCGCACCCAAGCCCCAGCAAATTGACTCCAGGGTCCAGTTTGTAGTACGGGGTTTTCAGCTTGTCACAGAATTGGTTTAATGCGGTAAACACACTCTTAATAGTACAACAAGCCACCAACTGCCTTGTAGAGAAAAGGTTAAACGAAGTAGGTTTCTGTTGTCTTCATATCAGTGAATCTTGTCCATCTCCAGTTTTGTTGCTTTGATTACATAAAAATGATATTGGCGCTTTATTAATCTTATTTACATGATAAACTCTTTAAAATAGAAGTAAAACTTTTGTGTAAAGGATTTTGCCAGTCGCGCGAGCATCCTAAACTTAAGTTTTAACTTCTCGTTATTGAATTTGAAGCTCATTCGACAAGTCAATCAAGTTGTAAAAATTTCACATAAATTATTTAATTGGGACAGTTTTTCTGATTTTGAAAACAAAAAACGTTATTGCCAATGTTTTGAACAAGCTAAATAAAAAATAGGCGTTTGTGTAGAGCAGGAAACGGCGAGTTTTACGAGTATTTTAATGTATGCAAGAAATTAATGCTCTTCTGGGGAAGAATGGGGAAGAAATCGTAAAGGGCCATAAGCGGTGCTCACGCACAGCTGATTGTTTAGCAATGATAGAACTCATTGGAGATTGGTTTTGAGCTCCATTGGTATTTTAGAAACATTTCTTCCTCTGGCTGTTGTTACTTTTGTGGGTTTTTAAAGCGTTAACTTTGTTAATGTTGTAAAATCGGTGCAGATTTTAACCCAGAGGTTTTTTTAATCCACGTACATCAAACATCTAGCCGTATCAAAATTTAAAAAAAAATTGATGGTCATCCTGTTGTTACAGTCTGATAGTGAATGTACCAAAGTTGTAAAAAGCATTTACATATTCATTTATTATCATAAATTACATTTCATTGCTTCATTGAAACCTGATGTATTTTAGAGTTTCGAACTCTACATTAAACAGTCAATTTGTTAATTTCATGTAAAATTAATTTCTTGATATGAACCATTCAAAATAAGAAGATACTAAGCTGATAGACCAAACGAGTGCTCTTTAGATATGAAAAGTGTACCAAGCTAACGAAATGCCTTAAGCCTAGGCATAATCCTAGTTTTAATTGCGACCTCTAATGTTGGTGCGAGACTAAGACGTTTTAAAAATGGAAAACAAAATCAAGTGGAAAAAGCAATGGAAGATAAGAACTAAAGAGCAGGATAATGCACTAATAATAATAATAATAATAATAATAATAATAATAATAATAATAATAATAATAATAATAATAATAATAATAATAATAATAATAATAATGATGATGATGATGATGATGATGATGATGATGATGATAATAATGATAATAATAATAATAATAATAATAATAATAATAATAATAATAATAATAATAATAATAATAATAATAATAATAATAATAATAATAATAATAATAATAATAATAATAATAATAATAATAATAATATTAATAATATTTATTATTTAGCTCTTTGTGTAACCTCCTATTACTTTCTTTTATTGTTGACTTCATGATTCTTTTTAAATCACACATTTTGTCTGACAGTCTCTCTCTCTCTCTCTCTCTCTCTCTCTCTCTCTCTCTCTCTCTCTCTCTCTCTCTCTCTCTCTCTCTCTCTCTCTCTCTCTCTCTCTCTCTCTCTCTCTTTATATATGTGTCTATAGTATAAAAGCAGGCGTCTGCTGTGTTAGAATGGTCCTTCGATATATCTGCATTTCCAGCCCCACACCGTTGGCAGGTGAGTTTCGGACAAAATCGTCAGTGCCCTATGGCAACTTAGGTATGATTATACAAAAACACTTGAAATCAACATATTGATAACGGGCTATCTCAAACAACAAAACAAGCAAAAAAATATATCAATCTATCTTTCTATCTATTGTCTTTTCCAATCTCTTTCCCTCTTTATCGGTTTAAGCTTTTATTTTTTCAATCCCCTTTCCTATCTCCATTACCACCTTAACCCGCTGTGCTTCAGTATTTCTTTCGCTTACCTTCTCCAAACTTTTCTTTATCTATGTTTCCATCTTTATTCTTTCCTTTTACTTTTTTTTTCTCGTTCCCTCGTTCATTTTTTACTTCTCAAGCAATAGACTATATGAATATGTTGAGACTATAATCATATCAGCACTATCTCGATCCTGAGTTTTGCAAGACATGCAGTCAAGCACATGAAATGAGAAATTATGAAGCAAATTTTTAACATTCTCCAGCAAAATGAAAAAGTTTTAAAACACCCTTCGTGGTTTATATTTAGAAAATAAAAAAACAGCTAGCTAATTCTGAAACGTTCTAATTTATTTGAAAATTCTTGAAGATGATCGTTATCATGTAAATGCCGATAAAGTAGAGACTATGGCAGTGCACCTTTAACAGTTAAAGCCATTTTGGGGAAGGGGGGGGGAGGAATTCAGAGCCTTAAAACTAGCGTACAGAAAGGTCTTTTTAAAAATTGGGAGAGTAGAAGAAGAAGAAGAAGAAGAAGAAGAAGAAGAAGAAGAAGAAGAAGAAGAAGAAGAAGAAGAAGAAGAAGAAGACAACAACAACAACAACAACAACAACAACACGAAAGGCACTTATAATAAATGGAGAGCTGTTTTATTGGAGTAATCCTGACAGGGTGATAATGCGTTTTGACTCGCCATTGACAGGAAAGCGTTTTATTGTAATATCATTGCTGGTTTCCAACATAAAGGAAAGGAGTACAGGGAAAAAGAGTCTGCCGCAACTTTTGCATCGAGTTATGAGTTTTACATGCAGCTATCTGCATCCGTTTAAGAGCATTTTTTTTAACTGCTAGGCATTCATAACGTTTTTGCTCTCGAGTGCTGATAACTTTGGGATTAAATTGTTTCACACCGGTTTCTATGCCTTGTTCAGGTAAAGTGATTTATGGACCTTTCAACTCTTTAGAAGACGTCTCGTCTCAAATTTATTGCTCGATAACTTATCAATATATGAGTAAGCAGAGTAATGAGAAAAAGCTGTCTTGAGATACTTTCAGCTCGATTCAATGCAAAAAGAGTCTTTACCAGATTTTTTTTTTTTATGTATTTACTTCTTTGTTTATTTTTTTCTTTTTTCAACAACAAATTTGAAGATAATGATATAATTATTTTAAGAACCAAAAAGTAATTGCACCTATTTTCTGAGTTCGCCAAATAGGTTCTTTGATAGGTGCTGGCCATAGCTCGTCAATTCAGGGCAGTTTTCGGTTCATTTGGGCTTCAACCCCGCAGAATATTATGTGAACTAAATGATCGGGCCCAAATTTAATGATTTGCTCAGAGCTTATTGATCGAACTGGTGACCAGATCTGGTAGCTAAGAGCTGCATTGCTTTGTAAGGTTCGACACTTAGGAAACGTTAACTTAAGTAGAAATATTAGTTAGTGTTGCATTTTATTGTCCTCCTTCAACAAACATATCACCGCCTGTGTGCCTTTCTGTCATTCATTATATCACTGCCTGTCTGTCTTTCTGAATTTTTGTCTGATTTTTATATGTTTTCATTCTTTCCCTTAACTTTCCTCTGTCTCTCGTTATGTATTTTGGACTTTGTAAGTGTCTATGCTTGTCTCTTTAACAATCTCTCTCTTTCTTCCTCTATCTATCTATCTATCTATCTATTTGTCTCTTGTCTTCCTCTCTCATTCTCACTCTATTTCCTCCCCGCACTCTTTTTCATGTCTCTTTTTGTCCCTTAGTCTGTCTGTCATATCTTTATCCCCTCCACTCTGTCTATTTGCGCTCTCCCGCCCCCTACCCCCACCCCCTTCCAAATTCCCAACTAATCTTTTCAAACATTTCTCCCCACCCCAATCCACCTCTGTCTCTCTCTGTCTCTGTCTCTGTCTCTCTCTCTCTCTCTCTCTCTCTCTCTCTCTCTCTCTCTCTCTCTCTCTCTCTCTCTCTCTCTCTCTCTCTCTCTCTCTCTCTCTCTCTCTCTCTCTCTCTCTCTCTCTCTCTCTCTCTCTCTCTCTCTCTCTCTCTCTCTCTCTCTCTCTCTCTCTCTCTTTCGTTTCCATATTTTTCCATTCTTTTATACACAGTGATGTCTTAAGTGTAGGTCTTTTTTTTTTCTTGTTTTCAGTGCTTTTGGAATTTTGACATCGAATCAACTTCATCTCTCGAGGAGAAGCAATGCGCGAAAAGAGCGTTTTACCGTAGAATGATTTTCTTGTAGACAGCGAAAAGCCCCAGTTGGGAAACGTAATCTGATTCACCGCTAATCCTAAACATCTTAGTTACATATGCCAAAAAGGCTAGCTGGATTTTTTTTTTAATCTCTGCATCTCTGATTTACTGTCATTTTTAAGGGTGGGTGATACTAAAAAAGATAGATATATAATCTTTAATTGGCCATCTAGAGACTTGATACTTGATGTAAATGTGCAGTTGGATTGGAAAAGAAAAAAATGTAGGCCTATTTGAACCCGAACAGACATAACAGGTTGCCATGGTAATGGCGGCCTGGTTGGCAAATGAACAATAAATTTTAAAATTCAAACATTGTATTTAGAAATACTTTTGTTTAACAAAGTAAACAAAGAGCTAAAATGGACAAAATTGACCCAAGCGTCGAAAATTTTTCGTAGCAAGAGAAACATTTTTCTCCGGAAAACAGGAAATCAAGACTTTGTTTCGTTGAGTCTTCGTTATTACACCACGACCAAGGTAGGCAGAGTCAGAGTGACCACGACAGGTTTATGTGATCCCTATTTTGTGGTAACCACATCCCTGGAATGTTTGACCCTGGATGTGGGTCAAACTGAGGTCGTAACGCGCGACCAACACACGAAGAACGGTTTCTGTGTGATGTGTATGCAGATTTACACGTTTCTGATTCAAAGACTTCAGATTCTGGTATGTTTAGTGCGTGATGAATGCCGCATGCGAGATATGTCCATAATTTTCACTGAAAAATATATATATATATATATACATATTAATCCAAATTTAGGCCTGTAATTTATAACGCTTGGGTGTTTTAGCATCTCAAGGTAAAGGCCATAGCATGCATTGCAATTCCGACGGAGTGAGACAGGAATTTTACGCTGTGTTTCATGGCATGAGAGACCAGCACGTATGAGGGAAAAAAATGGATTCAGTTTTCAATTGCTCGTAATGCATTTCCTAAAATTTTGTTTGAGTTGTTTGCCTTGCGTTAACTCTTTTAAAAATCGGATCCCTTTATTTCTTAGATTAACTTGAACGATGGATTTGCACCAGATGCTATTCGGTTTCTATAGACTCATCTTTATTGGCCAAGATCAAGTCTAGATACACGTAGATATTTAGAATTTAGATAAGGCCTAGATCCAAATGATAATAGATTTTTTTATAACTTGTCACGGAGACAGTATCGTGAGTTTTACTGAAATCGTTAATTTTGTCTTATACATGTAGGCCTATTATGACATTAGACTTTACTGATGAAAAGAATCCAAAGGATAACGGGTAACTCGGCTAAGATTAGACTTAGTTTTTACACTTATAGGTTCTATAATTTTGACGACGTTTTTGGCGGTGTAAAATAGGCTTGTTATTGATTGACAATAATTATATCTTCTTTTTGTTTGCATCAACATCTTTTTGGTTTTTTTCTTTTTTTTTATCATTTATTAGCGATTTATTATTAGGCTATTATTATTATTATTATTATTATTATTATTATTATTATTATTATTATTATTATTATTATTATTATTATTATTATTATTATTATTATTATTATTATTATTATTATTATTATCATTATTATTATTACCATTGGTAGCTGTACTATAAAAATGTTATCAGTCGTCCCGAACTGGGCATAGAGACATGAATAAATTATGATATATCTATATGCAATATAAAATATTTCATAATTTTGATTCAGATTTAGGTGAAAAAAAATCATATTAAATAGGTCATAAACGTTTTAAAACAAAACCAAATACGCTTGTGTGATAAAATTAAATTAAGGACTAAGAATCCCGTTTTGGCCCATGCTTTTCATACTACACACTTGCTTCATGTGCTCTCCTAGACTTAATTGTTTTGGTGGGACCGGTTTCCAGATGGAATGTAGATATTTTCAGAAATTCCATGAGTATTTCATACTGCGACCTAAACACAAACTATTTGTGCATCTAATCCTGGCTAACTACAGTATATCCGCTTGTTTTCTAACTCTGTCCATTCTTTCAGATGTGCAGATAAAGGTACACTTAGAGTCAACACCTTGCTTTCTCTTGCTTTAAGTCATCTTTGATTGGCAGTCTTACTTTGTATTTCTTTATATATTTGCAATGGTTAAAGTCAACTCTTGCTTAAAGTAAACTAACTTTTTTCGGTCCGGAAGTGTCTACTTTATCCAGATTCCATTGTAATGCACTGAGGCCTATAACTTAGAGCTACTGCTTAAATTTTTCTTCTTTTAAGGTGCCCACCATGGATCAAAAAAAAAATTTTTTTTAACGAAAGAGAATTCGATTTTCATGCTTTGAATTCGGTCAGGCCAGTAAATGTCTTCTTTTGTGAGAGAATTCTGAAAAGAAACCTTGTTATGTAAGACACTGAACATCGAAGCTTAAAGACTGGTTATGCAGTAGCCCTACTTCTACCTTATCTTCAGGATTTGCCACAAGTCTGCGCCTAACTTAAAGATAGATCTCAGAGAGTTCAGGGCACATAATTACTTTAGTTGGTAAGCCGCATAGTTTTGTCGAGTGAAATCTATAGAATGTAGACTATACATGTGCCGGGTACGGGTTGATTATCAACCCTAATATCGATTAGTGAGAACACTGAGACTGAGACTAGAGTAGCCAATTGTTTCAGTCAGGAGAGTGCGCATGGAGAAGCACGTTACGATTATTTATTGATCAGCTCCTTGTCAACATTGCGTGCCCGATTTGTTTTGAATGTGTTCTCTTAGTGTATGTTTATATGATCGTACACATGGTTATGTAGGATGCCAAGGGTAATGTTTTTGGGTTGTTTTATTTTTTTAAACCATATCTCCTGTTGTGAACATTTTCATTAAAAGCCTCTTAAACATCTTCGAGCTGTGGTTTGCTTAAAGTTCAAAAAGGGATAATATAAGGTAAAAAATTTCTGACTAAATAAATAACACGGAAAAAAATAAAATATTTTTTTAAAGTTCAAATGAGAAATTGACACGAAATAGCCTGTTAAACGAATTTGACGTTTTAGGACCATTCGAATGAAGGCATTAATACAGTATTTTAGCCAAACGCGTATGTAATGTTGGCTAATATATTTCCAATATTGATCGAAGCAACTTGTAGAAGTAGTAGTAGTAGTAGTAGTAGTAGTAGTAGTAGTAGTAGTAGTAGTAGTAGTAGTAGTAGTAGTAGTAGTAGTAGTAGTAGTAGTAGTAGTAGTAGTAGTAGTAGTAGTAGTAGTAGTAGTAGTAGTAGTAGTAGTAGTAGTAGTAGTAGTAGTAGTAGTAGTAGTAGTAGTAGTAGTAGTAGTAGTAATGGTGATGATGATGCTAGTATAGAAATAATGATAATATAATTTTATTTTGGGCACAAGCACCACTGCTAGGTGGTACTCTAATCGCTTTCATTTTTATAATGCCTAGTATCAAAACATTTTCTCATTCTCAGTCTAAAATACAGTATATTCCGGTAACTTCTAGAATTTTAGATAAATTTGTTTCCCATAGTGTTAAATTAAAATGGATAGGATCCGCATGCACCAAGAAGAAATAGTGTATAACTATGTACACATCATTAGGTAAATTTTATGAATGTAATCATTGCTTGCAGATAGTATAAACAATCACACAAAATGATAACAATATACGCTTTAAAAATTATCCTCATACTTAATGTCTAAAGTTAGAAGATATACGCTGTAGTGTATTCTTTTTCTCCCGGTGATATGATGCTTCTGTGCAGTTTTCGTGTCAGCAGGGTTTAATCTTAAATTAAATCGAGCGCGATTGTAAAGTTGGCCATCACATCTGTTCCTTCGTTTTACGGCACATTAACTTTTTGTTCCGCAGAAATGCATTGTAAACAGAACTTCAATAATGTGCATATTACAAACCACTGTTGGTAATGGGACAAGCCTCGAGCTATTAAATCGATCGTAGTATGGTATGAAATGAGGGCGTACAGAGACACATCGTGAATTCCACTCTAAAATGTCTACCTTAACAAATGATGATGGAAGACTCACGGCCGTTGAACCAATAGCAGGTGAGAGTCTGATATTGTCTTCTGTGCCACAAAGAAATCCTGATGACATCTCATATGTACGACCATCCCCAAGTGAACCAAGGAGAGACAATGCGCTTAGGACTAGGAGCAATGTCAAAACAACAAAATTCCTTGCATGTTGTTCAAGAGAACCAGATGCCTCGACGCATCCAGCAAAACGCCGTAACATCATAGCGGACTTTCGTCGAAAGTGTCGAGACGATGTTGTGTATTCGGATAACCTGAGGCACAGTTTGTGTCTTGCATTAGCGCTTTTTGCTCTGGTGAGAATTTGATCATCAAGTAGTCATTTTACAACTTGTATCTAATTCTTTGAGTCTCGCAAGCAGAAATGAGCAATAAAAATTCCTGCCATTTTGAATTTTGCTCGCTCTCTATTGTTAATCTTAAGTGTAATTACACGATAAACATAGCTGACGCTAACCAATTAACGCGATAGTTCGAAAGCATAATAAAAAAAAAGCATAAAGATAATGTCATCCATAGTGCATGTAAAGTCAAAAATACATAAAATACGTTAATGCTTTGTACTATAATAATCATGAATTATGAAATTATGTTGTTTCAGTTGGTTTTGTATTTATTTATTTATATATATATATATATATTTTTTTTTTGAATATTTAGAATTTACACTGAAGGCTTCTTTTTTGTAACCTCGAGCATGACGTTTCTTCAGGGCGTGACAGAGTCTCAGAACGGACCAACCTTCTTGGACCTTCAGATCATCACTGGCACAGATGTTGGCCAAGCGTCTGCCTTTTTCACCTCTCACTCTTGTGGCTATCTTCTGGGCTCTACGATAAGCGGTTACCTTAGTGGACGAAAGGTGAGCACGGACATAACTCCAGCAATATTTTAAATACCTTTGAATTTTTCGGAACTCACTATTTCAATTATTGGTGTGTCCTTACTATAATATCTGAAAGAATTTACTGCTTAACGTTTTGAAATCGATGAAAGGTACTTAAATCGTTTTAAAAAAAAATGTGAGTTTGATTGCGATAATTTAGAAACATTTTTTACTTATACGTTCCAAGCTACTCTGTATGTAAAAAATTTTTTGTAGTACCAGTATGTCCTTTTTCTATAGCAGCTTTGAAAACACGGTGAATAAGAGATTAACATAATTGAAAATACACACTCTGGCAAAAATTTATGTAAAAATGTTCGTGTAAAATAATTACACGTTTAACCATTCCACACTAATACATGTAATTTGAATCTTAATCATTTACTGCTCTAACAGATTAATGTGAATGATACGCTTAACTCCCCCAGATCAACGCCAGTCTGACTCTCCTCGTGAACATGCTAGCCATGGGTACAGCTGTCATCCTCATGCCTTACTGTTCTATCTTTGGCGCGATGGTGGCCATGCGAGGACTTACCGGCATCTTCGGGGGCTTCATCGACACAAGTATGTGGACAATTTCAAATCTATTTATAATTTTTTTAAAATATTCGATATATATATATATAGGTTTCAATAATTGGGCTGCTATGAATTTAAGCAAGGCAGTGCACGGTTTGGCAGTTGCTGGGGTTTTTGTGTTGTTTTTTTTTTTGTTTTTTTATTTCGTGCTTGTTTTTTTGTTTTTTTTTTGTTTGTTGTTTTAACACGAATTCATTGTCTTTTGATATATTAGAGTTTAAAAAGATATTAGATTTGAAATAAATCCGGAAAGTACCGAATGAGCAAATTTCCCATAAGTGGAAACTTTACCTGTCTTAGATAAAATACAAATCGAGTAGATTATAATAGGTTATAATTTATGCCCCGACTTTTATGAGTTCCGAAAGCGGCCGGATTACATTGCTTAAATTATGCTTGTATGCTGATAATGCTGGTTCATCCACAACGGCGTCTCAAATCATCACAGTTGCAACATATTTATGGTTAAACGAAGCGAACGTTTGTTTTGTTTATACGGTCAGGGCTATATTATTTAATTCTTTGTAAATTGTATTTGCTGCCCTGGAAAGAGGTCTGGCTTAGAAATTGTGATCTCGTAAAACGAACATTCTGTACATTACATGCTCTAATTACATGTAATAGTCTTTGTAGCTAGCTCGATAGCAAAAATTCCGTATTATGTATTTTGTAGCATAATTATTTCTTTCAACTTTCTATGAATTTGTTGTGGATGATTCGCAGTAAAAGGCCTCATTTTTTTTTCGCTGAGGTGCTGTCAATAACAAGGTAAATTAGAACCCATCAGTGTAATTATCTATCTATCTATTTATCTCTTTATCTGCATGTCTATATCTATGTATCCGTCTATCAATCGTTTTTTTTTTAATCGTTCTGCTTATCTATCTGTCTATCTGTCTATCTATCTATCTATCTATCTATCTATCTATCTGTCTATCTATCTATCTGTCTATCTATCTATCTATCTATCTGTCTGTCTATCTATCTATCTATCTATCTGTCTATCTATCAATCTATCTATCTATCTATCTATCTTTCTATCTATCTATCTGTCTATCTATCTATCTATCTATCCATCTATCTGTAGCCTATCTTCCTATAGATACTACTTATCTATCTATGTATCAACATATTCATCTGTTACCGTGATCCATTGACCAGTAAACCCATATTATATCCAACTTTAACAACACCTAAAGTTGACAATCTCCCTGATCATCTCTGTTCTTCGACGTATGTCAACAATAAGGAATAATTGTCCTAATCACAGTATTCTTTCATGCAAGAAACCCGCTTTTTGCATACGTTCTAAAACATCATAAAACTGAGATCACACAAGCGATGCCTACTATTTTCCTTATCAGTGGATTGGTTCTCTCTGAGATTCGCAGTAACTATAGGGGCAAAATTGCGGCAAGCCAATATTATAATATGCATCGGGAAACACTTGCGCAAGAAACTTATAAGCAAGATAAGTTGTACTAGTAAACAAGATATGGTTGATATTATCGCAAAGGTATTGAAATTAAACAATTTTTGTTAACTTATTTTTCCCCCACAGATTTAGCAAATAAAATAGTTTTGATAAAAACGTACCGCGCAACTCTTCTCAATTGTTCTTCTCTAAAGAACTTATCTTTTATTTTATTGGGTATCTCACCGCATATGACGTCATGTCACAAGGCCCATATTTTCCTGTCATACAGCCATTAAGTGATATTCCATTTTTGTGAGCTTTTCTTACCTTATGAAGCGTTACTTCGGCCAGGCACGTTATGACTCATTTCACTCTATCCTACCATTTTTGCATATATTGAAAAATTCCTCCCTCTTTTCAGACTTATTATTATGTCTTTTTTCCTCAGCCGCCAACGCTGAACATATGAGAATCTGGGGAAAGGATGGGCCAGTTTTGATGCAGTTGCTTCATTTCTGCTTCGCAGTTGGTGGAGTAGTCTCCCCTTTAGTGACGGAACCATTTTTGGCGGAAAGAGAGGATGAAGTAGCCGATCTCAGCCAAAACTCGTCAAGCACAAACAGCATAGAAGATCATGGCCGAGACCATTTAGCTGATGGTAGCCATGTCGATAACGTATTATTTCAGATTCATTTATCAAACCAATCTACCTCTTATAATCATTCACGCCTTTTCGAAAGCAACATATCAAGTAATTATAATGTAATGCACCAAGACTTGGGAGAATCCAGAGAAACAAATGTCCATTGGGCTTTTCTAATTACTGGCATCATTGTCATACTTACATCCATACCGTTCATTTTCCTTTACAGAAAATCTAAACAAGTTAAAAAGCAAGCGAGGACAGAAAGTAATGAACAGAATAAAGTAAGTCATAGAAAAATCCCTTTATACGCATATGTTCTATCAGCAGTGGGACTGGGTGCATTCTATGTTTTCTACTGCAGTGTTGAAGATACTTTTGCCAACTTTTTGATGACTTTTGTGGTGCGGCGATTTAAGACGGTGTCGAAGTCTGACGGCGCGCATATCACGGCTGTGTACTGGAGTTCTTTCGCTGCTTCCAGATTCCTCATGATCTTTGTGTCCCGGGCTCTGAGCCCGGTGCGAGTGTTGTACTTAGGGGGATCTCTTATGCTTCTTTCTTTCACCGGGTTTGCCTTAAGTAGTGGACCTTGGGTCGGCGGAGGAGGTAGTGACTCAACTCATGTCCAATACGTAAACGCTAGTCATGGAGTTACGAACTCTCTAGAAGATGGAACTACACAAGCTGCTGGCGATGCAGGAGGTTCTGTGCCGGCCTTGACCTTCTTCGCGGCCATGGCGGGTTTGGCGATGTCGGGCGTGTTTCCAGCCGGTATTTCATGGAGTGGGGCGGAGCTTATCGAAGTCACTGGGCGTGTCTCCTCTTGTGTATTCATTTCAGCATCCATTGGGGCCATGCTCAATCCCCTGCTCGTCTCACGACTCATGCAGGTAAGTGCACCATGACATACATGTGCATCTTATGCAACCGCATTTAAAACATAATATAATGTTCTGCTTGTTGCTCAAGGCAGGAAAACGGTATACGCCATTGAATAAAGTATTTCTTATTTTTAGTGTAAACTGCGAATATTTTATACAAATGTCTTAAGATAAAGTTAGATTAATTGGAGTATATTACGTGTATTGTAAAGATTGATTTTTCTATGATAAAAGCATAAAAGCATGTCTCAATAGAAAGATGTCTTCTCTTAAAAATATTTTAAGACTCTAAAGTTGGTTAATTAAAAAAAAATAAAATTGATATTTATCTATCTATCTATCTCTCTACTTTCATTATTAGTATTTATCTCGCCTTCTATCTATCTATTTTATCCTATGGATTCAACTATCTGTTAAATGTTTTTTTAATCTACATGTATTTCACAAGGTGGGACACGGACACATGCATGCACGGGTTCAAATATCTGTAATTAAAAAGACGAATGATACCATTGCAACTGAACTGAATACTGAATTTTTGTTTGAACATCTCTTAATTTGCTCAGGATGTTTCCAACATGTGGTTCTGCTACGTTCTTCTGCTGGAGGTGTCTGGGTTAGTACTGGTTTTCTGCACTCTCTTGGCGTTCAACAGGTGCTTCCTCAATCAGCGTTACGGGAAGCTCCACAACTCTGACTTGGATGTAGTGGTTGCTGGTGCTCTTGCTGATGTTGATGAGGCTGATGATCGAATGATGGGCAATGGATGTGACGGATATGGCGAGCATTCTACTGAAAGTTTGCCACCCTTTGAGAGTGAGAGGCTTAATGCAGTGGGTGTGTGAATTTGACAATAATAAATATGGAGATTTGCAGCTTCAGTGTTGAGTGATGAACTAAGAGAGTATTATAAAAGAGTAAGAAAATTTGCTAAAGAGTTATATTATGTTGATTTACTAGATACTGAATGCGATTAAAGGAAAATAACAGGTTGAAGGTGGATTAGAAAAGGTTGATGAAATGGGAATGAAGGTAAGGCATTGAGTAGGAAGAGGGATTTATTGCATGGTAGCATGGTGGTATCTTTACAAACAGTACAGACGATCTTGCTTTAATTTGTATCTGCAATCTTGAAACGACGTGGATCTTTGGTCGATACGTGTACACATGTACATGTATTATATTTAGTACACACCTCGCTGTAAAATGTGATCATAAAGGAATGTCGGTACGTTTGGAAATCTTTTCAACAGGATTTTAAACGAGAACTATGCACTTCATTACAGGCAAAGCGCAGGGACCACTCAAATTCAAATGCGCAAGGGAAGTTCCAAACTCATTCACTGTGTGATCAAGAAGAATGCGATTTGCAAAGATTCAATGATAAGAATAAGGTATCGTAAAACTAAAAGATTATAAAAAAAAAAAAAACAGCAGGAAAAAAAATCAAAATAATCATCATCAGTTTCATCCAATTTTAAGCATCATTGTAACTACAATAATTATAATAATAATAATAATAATAATAATAATAATAATAATAATAATAATAATAATAATAATAATAATAATAATAATAATAATAATAATAATAATAATAATAATAATAAAGAAGAAGAAGGAGAATGATGATGATAAGCATCTACAACAGCAACAACAATAACAAGAATAATAAGAGGGAGAAGAATAATATTAATAGCATTAAGAATTATAACAATAATAATACATGTACACCTAATAATATGAACGATAAAAAAAGAAAAGATGGCAAAGGAAATAAGAAGAAAAAGAAGAGGACGAAGATGATTATGAAGAAGAAAATGAAGAGGAGGAGAAGAGTAAGGAAATGAGGATAGGAAGACTGGGAAAAGGAGGAGGAAGACGATGAAAAAAGTGTCGGAAGATGAGGATGGGGATAAGAGAAAGATAGGAAGGAAGGGAAGACTGAGAAAAGTACCAGGAACAGGGAAAACAAAGATTAGAGAAAGAATATTGAGGACAAAGAAAAAAAGCAAGAAGACGCTTGAGAGGAAATTAATGAGACCATCATATTACTTTTATTTGTAGTAATAGTACGTACCACTAAGATAATCGTAAATGGCGTGCACTTTTCTGTATGTTATGTTCTCAGTATAATGAAAAAATGATTCTAAACGCTATAGTATGTGGGGACGAACAAAAAATTCCTAGAGGCGCATAACGGAAATTCGTATCAATTCGTTTAATGGGAATTAGTATCGCTTGATTATAAGAATTTAAATTGATCAATATAAATTTGGATTTAAAGAAATTCACAAACGAAAATTAATATTTCCTACGGCTTTTTTTTTTTTTTTTTTGAAGTGTTGCACCTGGATAACCTGTCCATAACTTGCCTTCATAAACCCACGCAAGACATATAGAAATATATAATGTACATGTATTGATGTTATGCAAAAATAATTTTTCAAAAGTGTTTACATTACCCTTTGGACGCTCTTTATCTCATCAATACATTTTCAATACCGCGCGCGCCTTAAATCTAAAAATTTGTTTTATGTTTTTATGACATTACATTATTATCAAGACACATTTTTACTGGTACCTTATTTAGACATGCATACGACACTTCGGTTAGATAGATGATGATGATGATGCGAGCGAGAGAAACAGACAGATACGGACAGAGACAGAGACAGAGAGAGAGAGAGAGAGAGAGAGAGAGAGAGAGAGAGAGAGAGAGAGAGAGAGAGAGAGAGATTCACACAGAGAGATAGTAAAGAACTAAATGAGTTGGAGTTCTGTACTTCATTGGCATAAAGGCTTTGTCTAATAATATTGCTGTGGATTTGTAGGACGTTCAGTTTATATAGATCCATAAGCAACATTTTCTTCTTCTGATTTTCTATTACAGCTTATGGAAATTTCATTTTGTCTTCCTTCAGGTTTTGGTTTTGTTTTGTTTTTCTTTTTTGAACGAGCTCATAGCTAAATTTGTCAACTGTACCCGTGTAATCGATAAATTGATTACGCTCTTTTTATGAAGTATCATTTCTTCCTCTCTAACTCTCTCGTTTTGGCCTACAACTTTCAGTCATATCACAAGAGGGCCGCCCACCGTTACCTCGGCACCTACACACCCTCTCAACGGGTACTGGCTAAGAATCAAGACACCCGAGTCTAGTCACAGGTCTCTCTCTCTCTCTCTCTCTCTCTCTCTCTCTCTCTCTCTCTCTCTCTCTCTCTCTCTCTCTCTCTCTCTCTCTCTCTCTCTCTCTCTCTCTCTCTCTCTCTTTCTTTGTATGTCTCTCTATATGTCTGTTAGTGCTGGGGCCATCGGCACGGCACAGTATCCTACCCGCGGCACGCAGCAACACTGGCGGCGCATCAGGTAGATGCACGAATCGTGCCGTGCCGTGCTGTGGGATCCGTGCTAGCTTTTCTTCGGCACTGGCGTACCGTCGACTTTGAACAGATTCAGCGCGTTCTGAAGGTCGCGTTAAACTGATTCTATGCTTAACATCGTGCTCGGCGTGCAGACAAGCTAGCGACAATTTTTTAGTTTGTGACAGACTTTCCCGCCAAACATCACTCAGCAGTCAGCACGACTCTCTACGGTCAGCGCTGCACATGGGAAATTTAGGGGAGGGGGAAGGTGAAGAGGGTGAAGAAGGAGTAGGATGTAGAAATGAAATGATAGTAAAAAAAAACATCTACAGGTGAAAACAGTATTAGACTGCAATCAATGCGAGGTTTGTTTTATGCACAATACACCGGTCTTTTCATTCTTCTCTGCTCTGGCGGATTAGAATCATCCTTTTCTTTTGCTTTGTATTTACTTATTACATTGCTGTCCCTAAGGCTATTTGCGCTTATGCTATTTCAATGAAATCGCTTTCTATTTATTAAAAAATCATTTTTCCTTTTGTTTTACAGTTTTGTTTAATGAGCAAAAGCTAGTTGCTGCTGCTCTTTAATTGTTCTTTGAATTTTTATACTTAATAAATTTCAGTTGTAACAGCACGCTCAGGTTATAATTTTATTATTTTAATTAAAAAAAAAAAAAAACAGATTCATATGACATGTATAATATTATTCGCAAATGCTGTACTTATTGTTTCGCATCAGCTCTGCTTACATTTCTCTGTTTTAATTCCTTGAATTATAGAGTTTTTACTTCAGTCATTTTTTTTATTTTTTTAGGTGGATTTTAATTGTGGTGTTAAAATGTTCTTTTGTTAATGCTTTTATCGAGACCCAACCCCGCCCATTAAGCCACTGGCCAGCTTTTCCCCCCCTTAAGAAATTATTTTGTACACTCTGTAGCCCGAGATTTAGGAAGCCGAGGTTTAATCGATATTTTTAGATATGATCGACACTTAGTCAAAGGATGTGTGTGATGCTGTATTCTATGGACAGGCGGCATATATGGGTATGTCTGTGTGTATGTGTGTGTGTGTGTGTTTACCAAGGTGCTGGGGATTGTTAGGGTTGTGCCGTTTCATTTGCCACTCGATGACTCGTAAGCCGTCGCCTGCATTCAGTACTGGATCGCTAAATTTAACTTGAGGCCCTCGGATCGGGGCTTACCGCCCCACGGGCAGGTCTTTGACCACGGATCGGATGTACCGTGCCAATGATCGGGATGTGCCGTACCACGGATCGGGATGTACCGTGCCAATGATCGGGATGTGCCGTACCACGGATCGGGATGTGCCGTACCACGGATCGGGATGTACCGTGCCAATGATCGGGATGTGCCGTACCACGGATCGGGATGTGCCGTACCCGCAGCACACTGAGCCACGGGACCCGATACTCTCTCTCTCTCTCTCTCTCTCTCTCTCTCTCTCTCTCTCTCTCTCTCTCTCTCTCTCTCTCTCTCTCTCTCTCTCTCTCTCTCTCTCTCTTTCTCTCTTGTAAATGTGAAAAAGGAATAATTATGAGAAGCTAAAACCTTTTGCGTGAGAAGAACACCCCTCTCCACTGGAACCCCAAATATTTTATTAACTCCATTTTCCAGTGAGGCAACCCTCCCTTTTCGGATAAAAAACCGCTTTTTATTGTAATTAGCTGTTGTTAGATAAACCAAGTAAGTCAGTTAGCCCCTCTTTGACACCTGATTTTGGTGTGTGTTTACAGAGAGAGAAAGAGAGAGAGAGAGAGAGAGAGAGAGAGAGAGAGAGAGAGAGAGAGAGAGAGAGAGAGAGAGAGAGAGAGAGAGAGAGAGAGAGAGAGAGAGAGAGGGAGGGAGGTTTCATCCTCGACCGAGCTAGAGAATGCTGTGAGCGAAAGATGGTGGCATGTCCTTTCAGAATAAAAAGAGGACTTTCACGTGGGTGAGGGCGATAATAATGATTTATTTCAAGTGCTATACCTCGATTAAAAAAATGTTTGATGAAATCCAGTTTCTGATAACTTGCGTAAGCACTTTCAAATGATAAAAAAATTTAAGGTCTATATCAAGCATGTTTAAAGTTCGGCCCTCTGGAACCCAATGCGGCCCGAGTTCAAATTTACTGGACTACAGCCTCTGTCCTAAAATCAATAATAAATAAACGTAAATGGTTCAAAGAATGTCAGGCTGAATGGTCGCTCCCACACATTATCATGTCACCAAATCTGGCCCTGTTTGCAAAAAGTTTAAACACTCCTGGTCTACATAGTTCATATATAGCGATGATTCTTAACAAGTCCCGATGGTTGCAAGTCGAAAATTACAATTTGGTTAAGCAGTAGAGCTAGTTTAATAATCCTTTTTTTTTTCCATAGCCATTTCAAAATAGACATGGAGATATCGTTTTATTCTCACAAATTTATATTTATCATTGATATGCTCACATAAAAATGTATTGTTTATGCTACCAGTAGCTCAGTTTGTGAGAACATAACATGCGACAAATTTGTACTCTACCTGGGTCGTTAATCAAATGCCGGTTATCTCTTTCTTGTTCCATCTTCAATGTTCATTATTTTCTCATATTTTTTTTCATCTCCTCAATCTATATCTCCCTTTATATCTTTCCCCTTTTTTTCCCTCGTTTCTGTAGCCACACACCCCCCCTGTATGAAACATCTCAAGCATTTTTTTTTATTCATTTAAAATTTTTGTTTTGTTTTGTTTTGCTTTTTGTTTCATTTAACCCAACATGTATATTTGCATTGTTCTTTGTTCATACTTGCGTATCCGTAATTCTGCCTAACATGTGATAGACCATGGACAAACTCCTCTCTCTCTCTGTCTCTGTCTGTCTGTCTGTCTGTCTGTCTGTCTCTCTCTCTCTCTCTCTCTCTCTCTCTCTCTCTCTCTCTCTCTCTCTCTCTCTCTCTCTCTCTCTCTCTCTCTCTCTCTTTTTCTCTCCCTCCCTACCTTTCTTCGACTTTGCCTTTAAAAAAGAAGACCTACGTTTCTTTGTGAACGCCATATATATACACCATGAATTAATTATTGAATGTAAGTGAAGAATCGAAGGAACAGTAGTTTGAGATATACAAATGAAGCATTCGATCATCTAGTGGCATGGTGCTGAACTGAAAAACTTAGCTTTCCATAAAGTAGTTAAATCTTAACCCTTCCTAGAAGTAGATGGTGCCTGGCGTATAGATCTCTAGCTTGCACTAGAGACAAAAATGTCATAAGATTAGCAAAATAGTCAACAAATGATTATGTTACATTACAAACAACTCCCAATCTTTGAATATTCATCTTTACTTTCCTCTCCTTGAAACACATGTTAATACAGTAATTAAGTACCGGTAATCCAGACTTTTTCTTTCTTTGTTCAGCACTATACTATTCTGATTCAGTCTATAGGAAATATTCAAATACAGTTTATAGATACAGATAGATAGAAAGAGACAGAGAGACATCTGTACAGAGACGAAAAGAGATTTAGAGATACAGACAAACAGCAAGTGAAGAGGAAATGAGGGAAAGAGAAAGATATATGATGCCTAAAAATCTTTCACACTTGCTTATATGTGTTTGCCACCTTGTGAGAGTTGCTATGCACATAATTACACGATTGCCATAACTTTCAACAACAAAAAATATATTTAAAAAAAAAAGACATTTTCAGCAGATCCTCAGTTTGACGATGTCATAAGTCCTTGTTCAAGACAAAAAGATCAACATTCTGAATTTTCTCTTTCTCCTCAATCCATTATGTGTGTGTAAATAATGAAAGACCTTAAACAGAGCAGGGCCTTGACTCAAGCTTTGCTGTTTTTCTCAGAGTCAGATGGCAAAGCACTAGTGCACTAGTGACAACATTCGTCAGTAAGAAATGTTACTAGTTAAGATGTTTAATTAATTGTACCATTACTTCCCCCTGATGAGCACTCTCTTTTGTTATGTGGATATGAACACATCATATAATTTCATACGTATGTGAGTATACATGCAATTAAGTTAGAACCTTAGGAGACCTCTTGGTATTAATTTCTACAAACTTTAGGAGTCATAAACCTTTTTCTAAGTCTTTTAAATTACTCTATCATTTGCGAACAGGCTACTGTTCATATCAGATGATGTAAACAACATAATTATAAAACAAAATAGGATGAAAAAAATCTCAAAGAGTCCATGGTGGAAATAGAAAATTTTTTTAATACTCATTGTTTGGTAAGAAAATAAGAAAGAACAGATCTTATAATGAGTTTCAAACCTATTACACTCATTTTGAAATTTGAGAGAGAGGCAATAGACCATTTCGACAGATGATGGAAATAATTGGTGTAAATAAAAGAAAATGGGATTCAAAGTTCACTTCATTATCAAGTATAGAACAGCACATGAATGTCATAACCATTAATATCATAATAATAGTAGTAATAACAATAATAAAGAAAAAAAATATAATAATAATAATAATAATAATAATACACACTGTAATAATAACAATATTAACAAAAATAATGCTGATAAAAAAAGCTATGACAATTATAATAATGATTATATATAGTTCAAGTTACTTTTCAATTTTTAAAGCTAGAATTAGAGACACTCTGACTTGATAAATGTCTCGATCAAATCCAGTCCTAATGAGTAGGATATCAATTATTTGAATTTAAAAACATTCATAGAAAGGTTCTTGAAAGCACATAAATTCCTCTTTTTTTAACTGTTTTACAAAATCTAAAAATTCAATTTTCCAGATAATACTGACAATTTCACGTCTTTTGTACCACTGGGAAAATGGGAAGAGCATGTTCTAAACATCAATGCTATAAAATGTGATATGTTTATCATGCTACCTTTTAGGACTTGATGTCACACATAATGGCAAACTAAAAGGGCAAAGTCATCATATTTATCAAGAGGATATAATTAATGATCATATTTCTTAAACATTTTTTGCGACTATGTGTCAAAAAAGTACCACTTCTGTATGAAGATAAGGTGAAAAAGATTTTGTCTCATATTTGACTTCAGAACACATGCACCCTGTTTTGAACATTCTTAATGCTCAATTAGAGCAGATGCAATATAATTATAAATTGTTAGAATATAGGACTTTTTCAGAATACTCCTCAATTTTTTTTTTAAATAATGTTCGTGTTTGTACAATATATTCTCCTCAATTCTAAAATTGTTAAACAAATCATGCACAGGCAAGAAACTATAAAGACAATAGCAAAATAGATCATTTATTTTTGCTAAGCCAATTTCATATAAGGACAAGAAGGGAGTAAGTACATGGTTCAATATTTATTGAAATGCTTTTCAACATCAAGATTACCTATTTGTACATTCCAAAAACGTTTGTGCTTTTTTTTTTTTTTTTTCAAAGAAATACAATAAAGGATGGGAAAGCGAGGAAAATTTTAATAAAATTATATTGGAAAAGGAATGGAAATGATCAGCACAAGTATGGTGGTATATCAAATATCCTATCTTTAAGCAAGGCAATGCTGACAACATGAGACCCCAAATCTATTCACTGAGGCTTAAATCTGTTCAGAATGTTCTTGTATGAATGATAGCCAGCTTTTAACCACAATACCCTAGGACTTTAAAGGAGAGGCAAATAAACAGAGTGAAGGTTCAGTGAATGAACTGGAACCACTCCAAATCCATGATGATGATGATCTCAGATAGAATTTTCTGTCCCACAGCTGCCAAATAAAACCTCAGAAGATGATAATGAGGAAGAGAAAAAGGGTGGATCAGAGATGGAAAGTTAACATATAAGATGAAAAAGAGGAGGAGGGGGGGAGTGGAAGGATTTTGAAGGAGAAAAATAGAAAAAAAATGAAGGCTGCCAATATTTCTAAGGAGTAAAGAAATAGATTGAGGGCAGTGAGCTTTCATAAAAAAAAAAGATTGTATAGAAATGAATATTGGGAGAATGAGGAAAGAAGCAACTGAATTTCATGTGCAGTGGATGTGGAACTGGAAGAGATATAGGTTTTAAAAAAATGTTTTCAGAAATGGAATATATCAATCACTCATGAATACAGAAAGGTGATTTACAAGGACTTACTGGGAAAAAAGGAGGGACATATCTAAGACTTTCCATCAAATGGCAAAAACTTCTGATTATAAAAAGATCTAGAACTAAAAAAAAAACCAAAAGAGCTTTCATTGCTTTAATCTGGAAGTCTACAACAGCAACTAAGAGACACAAATTCAGAAGTGACTTTTAAAAAACTAAAAATACATTTGTTCCACCACCTAGCTTTGTAAAATATAAACCATGTTCTTGTATTTTTGTTAAACACACCATTGACAAAATTGTTCAATGTCCCACTCTTTGTAAGTGAGATTTTAAATTTTAAAAAGCACACTGAGTTGAGATTTTTTGGGAGGACGCTCTAGAAATTATCTGTATAAGTGTATTATTATCATAATTAAATGTAGATGCAATGGATGATACAGAATTTGCAGACATTTCCCTACTCACCAAGCACCTTTGTAAAGAAACTGAAAGAGAAAAAGATTCTCTTTATAGCACCTGGGTTTAGTTTTTTTAAAGAAGTTCAGACTTTCTGTGAGGAAAATAAAAAGAAAGCACATGGTGAAGAAAGACTAATGATCAGAAACAAGCCAAATGGCATGTGGCATGATTAATGTTCAGATATTGCATAAGAACATTTCTAAAAGGCAGCATCATTGTACTCTTATCAAAGACACGGGATGAAATCTTTTTACAATTAAGTTTTGATAAAGGTTTTTTTTTTTAAATAAACGATTAAATCATGTTCACAAAAAAAAAAGATACAAAATTAAGATAAATAAAGTACACAATAGAACAGTGGATATTTTTTTGCTTAATATTGTTAAATATTCAAGTCAAAAAAAACCCAACCCATTTCTATTTTATACAGAAAAAAGACTGTCATGAACATTGAAGTCACAATGTAAAATTTCATAAAATATCTCAAGATTATGTTTAAGGGAAAAAAAATGAATGTGACCACAAAAAAACAACCATCAACTAATACTTACTAGTAATACAAGCACACAATGATTATACTATTAGAGCCCTGGTAATTAAGTTCGAAAATGAATAGTTCAAATTTGAATTTGGGGATGAATCAAAGCGCAGTAACCCATAAAACAAGACTCATGCATTAGACATGATCAGCCTGACCGATAATTTCATCTTCTCCTGTATTCTCACACCATTGAGTAGAATGTCCTCTTCGTATGCCAAAAGATTCTTTTTTAGCATATGAGGTAGGCCTATACAAATTGGCATTCTTCTTCAGTATCCTTAATTGGATGAAATGGAGTGATCTGAGGAACTGCTTAAAAAAATCTTTAAAAGCCTAAATAAAATGCTGAAATATCAAGCAACCCTGATATTATATATAACATTTAAAAAAAAATTCCTTGATAATATACACTGATGTTTCCCTAATATTGTGAATAAACTTTGCAAACAGAGAAAGTAGAGAAAACACACCACACTTTTGTTAACCCTGTCATAACAATGTGCAAAATGAATGTATAATCCAAAAGTATGCCACAATTTAACTTTGTGTAATTACTTTAATACACCACTCTTCTTGTGCTGTGGAACAAAGATGAAAAAAAAGAACAAATCCAATCAACATTATCAGAAACATAATAAATGTATGCAACCATTTGGTAGATATATAAGCATGGAAATATGTAAGTAAAAGTGTGGTGATTATAGTAAAATGAGAACCAACAGTAATTCAATGATGATACACGAAAAGTGTTACAACTCCAAAGTACACAAATGTGAACATTTCTCGTAAAGTTTGAGAACAAGACCAAAGGAGTCAAAGTTCATGCAGTGCAATTTAAACCAAGAATGAAGCTAACACTTGTGAAACACTTTATCTACGGACTCTTAAATTAGTCCGAGCAAAACCTGTGCTTACTTCAGTTATACAAAATGTCATTGCAATACAGAGAGTGTGTTACAATTACTCTGTACAAGAAAATGTCTTAAAGCTTTTAGCTTTATCTTGAGGCTTTTGATTTCTCAAAAAAATGAGGCAATGAATTGAGTTCGCAACTAATCACTGACATGATTAATGCAATCTAGAGAGAAAATAAATTTTTACCTGATGTCAGATTGGAAAAGAGGGCATGAATAAAGCTTACATGATAATAGATTGAAACAAAAAAAAAAAAAGTACATATGACTTCAATGAACTAGAAAAATTTCTCCTGATTCCTGAAAAGGCTTATTTTGAAGAATTGAGAGAGATTGAGGGGTGGGGTGTTTTTTTTTTTTTTTTTTAACTTTTTAATTTGTTCCCTTTTTGCTGAAACCTGCAAGCAAGAGATGGCTTAAGGAAAAACTGAATGATCAGTCAATGCAAGCTACAGAAAATAATTCTATCATCATTTAACTGTCTTTCATAAACCTAAAAATCTTTTTGCTTTCATACAACGCAACAGACAAAATCATTGTCTTGGAAGCCTCCTTCCCTTTTTCTTCATGAAATTTAGTTTTGTTAAAAACTAAAATTATGTTTAGGTTAATATTTCCATAAATGTTCAACTGTGAGTTACTCTAAAAAAAAAAGTTATGGCAGTAAGTTCAATTAGAGAAGTAAATATAAGAGAAATGAAAATTAACTTAGCGAACAGCTTCCACAATTTATCATGATAGAAAAGGCAGCACCTTTCTCAATACAATCTCTAAATAAACAATGTATACTTATATATTATAGTTATTGTAAATTGCAAGGCAAGAAATTGACATATATTCAAAAAGAAAGACAAAAAAAAAAATTAAATGTGCATAGACGTGGGCAAATAATGCCATATTAGTAATAGAAGGCCATAAAAAAAAATCATTTACCATGTACTGTTATCATACAACTCTGATAAATTGCAAATGGCTCTTCAGAATGATTGCAGCACTTGGAAGATCATAATTTTAACTAATAATTTGGATTACGGAGAAGTTCCCCTTAACTCCACTAAACCTGAACAAGTGACAAAGTGGATAAGTAAAATTTAACTTATACAAAACATTCATCACGGTTTAATGGTGATCAAAACTTAAACTAGTCACAAAAAAAGGTGTCAACTGAGTGAAAACAAAATTAACAAAACTATGAGATTCTTGGAAGACATACCTGTAAATAACAAACAAAACGCGGCATGGCTTGCAGAAAAGAAAACAGCAGAGGAAAAAATAATTGCTCAAAAAACCTTTTTTTTTAATATTAGTTATGTTTCAAAGCTACCTAAGACTCACAAGGGTTTGTTTTTTTTTTTAATATCAACTTTTTGGATAGTGAGTTAGAAAGGAGAGATAAAAAGGAATGAATTAACTGTCCCTATATTACAATGAAGAGCTTAGTGGGAAAGGTTTCAATTTATACCCTGTCAGATAAACACATTGGGTAAAAAAAGAGTTGCTTCCAAAATTATTGTAACTGCAAAATACCAAGTTTTGATATTGATTCATCTGGGATTTCATACACTGGGGTGAAACCAGATAATAAAATAAAAAATTTCAACCTTTCGCAAGTTGACTAATTAACCGCCCAAAGTAAGAATATACCTAATGGATACATACAAAAGTTAAATCAGGCTTCTTTTCTGAACTGTTGCAAATAGAAATAATATGGTGCAGACGATAGCTTTCAAAGAAAGAAAGAAAGAAATTAATGCAGTTAAAATAATGGAATAGGAAAGGTATACTTCTAAATTTACAACCATTGAAGATAGAGGTTTGCTCATCTTTAATTTTCCAACAGTTATAAAGTATAAATAAATGGAGGTCAGGTAAATCCGGAGCTGATTCCACCCCTGCATAAAATTAGGGTTTTATGAGCTTTGTTTATCAAACGATGAATATGTTGAAAAATGAATGTCAAAACATCAGAATAAGAGTTCTTTTTTTTTAAAGGACTCACTAATACTGATAATAATTAATCTCATGCTTAAAAATACGTAAACTAATCCAAAATCTGTCAATATCAGTAAAAAAAAAATAAATGCAATGGATTAAGAAGGGTAGATTCAATCCAAAAGCAAGCCAATATCTGGCTCCGAACACATTTTATTGTGACATAAAGTAACTTAGAACAATTTCACCTAGGCAAACACTGTCAGAGAGGCTGAATCATTCAATTTTTGCTTTTTGTTTTATTCTGCTTTTTTTTTAATTATTTAATTCCAACCCTAGATCGAAGAATCCTACCAAAATATCACTTCCACCTTTTTACCAGCATAGAAGACAGAAAGCACTGGGAAACTGAAAATTCTAGAACAGCCAAATCAATTTAGTAAAAACGAAATGTTTTACATCACAAAGTTCAACACAATCCGATTTATCACAAGCTAATTTTTGGCTACTGTCTAAATGTTAAAATTCATAGTTCAAGCAAGGTCTTTCCATTATGTACAGCAATTTACAATTCAAAACACCTAAGTACTTTCCTTACATAAAATTTAATTCAGTGAATCTATGAAAATATATCAAAGAATGAACTTTTTACCCCAAACCAGGCCATTGTTTTACAATGAGGTGATGCAATCACAATTTCTCAGCCATATGTATCATTTTGTTGGTTTCCCTGCAATATATTTTGATTTAAAAAAAATGCAAACATTTCTTTCATACACTGCAACTCTTCAGGACATCTTGTGATGAGAAAATGTATTCTACATATTTTCTATTTTTTTTTAGGAAAAATTTGTATTTAGATGAATACCAATTTATTGAATGAGGAATTGAAAGGGTTTTATTTGTTCATTGGCAATAAAATGAAAAGACAAAGCATTGTCAGTTCAAAAAAACTCTTCTTCAAATTAGTATGTCAATTACAAATCATTTCCCGTTGTAAAGGAAAATGACTCGTAAATTTTGTCACTCATTTTTAAACAATTATGGGCAATGGTAAACATTACAATTTATTAAAAAAAAAATAACAACCAACATCTTTTGCTACCTATGTGGAAGGAATGTAACAAAAACATCAAAGGTAGCTAAAATCATTTTGACGTTTCACCCTAGGTGCGGCTAACAATGTATGCATATCACAATTTTATTTGAGACTGAAACCTGGCAAAAGCATACTTAAAAACCTCTTGATCAATGGATAGAAGCTTTCACTCTTTGTTTAAACTGCACCCCGCTACCCTCCAGAGACTCCAAATCTTAATTTAAAAAATAAATTTGACTAGAGATGCTAGCTAGTCATACAAGAAAAAACTTTAATTCATAGCACTGAGAAATGGTGTTCAAATTAGGTTTAAAATTCATTGGAATTGAGAAATAAAAAGAGTTTTTACACTAATTGCTGATCAAACAGCTCACAATAAAAATCAGTAAATAGCCATAGCCTTAATCGCTGCCTGAATTGCAAGAGAGGGATCTTGCATCTGCATTCTTGGATTTGGGCTGCAACGTCTCTCATAATTTTTTTTCTTAGCATAACGTTAAACATACCAATTTTGTTGGCTTCTCTAGCTTTTAACATTTAGAGTTTAGTGACAGCTCAACTGACGCCTTGGTCTGGAATTTATATCATGCGCATAACAAATTTACAAACTATAAATGTGGCAAAACTAAAAATATTGAACTCACTCTATTTTCTTCTTCTAAACAAGCTGAAAGATAATTTTTGAAAGTTTTTTTTTTACATGGAATGAAAGTTTTATCAATATTACTGATATATGATGAGAGCCCTATTCAATTGTCAATCTGATTGCAGTTTTTCTTTCAGCTTTTCTTAATTTTCTTAAGTTCTGTATCTAAAGATTCAATCCTTTCCATTTTAGTTGTATCCAAGGAAAAGTTGCAATAAAAATAATCAAAAATAAAAATTAAAATTGAAATACAAGAATCTCTGATAAAACAATTTTAAAATTACAAAACGAATAGTCTTCCACCCAGTCCAGATAATTCATATGTCGGAAATTTGATTTTGAAATAGATTTTTTTTTGCCTTATAAACATATTGAAGACTAAAATATACTATCACCTCTAAAGATAATTAACTTGCTCTAAGCCACCATCAGACTCATTTGGACTAGGTGTCAGCTAAATATAAATGCTGTTAGAATATTAACATGTTTTATACATTTCTTTGCATACTTTTGTTATTAAATTGAGATATATGGCTCCCATTTACAAGCTTATCAAGTGTTAAATATTTCAACATTTTCAAATCAATGCCTAGATGCAGACCTGCCACTCTCAAGGGAAAGAAAATCTGAATGATTCTATCAAAAAATCTGAATTTGTGAAAAAAAAATCTGAATGACTCGCTTTACTTTGCCTTTTAAGCATACATTACAAAACACATATAGTGGTCTTTGATGAATGTTCATTCATCAGTATAGCTCTGAATTTCTGATAAAGACAAGGTTTCTGAGCTTGTAATTATTCCATGGTGAAAAATTCTTATTTATCTTAAGATCTTTTATTTCCATACCTCTTTATCACAAAGAGCAGAGCTGTCAAACTAGATCTAGATCTAACTCGTGTGGGAAGTGTACAACACAACTTCAAAAGGTTTATTATCACATGAACAGGAGTACTTCTTACCAAAAGGGTAAAAAAATGACAGATTCTAGATAACTTTTTTATATAATTATTAGCCTTTCTTACACTTGACTTGGAAAATGAAAAATCTTACGAATTTTGCTAGATCCATCTGTTGAAAACTTCACCAGATATATCATCAAGAGCAAATTGACAATTAGCTGGAAAGTTTTAATATTTTATTTAAAAATTATCTAAAGAGCATAATCCACTCTATTGTTCGATCACTTAATTGAGAAACAGGTCAATCTAAAAGTACGAAAATTACGCTGTGATGGTGAGACTAGTTACGCATGATTTAGATAACCTAGATCTAGATCTACATTTGATAATATGATCAAAATCATAGACCTTGAGTAGATTGAAAAGTTTGCTTTCGGATAGACTTCAAACACGAAATCTTACAAAATCTCTGGTTTTAACTTTTTATAGACCTAAAATTTGAGTCTCCTGTCATGTCATCTTGATTTACTCTGGATTTAGAATCTAGATCTGGCTATATATCTATCTATTTAGGATTTCTCAATCGATCTTGACAACTGACAAGATCTAGATGAGAAAAAAAAAGCTGATCTGTGGTATAAATTACTCTTACTCAGTGTCTTATTTGATAAAATAAGATAATCCTCCATCGGAAGTAACAGCAAAGATGGATGTGAAGGCAGATGGTGAAACGCAGACGAATAATCAACACAGTAAACATCTCGACAGAATCAATGTTCAGGTTGGTTACAACAAAAATGTTACTACCAATTTCGATACCGCATTTAATAAGCTATAATAAAAAGAAAAACGATATCGATAAAATACAACTATACCATCCATATTTATTATTTTTGCCCAGGCCGTCTGTCGGTCTTTTGAAAAATAAATTTTTTTTTAAAATCATAGACGAGAAAACATAGTTCGAAAAAAAATCGGAATACTTCCTCAATATTCAGAAAATCGGGAAAAGCCCATATTTCCATAAAAATCGGAATGAATGGCAGGTCTGTAGATGTCATTTTGTTTTATTAAAATCTGTTTTGAAAATACTTGAAAATAACATTAAAGCATAGTTCAGTAAAAATGAAAGCCTCTAAAAACTGCAAATTGTCTGGAAGTTAATATAGACCAGTCAAAAGGATAACTGATAAATTTTTTTTTTCTTTTGACTATTTTGTACCATTATTATCTTCAAAATATCTCAAAACTGATGCTGCAGCAGAATCAAGTTATATCTGCAAGCAAGTTTCAGTCCCTCCTTGTCAAAATTGATGTTCAATAATATAAAAATGTGTGTGTGTGTGTGTGTGTATATAAATATATATATATATATATATATATATATATATATATATATATATATATACAAATTCGTTAAAATAAAACATGACTGTATAATCTATAAAACCTGGTGAATATTCCATGTTTGTCTAGATACCATAATCAAAGGCAAACGCATATTCCCGACAAACCACCCAAAGCCTTCCATCTTCTCCAAAGGTCACCTGCTTAGGATAGCGGAATTGCTTAAGATCCTTGCTGTCAGCTTTAAAGATAAGAGGCTCCAGTTGGTACTTCTTGTCACCGACTGATTTGGACAATCTCATTACCATGTGGTTGTTGGGGTCAGCCACGATGATCCTGCCATAGCGATCAAAGCATACTCCTTCTGGTCTGAATGTTAAATCTGGGTCTGTTTTAGACTTCCCTCTGCTAATATAGCACAGCACATCCCTGGATAGTGATGTTGGAAGAGGAAATTTCACTCTGGAGAAGAAAAAAAAATGCAAGAAGTTTTAAATCATAGCATAATAATTTTGAATTAGAAAAGGAAGACAGGCTTACTTTCTTGAGAAAGCAGATCATATTAAAAATAGCACAAAGTGAGGACATCAGGAACAGACAGATTTACGACAAACAGAACTTTAATATCTAAGAAGCAGATAAGAAATGGCAGAGGGGCAGGACCTGGTATCCATGACTGCCTTCCAGATGCTTTTACTGGGACAAATATTGATTTTTTACCAAAGGTATCTTTGGATAAACATGGTATCTAGCCTATGACTGAAAATGGTCTAGAAAAAAAAAGTTGACTCGTGAAATTTGTATGGCACCGTACAATGACAGCAAGAGTAAACAGCAGGGCAGTTATGATGGTGCTATTGACAGTAGGCACTATGAGGAAAATGAGTAAAGTGCTGGAAAATATGGATGGTATTGCTGGAGAAAAATTTTGCTGGTACTGAGATAGTAAAGACATAAAAAAGTAAGAGACTGATTATGATAGCGTTGAAAAAAGCAGGAAAATTCTGACAGCAGGCACATGAGGAGGCAGGAAAGGTGATGCTAAGATTAGAAAGATAATGATGGTGCTGCTGTGGACAGGGGGAAAAAGATGCACCATCTCTAATAGCATGAATTAGAGTGAGAACACATAGGAACATGAATTTCAAGATGGAGCCTGTGCCAACTCAATCTCAGAGTAATGTATGAGAACCAAATTTGCCAAATCACACTATCAAATGACAGCAGAGGATCATTGGTCATATAAGGCATGATCTGTCTGGCAATAGAAATTTCCAAATAGAAACAAAGCTTTGTGTCTTCTTATGCTCTAATCATGAAAGGTGTTAATTTGTATACAAAGGAAAAGCTTTGTACTCACTGCCTCTTTACGTCCCTTAGCTAACATGTGAGATTTGTGTGAAAGCATCAAAGCCCATGCAGCTCTTGTTTTCCAAGTTTGTAGCAAGCTCTTTATGTTTTGAAAGGTTATTGTTTATCTTTCAGGCATTCTTAACTTCCCAAATCCATTGGAAAATTAATTTAGTTATGACTCATCTACTAAGATTTACATACATTTTAAAAATAATCTGTTCAGAATGCATAGATACTTAAAAGCTAGATAAATATTGATGTAAGACTGTAAGTTTGTCCAGTAGTGTTGTTAATTTTTTAATCAATCTGAAGAAAACATGTAATCCTTCTTATTTACCAATTAACAAAAATTTTGCCAAAACATTCTTATTGAAAAAGAATTGCTGTGGAATTGCATCAATTAAGACTGAATTGTAGCTTGTAAGTAATGATAAGGTCACAAAAAGGTTTGAGTTTTTTTTTTTCTTTTGGTTTTTTTTTTAACTTGTTTTATTAGGAGCATCATGTACAATTACAAGAATTGTTTAAATAAAAGAACAGAGAATAGGTTGTTTTTTTTTTTTTGTTTTTTTTTGGGGGGGGGGAGGGGTTCAGGAATTTCACAATTTGCCTTATCTGCACTAGATAATATAAAATTAAAAATCAACTTTACATCTCTGATTTGTAAATTATTTAATGTTAAGGTTAGATCAGGACCTAAATTAGAGATGATTAAAAATTGTCCCACTAAATTCAATCCCATAGAAAAGAATGACTGCACTGAAAAATGACACAATATTGGTAGAATGCACAGTGTGCAAAACCTCTGCAGTGCTTTTGTTGGTAAACAAAATAACTCTTCAACACTTTTTGCCAAAACTGTGACTGACATAGTTATTGTGAAAATCCAGGAATTCCAGGATCAAAAACAAAATTCCATGATTTCCATGTGGAAATCCTGACTTATGGACGTCATTACGAGAGACAGATTTTAACTAAAAAGACCTTCAACTATTAAAGGATCTAAAAGCTTATTGCTCTAGTAGGTAACACTTTTAATATAAATCCAATTCACCTTTTGCTTTAAAAATGATTACTCGAAGAGAAAAGACAAAAAAAAATACTTTATTTCCATCCTGTATACCTTGGTTTGCATGGCAATATTCTTCATTAAAGCAACGGCTCTTAACGAAAAATATTGATCAAATTTATATTAGCAAGAACAATAATATATGTAAAAAATCAACAGTGACAGCGAGAGTACTAAAATATTGATAAGTAAATTAGTCTGCATGTTACATTCTGACATAAATTTCACTATGATCAAACCTCTCTTTGAGTTGTAGTTCGGAATCCAAAATAGCAATGGTGCTGTTATCAGGATCACAAATACAAATATCCCCATTGTCATCCACTGCTACACAACTGAAAAGTCAACGGCACAAAGAGCAAAACAATGTCAGTTAATACTGTGGACTCAAATTTATCTGCACCAAGATATGCATGGAAATAAATACTTGTGCTAATTAAATAAGCATGGTGAAACTAAAACAGTTAGTTTTGTATGTTTTAGGAATGGTTAAACTATTTTTTAGAAAATGGTTATCACTAGAGCTAAAATGCCACAATTTGGAACATTATTTTTAAAGATTAGTAGACTGAAATTTGGAACCTAAAAATCTCTAGATACTTCTAACAGCTAGCTTTGATTTTATGTCATATTTTTATAATAAAATAAATAATATCATTGACAGATCAGTAGATCCAATTTAATCTTACTTTGGACTCAGCGTGTCAGTGGCCTCATGCTGTGCCTCCACCAGGACTTTTCCTTGCAGAGACAGCAGCATGAGATAACTTGTCCCCTGTGAACAAAAGGCCATCAAAAAAACAATGACATACAGTAGCGTACTTAACCTCTGGTTATACAGATTGGAATGATGTTCACAATATATGATAATACTTCTATAAGGTATTATAAACTCTACTGTGTCCTACAAGACCATTTCTAAATGCTTTTCAACTTATAGTTTTCCTTTTTTTGCCCTTAAATATGAAAGCTTACATGAGGTAAGCCTACATCTGTTTCCCAAGGTTAAAATCTAGTCCGAAAAAAATCTTAAGTTTTTGAAAAAATGTTTCTGTGTGTTTGCACAAATAATTTTCCTTCTGAAGTTTAAATCAAAAATTAAAAAATTAGTCTTCTTGTAGAAATTTTATCACCTGCTTTGTATATATGAAGTCCTTTAGCCAATTTAAATCCCCAAAACCATAATGTGCAACGGGCATGAGCCATTTCTAACTTTGTTTCTTTTTTTTTTTGTGTGGGAAATTAGCTGGAACTGAATAAAAATTAATACCCTTCCTCATCTGACAACAGAGTTTTGTACTTCCTCATCTCCCTTTCTTTGTGAAGCAAATAAAATTTATCTTCAAGATCTGTACTGGAGCTATGAAATTTTTTTTTTAATTCTAAATATTATTAATTCATGATATATACCAAGTTTGACAGCCAAATCTTTACTTGTAAACGTTAAGGTACCAAGCACAGCAGAGCTTGATTTACTTGTTAGTAATAACAATACAACTGTTAAAATAAAAAAAAAAAAAAAAAAAAGCCATCTAATCAAAAGCTACTGACTTCGTGTTGAGATGATGGCTTTGCTGCAAAGCCTTTCTTTTCATGCGGCACTGTTGCACACAAGAGAATTGTGTTCTGTTTTGTGGCTGCGATCCCACGTGGCTCAAACTCCAACTGTCTTGTATTGTTAAACTCAGCAAATCCTCCTTGTTCAAGTAGCAGTTTGTCACTCTCAAAATATTTGATTGCATTCATATATTCACTGGAGTATGAAGCCACAATCTCTCCTGATGCCATGAGGGATAAGTAATACCGACCTGGCAATTAAAAAATAAAAACAGATGATTTTACAAACTTATTAGTTTGAGACAGAGAGAGAGAGAGAGAGAGAGAGAGAGAGAGCGAGCGAGCGAGCGAGACTGACAGTAGACAGACAAAAAGACAGATCATGCGAAAGGAAGAGAAAAAGAACAGACTTTAAAAAGACTACAAATATTAGCCAGTCTCCCATATATATACTTCTAGTGTAATATCAACTCACTGGCTCAAGTTTAATTAATAATAGGTTCTGATTGTTGACATATATTAATCTTTACAATACCTTTCAAATATTTATAACTTAAAAAACGGTTCCAGTTCCGGGATGATGGTAGGTAGGAAAAATCAAAATCTCTGAACAAATACATGGCCAAAAACTTATCACTGATATATGACTTTAATGTATCTTTGGTGAGAAAAAAAGATAAAATATAAGATGAATTAAGAATTTGAAATTACCTGGTTAAGAAAGATGGTGATTAAATTTAGTAAAACATGATTAGGTTAAAAAGGATTCTGTGATGAAAGAACTTAAAAGAAAAAATTTAAGTTACAAACCACGGGGAACTTCAATGACCCTCTCTTCTGGGTTTGAACTTTCACCTTCGTAACACAAAATGGCATCATATTTCTTCTCTTCATCCATCTTTAAAAAATGCGGGGAAAAAAAAGAACAGCTTGAGTTCCAAAAGTATAATGAAAACAATTTGAAAAATGAACCCTGAAAATAAATGAAAGTAACTGATCATTGGTCTTCAAATAAATTTATAATGTGTGCCAGTTCAAAGCATGAAAATTTGAAATGTTTCGCACGAAATCAAGCCTCTAATATTTAGCTACCAAGGATACCACATAGACCTTTTCTAGACTCCTCCCATGGACTTAGTGTTAATGATGCTGGACAATGCAAATGTGACAACATTCATATTATTATATATGATAAAGCCATATAATTTTTGTTCAGATGTCCGTTCACCCAGAAGTCATTGACTATATTTTTCCTGGAACATATGCAGGTAAAATTCACTACTAACATTTGCTCTTTGGCGACAATCCCTACTGCTTGTTTTTTTATTTTTCCCATTTTTCTCCTCTGTATTAAAACCACTACAAACCTGATAAGTTTGCCTTGACATGGGGTTAAATAAAGCTGGTGCAAGTGTTTGGTGTTACAGATTTGAGCTAGTTTATTTAAACAAATAAACTAAGGAATTTATTGTTAGAATAGTATACAGAGGTCATTTGGTGTAAAGAATTTATGCTTGTATGAAGAAAATCTGCACGTTCTACCAATATGGTTCAGTGTGGAGATTGTCGTAAGCATGACAAAAAGGTGGTTCCTTCCTTTGGATGAGGTGATTTTATTAGCTGTGTGTAGCCGATGTGACGTTTTCACGATTGAGAATTCAGTCTTTTTTTTTTTATTTATCAGTTTATGCGAAGTTTATTGATTCAACGTCCCAGCACCCTTGCCAGATCAGATTGAAATTATAGATTTATGGTTTTAGATAAGACCCGCTTTAAAAAAAATTATGAAGAGCAATTCCCTTCGACATTGCTCCTTTAGCTAATTTGATCTGCACTCTCATTACCATAAATATGGACATGCAAGAAAATCCATGAGGACAGTTGGGATGAGAATATTATGAATAATTGTTGAAATGTTTGGCATGTTTTAGTTTAAAGCTTTTCTTTTGTAAACTGTCCAATGCAGAGAAACTATACCTGAAGATTACAAATTTTATAATATACCTAGTGAAAAATTTAAATTCTTGATACATTTGAATTCATCTAGTTCTTCTTACAGAAGATATAGCTTGGTATGAAGATCTCACAAGGTTTTCCATTCTTTCTCATTTTTGAGGATTCAGAGTTTAAGCTCCCTTAGCTTTATTTGAAACTTTGGTCTACCAATACATCTCAACTGAACTCAATAGATATGCGCTCCACACAAAAAAAACCAACTCTTATTTTTTACCAAACGATGGATAGAAGTGACTGGATAGGCGTGTTAGTTTTGTTTTCTAGTCTTGTTGCACACAGGAGTAGTTTACAAACCTTAAATCTCTAACTAGTGAAGCACAGAATATTTTGCTGTTTCTTAAGCTAAGCTAAGAGCAGCTAGATTTTAGGAGATTCTATCTCCATTTTATTTGGCAAAGGAAAATTATTTGTCTTATCATAATTTCTAGTATGATCATTTCTTAGATTCCATCTACACTTAAGAAAAATCAAGTGTGCATAGATGAGGCTAAATGCCCTTTTCTTGATAAATTTAGACCAAAGTTTACAAAGTATTGACCAATCCAGCTTCTCAACTTTATCCAAAGATATTTTTCTGTCTCATTCTCTACACACTTGTCCGTAACTAGATACTTTGCAAGGATGATTACACTAACTCTTTCTTCCATCATGAATCTCTATTTACAGCATCTAACATTATATCCGATCAGTGTCATATCATACAGGCACATGTATTACACAACAGCTTATTGCATAAGGTAGACAATCATTGAGTCAAGCTAAAGGATTTAAAGCCCACATTTAGTCTTCCTAGCCTGTTAATCGAGCTTTCGCAAAACTTCATGGGAATACCTGGACTTCAATGGATTAAGATTCGTTAACATACTATTGAAACACTAGAACAATACAATATAGGTATAAAATCTTACATTTAATCTTACAACTGTTTTTATTACTGTGCAGTGATATCTAGTCGCTGCATAATAATGTTCTTTGTTAAAAGTGAATATCTCTTAAGCCTATTACCATTCTTCATTGAAACAGATACCAGCTTCACATAAGTTGATGGAAATGTATTGAGAGCTTTACAGTTTGTAAAAATATTAGACCTGGCAAGCAACACATCACAGCACAGAACCGTCAAAAGTGGATACCTTTTACAGCGGAGATAAAGATTACAGCTATAGCTTGCTTAAGGTGTTAAATGAATGGATAATTCTTTGTGCAAAATGTAAGTCTATATTGTTCCACAGAGCTGCTGACATTGTTTCTCTTGAAATAAATGTTCAGGGTCCACTTGTTATCTCCACAAAGTACAGACCTTCATAGCTGACACTTCAGAAAAGAGTGCTGGTATAAATTCAGTAACAGAAGGCTAGATTCCAAGCATGAGTGGTTAAAATGTAGAGAAGTCAAGCCTCCTAAAAAATACATATCCAACAACATAATTCCACTTTTCCAACAAAGATCCAAGTTTAAACTGAATGACAATCAGTTAACTTCTTAATGAGTATGCCTCTGTGCTATGCTATAGATATATAAATCAATATTCCAGTCAACGATAATGGCTGGATAATTCATATATTGAATAGGTGAATGAATAACATTCATGCTATCAATTAGTTGTCAATTACACATTGATGAGACTAGAGCATTTTAGGCACAAAAAAAAGCGAGACTGCCTTCTCCAGAAGAGTTTTGGAAATGGATGATGTAAGGATCCTCAAAAGTCTTTTCCATGTCACAGTCCTTCATAATTAGAGTAGGTGCATCTATAGAAATAATGTTAGCACCTTGATGGAGATATAAAAGTTGAAATAGACAGTATTGCCTCTCACCTCACAGGACAGAAAGCACTGATCACTGCCCCTGACAAAAATACTGTGCACAAACTTAATCTCGCTGTTCAACTTAAAAGAAAATGCAAGGGATGGTTGCCGGCATTCTCTACCAACAGATGCCATTGACTGCTCATAAGGCCTGACCATATCTGAGTTGCAGAGTACCAGCCTGGTCAAAACAAAACAAATCTCTTGAAAATTAAATACTTTAAATTAATAAAAGAGACAAATTATAGATTTCAGGTAAGCACAGATATATCATACATTTAAAGTTATAAAAGTCGAAGCCTGGTTTTTATTTTGGTCTGTGACATATGTATATAATCATGTAAGAAATAAAAAAAATATATTCTCTGATGAGCACAACATCCGGAGTACCAGTTTGCAAACTTTGATTAGAAACATACATTATGGTTTTATATGCAAAACCCAAAAAGTAAATGAAATGTAATTTTCGTTTTCAATCTAAAAAACGTTTTCGGTAGTGTCAGATGATAAGAAAATTACAATATTTAACAATCCTTTTTAATTCATACACAAAATGTTCTTTACAATTTCTGTTGAACTGTGGTTTCAAAGAAGAAAAATGTCATTCATTATATTTCTTTTTAATGTTTCAACATCCTCAAATCCGATAATCACTGAATACTACTTTTCTGTCACAGGGCTTTTATGACATACATTGAACACCCTCACCTGGCTGATGGTTTATGTTTAGCTTGTAAATAATTTAATTTTATACTTCGTTTCAAAAAGATACTGACCTATGTTCTTTAGGTTTTTGTCGCTCCATCACTTTCTTCCTCATGTTTTTAATCAGAATCTCAGCTATTTCTATATTATTAAAAACTGATATATACTGTGAAGTATTGAGACTTTCATCAACCTAAAGAATAAAAGACGATATATATTTATTTTTACCACGATATGTACTTTGTTCACTTTAAACACTTAAAGAAAAAAATAAAAATTCAAATGCCAAAACTAGCTAATATTACTAATACTAAATGCAAAAAAACCCAAACTTATTACAATCATTGTTAACCTATAGATTATTTAAGTCTTGCATTGGGGGGTGGGTTGTTTTTTTTTTTAAAACGATGCTTACCATTAGAAAAGCATTAATCAATTAAATAAACAACAACAAAAATCACTTTTTTAAAATTGTGCCATAAAAATACTTAGATCATGAAATCTTAAGTTCAATGGCATAAATAGCTGTAATATAATTTGCTCTCTTCAGGTTTGCTGTTGGAGGTGAGGTTTAAGCATCCGACAAGATATTAGTATGAACCTTTTTCACAGGCTTAATTGCACATTCCTTTCGTAGATGAATTCTTCATCTTTTCACTTCCACTTTGCCTGAGATAAGCTTTAGTTTGATAAGCAAAAAGGCCTAAGATCACTGTGTTGTGGACGGCATATCAAACGAGCAAGCCACTTCTATATCATATATTTGGATGCATTTGCCAAGCCGCCTTCTCTTTTATATTGTGTTACATTCAAAACTTTGAAAGATATTTCAAATCCCATTTGTAAAATTTCAAATTGTAAAGAAATCTCTTTAAAAAAAGATTGCATTTTAAAGGGTTAAAATGAAAAATTTAGCTAGGAATCATACCTCCAAATTCAGTGCAGTATAAAGGCCATCCAAAAATTTGGAGATAGCATTTGTCTGGTCTACTTCTCTGCTGTATATTCTCATAATATCCTTTCCTAAATAAAGAAAAAAATATAAAAGATTGAGAAATAGAAAAATTATGACAGATGCATAATCATCTAAATTAGAATAAGTGTTACCACTGCCCAGGTCTATCCATTAAATGTTCCGTTTTCAATATCAAAGTAGGAACAGCTTATCTTTTTTAATAAGTCTACACATGATTCCTCAAGCAATAGATATATAAAACACAAAAAATGAAGAAAAACATTAAAGGATGCCCTAAGTTACAGTTAAAAAGCAGTAACAGATCGGTTCAAATTGAAATCAAACAAAGAATCATTTGTGAATAATCCTGGATGTTAGACACACCAAAGAACACAGCCATTAGCTGAAAAAGCACAATCTGCAAAAGTGAAAATTTGGATTATAAAAGACATCAGCCCTATTAATGATGCCAAACTTTGTACCTTTTCACAACTAAGAAATGTTCCAATGTATAGAGTCATGAACATGACCTTAACCAAACTACACATTGCCTGCTAACATGTTGAATGTCATGAGCTCTTAGCAGAAAGTTTTTTGATTAATGTTATGACTCCGTGCGATCATATAGACTTTGAGAATACAATTTTCTCTAATAAAAGCATGGATATTTATGATAGTATTCTTGCTTCTTACAAAATTATGGATTTAATTTGAAAGAGTCAGTCAAAAGGCATCATTTTCATAAGAAAAAAAAAACATCTTTTAAGACTTGAAGTTGTTTATGAGGAAAAAATGTTTGTTTACATCCTATTCTTCAAATCCATAAATCTAATACGATATCTAACCTTGGAACTCTGCTTCATCCACAGCCTTGTTGAAGAATCGAGTCACATCCTCCAAAGCCTAAATTGATAGGGAACAATATTTCAGTATTATGAGTATTTTGCATCCTTTTTAGCACAAGTATCGACACAATAACTGCTAAACAACTTATTTATGGTCATTATGATATCTTGGGGGAAATAGTGTAACAGTAGCATATATTTTGGTGTGCTAAATTTTCAAAGAACACAACTTCTTAGGTCAGAATACCATGGAATCCTGTTTGGAATTTAAAGTTTGGAGTTTGTACATTTAGACTTAATCAATAGGTGATAAATGCATGTTATTAAAATTTAACTCACTCAACCCCAGGCTAATTTTAGGTTTACAAGTGTTAAAGGCCAGCGTTTCAGGGCAGTTTTAAAAAAAAATTACCATGACATTCCTAATTAATCAATTTACATGAAATTTGGCTATGCAAATTAAAAAAATAAACATTTTTAAATTAAAACAAAATTGAATACTATATATTAAATGCTTTTTTCATGATTTTCTGAGTGTACACAATTTTCATGTAACTGTCAAAAAAAATGAATCCATTATGTTATTTGCCTGCACGTGAAAGTTTATTAGATCTATATCTAGTGTGGCTATGCCTTGTAGAAGTGACCTCAGGAAAAAAATTCATTAAAAAAAAAAGTATCTAATCTTTTCCACTCCCATTTACACAAATTTGAAACTAAGATGCTGTGCTTCCATACAAGGTATTCACATTAGTGGTAGACATAATAGCGGATCAGAAAAAAAAAATTAGTAAAGGCCAACGCGTGTGCTGCACGGGATCGGCTCCACAAGAAAATCTCCGATTCTATATAATGCACGGGAAAATCATTCATTGAGTTTAATATGTCCAGGTACAATTAGTTCTCAAAACATACAAAGTCATCTTACTGCCAGAGGAAAAATCATGCACTCAGTCAAAAATAATCTTGATTCCAATTTTCACATTCAATGAATTTGATGAAACATTGAATTTCTTAAACTTTTCAACAATGAAAACTGCATAAAAAGAAAGTAGCTCTCTATGGACGGAGGTATTTATTCTTTTTTAAGAATTTTGTTCTTACTGTGAAAGTGACACTATGAACAAATTGTAAGAAAAAAAATCTTCGCTCAAACGCTTTTTAATAACATTCAAATTGGGTCCAATAAATTATAACATAATCAAATTAATACATTCAGTGTCCCTTTCTTTACTATTTCTAACCTTGCATTTGCGTTCATCCATTTCCTTTGAGACTGAGTCAATATGCTTTCTGAGACTTTCCTTCACTTCCATTTGATCTTCTTGATCACCTTTTGTTTTGGCCAGGAGAAAAGAAATTCTGTGTCTCAAGTCAGACAGAGTGCACCTTAGGTACTCCCTCATGCTCTCCAAGTCTTTGGTTTTGTGTTGCTTATGCTCGCCTGAATTTCAAACAATTGCAGAAAGTAAAACATTACTATGCTAAGTTTCGATGTAACTACCAGTAAAACATTGCTGTGCTAAGTTTCAATGTAACTATCAATAATCATGTGTTTTATTACTTAAAAGGATCAATTCATTATACCTAATGAACGAAATAAAATTATAAACAAAATAAGAGAAACCGGCTTTTTCTTTCTTTTTTTTAATTGAAGGTAAATTATATACCAAATTTTTGGAGAAATGAAAAAGCAGAAACAATTAACATTAAGTCATACTTAAAGTGTTCATATTTATGCCTTTTGCCTTTAATAAAATGGTCTCTGTGTTATTTTTATATCTTGATTTGACAACCTGGTACAGTGGACCTCGACTATTTCAAAATCAGCCGTAACGAAACCTTGGACATAACGAAGGGATTATAACGGACAATTTTTTTCTTTCTCCAAACAATGGTATGAGAACTTCTGTCTTAAAAAAAAAGACATGATGAGAACCTCAGGCATAACGAAGTTGTGGAGGTTAAAGTGTAGTGAAAATACCATTGCCAGAACGGCACCCATAAGTCTGGTCTGTGTTTGCATGTCTCCAAGGTCTATACGCAACACCTACTAGATGTGAACTTGAGTAAAGGCTAGAATTAGAGACCTCCTGCGGGCATCCTTTGTGCCTAAAAGTAGAGAGGGGTGCGTGTGTGATGGTGTGTATGGGGGAAAGGCGGGGTTGGGGGGAGGTTTGTGCATATGGGGGTTCAGAACTAATAACTAAGGCAGTTTGGTTAGGAAATAAGTTTGCCATCATTGCATTGTCTGTGATTGGCTGATTGCTACATAAGCCCACTCTTCATTCCTCCCCCCCCCCCCCTTCCTTTCCCCTTTTCCCTCCCTCCCACATGAGGTAATGCGTGTTTATGATTGAACACGGAAAATTTGGGAATTACTGATGATTCGATCTAAGGCGGTTCTCCAGACCTTCATCTGACTCTGAGTCTTTACTTGTGTGTGTGTAGGAATGAGTGTCATAAGTTGCTCGTCAACTGCACAAAATATGCAATATGTTGAAAGTTTGTGTAGAGGTAAGACTACATTAAGAGACAAAAAGACAGAAAAAGATAGGGATTGGGTAGAGGCAAAATAAGGAGATTTAGTTGACCTTGTCTGTAAAAAAAAGTTGGTTATAACGAAGTTTAAGCCCTGGCCAAATAATTTCTTTACATCCCATGTCTACTGTATCTATCTCTCACTCTTTGAAAAAAAATCATCAAATCTATATCTATGATTCATAGTATTTGACAGACTTTCTCTAAGGTAAGCATCGGTACAGGAATTTTGATAGATAAACATATGCTCAAAGCCTTTCCCATCACATCATTACCACCTAGGGTGCCTTTCTTTTAACTCGCAAGGGCACATTTATAAGAAAAAGCATGTTACTCTAGACGATCTTTCACAGTCTACAGAGAATTAATCAATTACTACCTGAGTGAGATGAGAAGACAAGAACCTTTCCTAATGATTAAACATCCCATATTTTATGTTCAATAGTCAAAATTGAATTCCAGATCTCCCGATTTAGAGCCAAGTTTTTACTATCAGACCGTGACAATATACATATTGCAATCATCAGAGAGCTTTAAAATTGACAGTCAATTTAAATAAGAAAACACAATCAAAGTTCATCATTAATAACTATGTCCCTACTGAAAAATCATTATAACTGCCTGGAGATGGCCAGATTGTAAGGATTTCCTTTTAAGGTCAGTATCACTTGCAACATTTGCATAAAAAAAGGTTAAAGGTTCTTTTCTCCTACAAGGTAATTTAGTATAAGTATTGGTATTATAACTATTTTAAGCTGTTACAAAATTGTCTTTCTGGTCTATAATATCCTCCATGACAATTCATCATCCCAAAATAGGCATCTCCATCTATGTTCCAAGATACATTTCCTAAGCTGAGCACTTTTTATGTGCAGAACGAATTGCCTAAATATATTAAATTATATGCAACTGTTGCTAATTAGAAATGAGACTTAAAATCATCGTTTCAAGTGAGGTTAAAAAAAACTTTTTTCTCATTTGTTCTTTTTTTTGTTTTTTTTTATTTTTTTGTTGCTGTCCTCTATGGGGAGGGGCATCTTTTCCATACAGATGTATGATTGTTAAAGTTTGTATCAAAGTTCAAGGAGTGTGTAAAGTATTCCTTTTCTTAAGTGAATATTTTAATCGATTTTTACACAACTCAAAAGAGTGTATAAATCATTTACTTATTCCACTATTTTTTACAGTGCAATATTTGCTACTTTAACTTACAATCTAAATTAAGCCATAGGAATCCATGTTACAACTACATAAAATTTCCTATCTAAACAATTTTATCAATAAGATCACTACCTGGATATTTAAATTGATTAAGTATTTTCATTATTGTAGTAACTATGTCATAGATAAAGTGTGATTGAATGCTTAAGCAGACTGCTTAGATCTTTTTCATGATAGTGAAATTATATAATGACATAGATTTCTGTATAGTTTGGCTGATTTTAGTGAGCTATGATTTTGAAGGGTGTTAACTTGTGAAAGGCTTTGTAAATCTTGTAGTAGCAGTAGAAGCAGAAGTAGTAGCGGTGGTGGTGGTGGTAGTAGTATTAGTATTAGTTGTACATTTATTATTATTATTATTATTATTATTATTATTATTATTATTATTATTCACCTCATCATCAACATTAATATTTCTACACATTGTTTTATTATTTAAATTTAAGATCAAGATAAAAAGAGAACATTACACAAGTGGATCAAAAGCATGACTTGATTCAAAGAAAACAAAATTCATTAAATAGGTAACATTATAATTCTATGCTCGATGTTCCTGACAAGCAACAAAAGATGACATGGCAAAGTGGCGAGAAAAAAAAATTTTCATGATTAGATGGCTTGCAAAATTTGCAGAAAAGGAAATTCCATCACAAAAATGAATTGAAATGACTCAAATGGTTTTGATTAAAGGCACTATTCACTTTATTAAAGCATTTAACTTTAAGAATACTTGTGTTCAGTTCAAAAGTTTTGCAACATCACGAAAGATTATTGTCATCCAAAAAAGCAAACTTTATGATGTGCTTGAATTTCATGAAATAAATGAAGCAATAAGCTCATTTTTTCCAGTGATAAACATTGATGTTCATTTAATTTTGAATATAAATAATAAGTACTGTTTGAAGAATTCTACATTATCAAAATTAGATAAAAATTTTGCATGATTTCTAAGACACCATGACTAGGTATTCTTGTTTTTTTATGCAATTTCTCAGGTATCAAAACTTGTAATTTTACTTTGAATGGTGAATTATCTCATACTGTTCTCTTTTAATTTCGATCTGACAAAATATTATCCTTGCCTCACCTTTTTGGCTGCAGTCTCCACATACAGGTTTCCAACATTTAATACAAAAATAATTTTTGGGAAGAGACTGCCCATCACAGTCTTTATGAGTGCTGATCTCACATCTGGCTTTTTTAGCATCAGGCGGAGCATGCAAAAGCTCAAGGGCATCCATGTAAGAACAATCGGTAGTGCCATAAAGTGGAAAATTTTCTTCAATGTCTTCAAGAAGTCCTTGAGATGAAATAAGAGACCCATCAGAGCTGTCAATATCAGTATTTGCAGTTGCATCAAGGTTTTCCTCATGAAAAAGCTGTATATCACGTGTTGGTGCCAACAAGCTAATGCCATCTCCATGGTCAAGAGGATGATTGCTACGGCATTGACTGCATAAGTTCTTGGCACACAAAAAACAGTTCCACATGGCATGTTCATGGGATTGTTCAAAATCACAGGGCACAGAGCCTCCTCCTTCTCCATTTGAAAACAGCTCAATTCCAGAGATACGATTCAATATGCTGGGTTTCCCATTTTCCTGACCACACTTTGGACAATTAATATTGTTCAAATAGGCTGATTCCACATCATCAATGCACTTTTTGCACAAAATATGCAGGCATGCTGGAAGCTGTACTGGGTTCACAAGAGGAAGCTTGCACTTAGCACATTTGCAATTTTTCATGTAATTTCTTTGGTTATCTTGTGACATATTGAATGACACAATGCTGCAAATAAATAAAAGAGACTGAAACAGTTCATAGCAATTTTAAAAACCTTTTATCTCCTAATCTTTTTTTTTGAAACCTGGTGTGAATAAAAAAAAATTACTTTAACATTAGTACAAACTGGCAACACCGAATGAAAACACTGAAGAATGAGACAGGCACTGTGGAATGGGCCAAGGTGGTGTGATATTACAGACATCTGAAAACATTGGATCTGTCGACCAAGTTATCATGAGCCGCGGTTGAATAGGTTCAAAGTATATTGGGTTTATTAAAATACCTTTCGTTTTGTATTTTTTCCTTTAAAAAATGGTAAGTATCACAGCACAAAAAAGCCTTTAACAGTTATGATTGTAAGTCAAGTCGTGGGAAAAAAAACAACTATGCATTACATTAACAGTTGCATTACAAAAGTCTAGAGATTAAATCTCTAAATATGTTACACTTGTATATACTACATGATGAATATATTTCAGTCTAAAGCCTTCATGCACTAATTTGACTAAGCTGGACTAGATCTAGATCTATCTGATTCATCGCTATTCTTGTATTAATTATTTTACTAAAATACTCTCATGATTACAAAACAAGATGAAGATCCTGTTTGGAAATAGACGTCTAGATGTCTAGATCTAGGTTAGATCTAATTTTTTTTTAAAAATCAAGTGAGAGAGAGCCAATTTCCTAGCTCTAGATCTAGTAAATCTCTCTTCATGAGCAACTAAACATACTTTCAACATTTTCAATGACCTGCAGATCAGCGTTTATGGGCAGAGAATCTCATCTTAATCCATACTCTTTACCATCTATATGCAGTTTCCAAGCCTTTCATAGATCACATTGATGATGTCATACTGAACAGTTGTACTTGAAGTAATCATAATGTGCGACATCCATGGGTGAAATAGGAGACTGGCTAAATCTTCAGGTTCTAGATCTAGATACATCTCAATTTGCGCCATCTATGATTTTTAGTCTTATTTGGGATTTTTTTTAGATTTAACTGATCCCGATCTAGATTTTGATCAAGTAACCTAATTCAACTCGTGAAACTACGTAGGCCTAGAGTATTATCATTTACTGGTTTTCAATATAAGGTAGTGCGACAGTTAAGATATACTCAGTACTCTTGACAGTTCGCAACTTCCGGACTCAAAAAGCTTCTGATTTCTAAGAAAATAACGATATGAATTTAACATTTCTATCATCCATTCAAAAATTAATAGTATCGCTCGTGGAGCATATCGTATTGTCACACGCTTAAGTAACAGTATGATTATTAAAAATTACATAGAAAGGCTTCTTTTAAAAATGAGACTTAGTCTCACAACTCTTATACTAGTTGTAGTTCAAAAGGTCCGTAAATGACTATGAAGTTTGTAAGGGTTAGAATACGGGTAGCCGTTAGACCAAGATGTAGACAAGACAGTGCCATAAGCAAAAGCGAAGACAGTCCGAAGTGACTTAGGACTATGTGCCATTTCATCTTCCCTGTATGTATTAGTTTAGAGGAGTGTGTGTGTGACACAAAGGATAACACTACCACTTACTAGTCTTTTGTGGCCCTTCAGCAATAGGATCATGCATAACAAGGAGGCGCTAATTTCTTTTAAAACTTGATAAAAGACTTAAAAGTTGATTAGTCAATTGACCATTTGTATAATTAAAAAGTATGATTGAAGTTTAATGTATTTTATTCTAGCTCTAGGGCAAATAAAAATTACGTTCAATTTTACATAACCAAAAAAAGTTAGAAAACAACCTTAAAAAATGGATGAAGCAGATAAGGAACCGTTTTCCAAAACAAAATGCAAATAATAAGCTAAATTAGTCATGGTTTCAGTCTTTATATTCTTTTTTTATGTATCGTAACAGGGATAAAGTATGTGCAAATAATATTAATATAAAGAGTACACGTGTTATCTATATTAACGCCTTCAAAAGCATACAGTATTTCCCTGCAAGAGATTGTCAATAATGTGGCAACTTTTCAAATTTCCACTTTCTTTGCAACTGGCCTTTGCTTGAATATTTCACTTCTAAGTTTTATTTCTTCTTCCTCTTCTTCTTCTCCTCCTTCTCCTTCTTCTTCTTTTTTTTTTCTCTTCTTCTAGCCTAGCCTAAGTACCGAACAAAGAAAAAGCTTCGGTGCGATGGAAAAGCAAAGCTTTAAAGAATTTACTTTGAAATGATAATTATGTCGCGCACTAAAAGAAAGCTCTTTCTTCCACGCTTTAAGCTTCCGCTTAGCTTGTCCGGCCGCTTTATTTTTAAAGAATTGATATTAATTCTTTCTTTTGCCTCGCGGCGCTTGTTCGAGTTCAATGACGAGAGAGAGAGAGAGAGAGAGAGAGAGAGAGAGAGAGAGAGAGAGAGAGAGAGAGAGATGCAAACAAAGGAACAAAGGGAGAGAGAGGCAGAGATACAGTTCAGTCCAATTCTCGTTCACTTTAGCTAGATCTATAACTATGGTTTGCTAATGTGATTTTAAAAGTATATAAAACTTTTTTTTTTCAATTCTACATAATTCAGTGCCTTTATTACAAAAGAAAAATTACTCTATCTTGTTATTTACCGTATTTTAAACTTTAAAAACTGCCGCATACACAACATTTCCTCATCGCCTGTAAAAAAAAAAATTAAAAGAAACCGCCATGATGGTGTTGTGAATCTTGTGTCTCCCAAATCTTTCTTTTCGAGCATTATTCTTTGTTGAAAAAAATAACACTTCATGGCCTTTATTCCTTGCTTATATTTCAATTAATGTCACCTGTCATTTATTTTATTTTGTTGGTAGTTTTACAGTATCTGTTCTTTTAACTTTGTTGGTTCTGAGCTAAAGTCTATGTTTTGGTCTTCCTTGTAGTCCTAAAGCTCTGTAGGTGTGATTTTCTCTCCAGAAATTTTTAGTCTTTCTCTTTAATTTATGAAATGCATTTCATGACTATTGTGGGCTTAGGTGGATTTTTTTTTCTTTTTAAGCCTTAAAACTAATAAAAGGTCTGGCAGTGAGGTCTTTGAAAAGAAACCCTTGCCACCTACACGTACCAGTTGTCATTTTTGCTGTCTTTGAGAAGCAAACAGCTCTGTGAATCATTAATACAATGTCATGTTCTACTATCCCTTTCATGTGTTGAGTTTTTTAAAGTGAAACATTACAGTCATGTATGTATTGTGTTTTCTTCTTCTTCTTCTTCTTCTTCTTCTTCTTCTTCTTCTTCTTCTTCTTCTTCTTCTTCTTCTTCTTCTTCTTCTTCTTCTTCTTCTTCTTCTTCTTCTTCTTCTTCTCCTCCTCCTTCATCATCTTCTTTTAAGAATTATTATTATTATTATTATTATTATTATTATTATTATTATTATTATTATTATTATTATTATTATTATTATTATTGTTGTTGTTAATGTCTATATTATAAATTAAGTGTAAAAGTACCCACAAGGACAGACTATGCGCTGTCGATTTGTACATAAATCTAGTACATTGATTGTTAAATAATTATAATTAGGCACTGTCACTAGGAGAAGTTATCAATACATTGTTAGTTCTGTACACAAAAAATCATAAAGAGCTCTGCACCTTAGACAATACGCAAAGGGCTAATATTAGTAATAACACTGTATGAAAAATTGTAATGAACTTGAAGGCCTCAAGGGAAAAACCAGACGTCATAATTTTGAATATGTATTTTGAGTTGTGCCCCCTATTCTATAGTTTGGGTGATTGTCTGTGGAAACAAACTACATGTACAGGTATTGTGTTAAAAGGGGACCCAGAGAGTTGATACGGATTATTCTATTTCCAATTATTAAAAAAAAAAACCTGCGACGTTTAAAAAAAATAAACAAGTGATCTAGATAGGATCTCGATATTAGACGTGGAAGAAAAAAAATGAAATGTATGACTATGAGGAATTAAATATGACCTCTGAGGATGTAAAAGTCTAATCATCATCAAGGGCCAAAGGTATAAAGATGTTCAGCTCCAGTTGAGGTGATCCTCACGTGGAAATATTATTTATTAATTATAATCTGCAGGAAAGGATGTAGAAATTATCGAGATCCAATGAAATCATGAAATGAAATAACTAATAGATCTTCGTTACCTACCGACCTTATATGAATTTGTAATCCAAATGAAAATTGAAATAGGCCTAAAAACACAATATTTATAGGAGAAAACTCGGCAGTGTACAAAAAAGCGTCCGATCAGCGAAGCGGTAGCAAGTGATGTGAATAAAAGCGGGAAGCAACCTGACTCATTGAGTCATTCGACCAGTGACTGACTCGAAATTATTATTTAATGTGGAAACAGAAAACTGTCTCAAGGCTTATGAGTAATGGGAAGCTGTTTTGCGGGAATTCCCGTAAAAAATATCGAGACCTTTGCGGGAATTCTTGTTTGTAATTGTTTGATTTGGTTTTTTTTAATTTAATTTTAATTGATAGAGAAAATTGTCTATTTCTGTACTTACGCAATCTGCTTATTAGAAATCTGTGAATTCAATCCAATGTCTCTGTGGAAATTCTGTTGTTGTTGTTGTTGTTTTTGTTTAGTTTTTGTTGTTTTTTTTTTGTATTTTTGTTTTTTCTTTTGCATCAAATTAATTCATCAATCCTTATTATTACATGCATCAGTTCTCGTGCATAATCGAATCTGTACCTTTTTTTGTTTGTTTGTTTTGTTGCTGAAGAGAAAATCTAAGACGAAATTGTAAAGTAGATCCAGGAAGCTTCTGTATCCTCTTGTCTTTGTGAAGGAATCATCAGGTTGATGAACTACATAGATCTAATGCTCAATCAATGAAAGAACTAGGGGGTCCTATTACAGATTGCCACATTGGTAGTCGCTTCTCACTCTTTCAATCATCTTATGAAGACTTAATGCAGTTTCCAAGTTTATTGAAATTGGAAATGCACGGTACAGGTTAGCCTGACCTTTTGTGGTTATGCAGGCTCAAACTAAGAGACTCAAAAACATCAAGAAGGCGTCTGGAATGAATAAAAAAAAAAAAAGGCAAAGCAAACTGCTCAACGAGAGACCTTTGCGTTCTTATTGTGGATGGTTCTTTCTATCTGGTCATGGAAAGAAGCAAGGATACAGTTTCTAAAGATGTACATGTATTTTTTTTAAAAAGTCAAGTTATCAGGATCCACAGTACTGTAATTATACGAGCTTTGAATATATTCAAGAAACGCAGAAAGACTCCATAAAGGCTTAAGAAGGCTCTTGAAACGATTATTAAGCACAATTTATGAGCAATGTAGTTTTAGACTATAAATTAAAATGGTAACGAAGTTATTTACATCATAACCTTACACATAATTATGTCTTTGTGGAGGCAATAATTAGAAATGCAAAATAGTTGCTCAGAACAAGTTAATACATGTAAAGAACAAAATGGATAATAAATCACACAGGAATCATTCATCAATTAATGTGGAATTACACACTCGTTAACAGACGCACGTTACTTGGTAAGTAGGCTAGTGTGTGTATATATATAATTATATATATATATATATATATATATATATATATATATATATATATTTATATATATATATACTTATCTCTCTCTCTCTCTCTCTCTCTCTCTCTCTCTCTCTCTCTCTCTCTCTCTCTCAGAAGCAAACGGTTTTCATGCCTGCATTCCATACATACACAAAAATACAGCGCTTTAAAGTTTAGGAATAAGACGTAGTCTCATTCCACCTTTCAATCTATTACCAGAACTTTCTTAGGCATCTAAAGCCATTAGAACGAGTAAAGAAAAATATAATACATGTCATCAAAGTATAACTTTATTGGCTGTTTTACTAACAGACCAGACGATAAAGGAATATTCTAGTAGACTTTTTAATCAATCAAATTTAAATCATTAGTTCGCATAAATGCCGGATGATTTCCTCCATAGATTGGTTTAATATCTTAATTAGATCTGAATTATCTAAATGAAAAGGTACTAGATGTATTAGATCTAGAGCACCAAGTATACTTTATCATATTTGGACATACCCCCAGCGCCGTCAGCCTGAGTTTGCAAGTTAGTCAAGTTGACTGCCGTTGACTGAAGTTAGTTTACCCCTTTTATATAGTTTACGAAAGGCTTATCCGAGACTGAAGATAGCCTGTCTTTGGGGCTTACTACGTGTTGGACTTCATTCTAAAATTAGTTTGCCGCTATTTTGCTAAACATAATCGTGTGCATCATCGGTGTCTCATATGGGAGAATGGGGACCAATTCTGGCATTGTCTTCAGATGTTTATAATCTTTATACTGAATTACCGGTATCTTGTGCGTAGGGTAGCTAAGTTCACTCAATGGGCTTTGACGTCGGGGATTTCCCGAAAATTAATGTTTCCGTTCCATCTCTTGCATACGGTGACTCATGACTGTTGGGATCATTGAGCACAACTTAAAAAGCCTTTGCCTCAAGACTTTATAACGAGAATGGGTGGACTTAAAGAAATAATAAGGGGAATTAATTAAAGTAGAAAGAAGGCGAAAACAATTTAGTACTTTGTGACACTATTATCATTGTTATATAAAAAAAGGTACCTATCCTACAGTATATCAAGGTAACACATTGACATAATATTATAATCACCGGGTAAATGACTTTTATAAAATAGCTGTATACTAATCACTTCATGGAGGTAACGTTTGGATATATTGCACTCTAAATAGTAATATACGGTTCATATAAAATTCATCAGAACAAACTAAATCAGTGTACACAACACAAAATAAACACATTATGGAATCACTTATCCATCAACTTGGAATCATACACTCGTAAATAGAAGGTCGCCCATCAGTAAGTAGACAAGTGAATATACCATCAATTTCTCTTACACATCTCTCACGTTCTTTCTTTTTTAAAGTTCACGGTTTTCATTTCATCCTGGAATCCATACACAAATTACAGCGCTTTGCAGGTTCAGGAATAAACTTCACTCTCAGTCCAATATTAGTTTTTAGGGCGTCTTAAGCCTTGTTGACGAATAAAGCAACATAAAAGGGTTAATTTCATCAGCTATTTTGCAAGAGTTCACAGATCCAATGATTTCTTGTAGACTTGTCTTATCAATTAAATTGAAACCATAATTATTTTTGCATAAATGCCGAGGAATTTCCACAACATCTTTTTATGTCTCATTGACATCTTCAATACATCTCTAGACAACTGGGTAAACTATAGCCCGATTTCGAGCGATGGTCCAGTTGGGTAGATCCATGCTCGAACGTGAAATTGCTTTATCGGTACACTTTAAACTAATTTGCAGAAGGCCTTTTATGCACTGAGCTTCATTCTAAAATTAAGATACAAATCTAAAATTAATATAAGGCGGCCTTGTTTCCACATTATGAGAAGATAGGGACTTCGGACCATTTCCGGGATTGTCTTCAGAGAATTAGATGTTTTTTAATTTATTTACTGACAAATCCAGTTTGTAGAGATTGTAAGCTTATCTCTCTCTCTCTCTCTCTCTCTCTCTCTCTCTCTCTCTCTCTCTCTCTCTCTCTCTCTCTCTCTCTCTCTCGGTCCATCTATCTATCTATTTATCTGTCTATCTCTCCATTCAGCGCAAATACCATTACTAGGCAACTTTTTCTGTTGGGATGTTTCTATAATCAGAGTAAATTGGTTTTTGAGCTGATTAAAGGGTTTTCGAATTTTTATTCCATCAGTAGATAGTCCATTCTAGGTTTGAAATGTGTTGTCAGACTAGCGCTCTATCTAAGCCTACTCAACCATATGTATCTGGTGCTTATGATTAATTCCAGTAATAAATGGGCGGTTTTCACCCCATTTCTAATGAAAAATAAAGTATCCTAAGCCCCTATACATTGGTATGGTAGAATACTTGACTATCTAGACATGAAAAGAAGAAGAAAAAGAAGAAGTCTCGTTAAATACATTTATCCACACCTATCCACAGACCCGATGTGACGTAAGATACCGTAACTAGGTATCTATGATGAAAGTAACCCAACAGTAGGACCTAGCACTTCCGCATTCGCATTTCGTAATACATTTAAACAGAAGACCTCAAAATCTAGTTCTTTCTCAACATAAACCAATATGCCAGTATTTTGGGAAATTTTCAACACGATCAAATCGAATAGTTTATACATGTAGTTTCTATGTTACGACAAGAACCAGCGTCTAGATCCATACATGTATCTAACTTTCATTACTAGTTACGGCTTTTCACCGTCATCATGGCGATGCGTATAGTTAACGGGAGGTGTGCAAAGATTGAGACAGAAACATGTTATTGGATGAAGATAAGAGCTAAATATTGTACATGTGGCTAAAAATCAATAAACTTGATTACGATTTGCTGCGAATCTCCTCTAAAAATTGTTATGGTTTCCTTCTATTAGAGACTGGAAATCTTCTGAGATTCGTATATCACACAGCTATATTTATTGACATGACTACGGGCATTATAGTTTGCTTAATTTTTTAAGTCTGACACTGTTTGACGCCGACAGTATCTTTTTTTTTCTATTTTGTGGTAATATCTTCAAGATACAGAGTCAGATACCGAATATACACAAACTTTGATAGCATAAAATTATATCACCTAATTAAACTCCTGTAAAGTATCTCAATGACACGAGACTGTACTAAACTACTGTTATAGTAATGCTTGTCGTATTCTATTTGGCATCTTTTAAGCTCTGGTATATATCGATTATTCTCCCTATGATATAGATTAAAGCAACACCACCGCCACCGCCACCACCATCAACATTATAGCATCCATTTATCGCGCAACCTAAAAGGCTCTGATGAACAATTTTCTACTGACTATGGTTTCAAAGATATAACATACGAGCATGACATGTCTAAACGATATGCATGTGTATCGCTAAAAGTGGAGGAAAACATTAATATTATCTAAAAACATCTTGACTTCACATCGAAAAAAAAAAAAAAAAAAAAATACAGCAAAGCTTGAGATTAAAGGTTAAAAAAAAATTCGAACCAATTTCAACCACTATCATTATTGAGATTCTCTTGGAACAGCAGGTACATATCCTCTGCGAGGAAGAATGATAATGTACACATTTCTCTCTGTGGGCAAACAGATTTTAGAGTAAAAAAAATATTCTGGGCGGTACACGAAACTGTCGTGAAAGATATGAGAAGAGCTTACTTCCTTTCTCAACTTAGTAAGGATCAGCACTTAAGTACCCCACACAATAGAAAGTACAAAAAAGTAGACATTAGTTTTAACTACAATACAACTCTGGTGTAAGTTATTTGATCTGAAGCTAAATTTTTACAAAAAGGAGAAAAGGGGGAAAATGATATAAGAAAACAGGAAGTAAAGAAGATCTCAAAAACATCAAAATCATTTTTGCAGGATAGGACTATCATCAAGATTATAAATGAGTACAAATTACACTGTAATGGAGCTCAGACAGATCAATCTATGTAAATTAATATTAAATGAAAATAAAAACCGAAGGATACGGCGTGTGAATTTGACTAAGACAAATATGCAGTAACAATCGAACTTATCAAATTTAATAGATTATGATAAGAGCTGTAAAGAATTAAGATAAAAATAAAGAATTTAATCTCATTGAGCATAAGCAATCAGTTACCGGTAGTAAAAGAACAAGAGAACACGAATGCTTTAAACTCTAATTGTGGGAACAACCTTAGAGGAAAGCAAATAATAAAATATAAAATTACTAATAGTTAAGTGCAACTATGGACCCAGACACTGAATATCCAGAAAACAATAACTAAAAACTAAGAATACAATCCAAGAAAAAATCCAAATAGACTAGCTGTCTGTAGTGAAGAGTTACAAACATGTTAATTCACAGTTGCAAAGAGCAAGAGCAGTTATACTTTACAAAAAAAAGAAAAACAACATACAAACCATCAACAAATCATGCAAACATGGGCTGTACTAACACCTCTAACTAAACCATCTATCAGCCCACTGTCCCTGATGGCCAATCCCTACTACATCTATAGAACATGCAATGTGGATTGTGGACTCTCACTCTATCGCCCACACAGCCTCGCAAAGCACAAAGCTCACCAAGCATAAAATAACGACAACAGTCTAAGTACGTGTATTATTAATTTCAATAATTAAAGCAGAAATCGCAACAGCAAGTTTGTAGTAGTAGTAGTGGTAGTAGTAGTAGTAGTAGTAGTAGTAGTAGTAGTAGTAGTAGTAGTAGTAGTAGTAGTAGTAGTAGTAGTAGTAGTAGTAGCAGCAGCAGCAGCAGTAGTAGTAGTAGTAGTAGTAGTAGTAGTAAGAGGAGGAGGAGGAGGAGGAAAAGGGGGGGGGGGGGGGGTAGAAGAGGGAGACGCCAAAGAACAAGAATGAAGAATAAAATTGCGCCAAGCAATGGACCACTTGCTCACTTGCTGGGCGCCGCCCGCCCTTTCAAGTATCACATCACTGCTTGCCAGAGAAATAGCAACTGGTAAAAAAAAAAACAAAAAAAACAGAGCCCAGAGAATAGAAAAGTAAAGTTAGACATGCAAAAAACAAAAGTAGTAAAAATTATAAAACCTGTTACGTAGAAAATGATTTAAAATGATACAAGTCAATTTATTTTATAATAATGTTGGAATTAGTTTTAAGAGAAAATAATTTAGTCTACTTTTCAAACATATTTATTTTTAGTAATAGAAAACGTGTAATAATAAAGATAATATAATCAGTTTTACCTTGAAGATGATTCACGAATGCACTAAATTAATTTCTTCTATAAAGAGGAACAGTGGTCGCCACGTGGTGCAAATCTCTATAAAAGCTTCTAAAAGTGCGAGAAACACGTCCGGTCACTTTGAGGTCTAGAAGGAGAGTGACAAGAAAGAGCGCCAAAAGTTACCCAGTGCGCTAACTGGGATCCAAACTACAGACAACAGACTGATGCATACGCGACTTAAAACTAGATCCTTCACAATTTATAACTCAGACAAGCTGATATATAAAATACAGGTTTACAAAGAAAGCCATACGTAATTAAAATAACTAACTACAAACGTATAAAGATGATGCGTTATTCGAAAGTATAATGATAAAAACAAACGCGTAATGGTACAGGCCTTTTTTTTTTTTTAATTTTTAGAAATTTCTAGATTTCTGCTACAGAAGGAGGAAATATCAGTTGAAACAAACAACTAGAGTTACGTCAAAATTTCTGCACGTATGAGTCACCAATGCACTGGGGACAAGGACTGTCTGGCGACCCCGGTGCAAGGCAACCAAAGTGGCCTCGCTCCAATAATCCTGATTTTTTATCTTTACTGAGTTGCACTCCCTACACAGAAAATAGCACTACTACTACTACTACTACTACTACTACTTTGCAATGAGCGAGTAATGTACAGAATGAGGCAATTTTGACAAATCACATCGAATACTGCTCCACTGTCGGATCATTCGATATCCTGTGAATTATTTCAATCTTAAGGCACATATTCTTATAATTATATACGTATATATACACACTCACACACATACATACATACATACATACATATATTTCTTTTATTTGTTTTTTAAATCATGGTCAACTTCTTATATGGACTGCTCAAAAGAAGGTGTATAGCACAGTACCCAGTTTTGTGGCGTCCTGCCATCGAGTTGCGAAGAGCCAGGGTTAAGGCTTTTTCTTTTCTTTTCTTTTTTTTTAAAGAGTTACAATCTGTGCACAATACTAAACTTTCTTAGAAGTCGTAGCCAGTCTGCAAAATCGAAAGTAAGTTTACCAAACGCATCAAATGGAATACATGTAGTTGAACAATCTAGCTTTCTAGTCTAGTACAACTCAATTAACTGTTCAGATCTCAATTTAACAAGCTATCTAGATCTAGAAAAGACGTATTTTGAACGTAAGGCAGTGTTACCATTACATCAGACCATTCTCACGAAATTCCAGCGCTTTATCAGAGATAATATATATATATTATAGGGTAAAATAAATTGGGTATTATTGCAGTTATAGGCCCAACTCATTTTAAGCTTTAAAATTGTAGTTTTCTTAATGAATTTGATATGCTGAACACGAATATGAAGGTTTTAGTCGTCGCAAATTAATAATTTTCAAGATATAAGTATTTTTGTGTAGCTCTAAAATCCCATTAAATTAAACAAGTTTTGAATTCGTCGAGCAAAATTATATTGTGCAGCCTAATGTGAGTTGGGCCGATTTCTGCAAATTTATCAAAATTGGTTTTAAATATCTTCATTAAGTCCTACATGTAATAACTTGTTAGAGGTTTAACCTACATTTTCGTCCTTAAAGTTAAAACAAGGGGGAAAATGTATTGATGAAAAAATATAAGTTTTTAGTTCATGTTGGTGTGAAGATAAAGAAGGCTGACTGTCTGGACAACAAAATATTTCTCACTATTAAAAAATATTTCATTATAAGATCTATTATTAATGGAGTATCTGCTGGTAATAATGTCCTTGGTTGATATCTTCATGTTAACAAAGTTGCTCTATTTAATACTTCAAAATGTCAAAATCAAGGCCTTGATTGTAACTGTGTATTTTTATTATTTTTTTTTTGTCACATAGATCAGCTAGACTCCAAACACAATCTGTATAACTCATGCAAGACAAACTGAGAGTGGCAAATTATTAAAATAGCTTAACTTGAATGTTTTGAAGGTTCCTTGGTGACAATATATGGATTTTTTTTTTTTTAAATTGAAAAAGAAAAAAAAAGCATATGTAGAAGTACGAAGTATGAAGTGCAAAAGAAGCAGAAGTGTCTTTTAGATTTTATATTTGCAACTGCTGCCCAGGAAGAAAATGCAACATTAAGAATATTATTGTTTTTAAAATATTGAACAATCAAATTACTACTACTTTGCTGCACAGCACATGTTTTCTGTGACACTTTTGTCTTCAGCTGGAGTTAGACAAATTTCATTAATTTTTTATCCAATCAGTTTTTCACTCTATTAAAGCAAATTAGCATGGTTAATTTAATACATATTTATTTCTAAAAAATTAAAACTTGTTATTTTAAGAGCTTCATCTACTTTGAAAACTAGTATAAACCGCTGAGAACAGTCTTTTAATTGGTATTTGGTTTATCATTACAAATTTGGCAAATTTTGATAACTTGATTACAATGAAAATATAATAAACTTTCCAGAGCCTAAATCCATATTTGTTTAAAATTTTTTAAACCTTTGTGGGACACTGATCAGGGCAGATCAAAATTCAGTAAACTTCATCACTTTATATTGAGTGAATTTAGTGGAGATAGCGAAGGAAGAAATCAAAGATGCCTCTTATACACACATACACATATATATATATTAGGTTGAACCAGTAAGTTTTTCAAAACATAGCAATTTTTTCTGCTTCACAACCATCCAATTCATAGAGCCTGTATAGATCTACTTTCCTGAAGTCATAATGTCTCTTATAAATTTTACTTTAAGTCAAAATCTGAATATTTTAACAGAACTTATAAAACTGTCATTATTTAAATTGTGGACATTTGTTTTTCCCAGGGCAGACTTTAACAGACTTTTTTCAAAAGGCTGAAATATATGCTGTATCCATGTCGCATAACTTGACTGAAAATGGCAGATGATAATCATCAGGCTGGGGTTGAATCCTCAGCAATCAGTATTCTCAAGAGAGCTGTTGAACTTGACAATAGCCGCAGGTTTGAAGAGTCCTTGACTTGCTACCAGGAAGGTGTAGGCTTGCTCATGCAAGTCCTTAAAAGTATGCCCATTTTTTACTGCGTAATATACTTTCTTCTTTGTTTTGGTGTGCTTTTTTTCACCTAAATATGAATTCATATTTGAAATTGTCTTTTTCTATAAATCGTATGATACTAATACTTAAGAGCAAAATGCAGGTAAAGGTTGAACACAAATAGCAAGCCATGTTCTTTGATTATTATGAATATGAAATGAAACTTCCTATGATTTGTTCCTTTTTTGTAAAATTAAAAAAAAAAGCCAGCTATCCCCCCGAAAATTTCATTCAATTTTGTCATTTTTGAGCTGCATTCATGTGAAGGTCAAGACTAAAAAACTGTTAAGCTTTGGCTGGGAAATAAATTTTGTCTTTAAACCTCTCCAGGGATGCTTTGTACAAATTTTTAGTCTCAAGTGCCACCTGACTCAAAGTTAGACTTTAGGGTAGAAATTTTAATCAATCTCAGTCATTTTTATATTCTAACTATCATTTTTCTTTAAAAAGAGCAAATTTATCAAAGTCATGTGCATAAATTCTGTGTCTCCAAAAGAAAGATCAATGATTTATGGTTATAGCCTTAACTATAGCAAGCTATAATTAACTTTTATTTTTCAGATGTTTCTGACCAAAACAAGCGTCAAAAATACAGAGAGAAAATTGAGGAGTACCTTAAAAGAGCAGAAGAACTAAAAATTTTTGTAAAGGAAGAGAAAGAAGGTATGATAGTTCTTCCTATGTACTTGCCTTCCTTTTTCAAAAAAGAATATTGGATAGAATGTAGGTCATTGTGCTTTAGTGATTTGTCAAATACCCTGTTCAAATGAGACACATGCAGTTCATGCAATCTTCACAGGTTGAAACAATGCTTTGTTGTGAGCTTCTGGATGATGAAAATCAAAATGGAATTAGAATTCTCCAAAAAGATAGTAGAGTTTTAGCTTGTTTGAAATATTTAACAAAGACAATGCTAGTTTTTTTTTAATTCTTTTCTACAAATTTAACTCAATTGGACCGGCTGTACGGGTATGCAAAATTCAGTCATCTTCTTCCATAAATGGACATTTATTTTGCATTAAAATTAAGCTTAAGCTTTTATTGATTAAGGAGTCTCAATGATCATTGTGGGAATAAATAAACCTTTACAAATAGTAGAAATGGTTACATGGAAAAAAAAATCATCTTCTTTTTTTCTTGCTGTTGTATCAAACAAGAAAGGAGGCATTGCATTCATTATTTTATGTAAAAAAAAACCTTGAAACTTGCAGGCATGAGGTCTAAACTGTATTGGTCAGAGAAAAATGTTGATTTTATTCATATCCAATACTCAATATTTGATAAAACTTTTCATTGCTCTTTCTTTCCATGATCATAACCATGTCACAATGAATTTTGAAAATGCTGATCCTTTGATGTACACATCTTTTTCAATTTCTTTTGCACAGCCTCAAAACAACATTCTCAGATCCAGATTGAAGCAAATTCAAGAGGCCATTCATATGAAACACTTTTTGGCCACTATCTCAATAAATACGTGTGTGTTGTTGAAGTTGATGATCCATATATTCGTGCTCATCACCAGGTAAATTGAGAATTTTAAACTAAACTAGTGTGGCACTGACAGAGTTGATCAAGCAAGTCTTACATGATTGCAATAGAATTAGGGCTAAAACTATCAATAGAATATAAATTGCCACAAAAAATATGCAAACATTTAGGTTTAAATAATTGAAATAGCATTCGAGCTATCGCAGTTATTCGTGTTCAGTGCTTGGTATATTATTCGTTTGTGGTATGAATTTCAACTTTCCTTCATATTATGCCTGTTAGCAATTCATTTATGCTCCCTTTGAGGGAAGATGATTATTAAAAAACAGTTAATTCATTTTTAAGTCATGGCAAATAGAAACATATGACATATGAAATAAATGTAGTCAGAAGTTTGGATATATGGCCTTGATCTTTCAAGGTTATTTTCATCTGATTAAAATAGAAATAGTAAATAGTCAAACAAATTTCTCTTAGAAAATATTCACATTCAAGAGTACTCCTTTTTTTTACACGTATCTAAAAAGTCCCATGTTAGTAAAGTAATGTCAAAGTTGTTACTACATGACACTTACAGTGTTAAAATAAGTGATTACGAAGTGGCACAACTGCTTTTGATCTATGTTGCAATAAAAGCTGCATATTAAAAAAAAAAGTTATAATAAATTTGGCATGCACTATTTATGGACTTTAAAGCATGATATAAAACCCAAATATCTTCCCACCTACATTTTTTTTTAAAGCTTTCTTATAAATGTATTAAAATAAATTCGAGGAACAGTACTTTAATGTAAATTTGATTTTTTATAATGAATATTGTACATGTATAATACTGTTGTTTTAGGGAAATCGAAAAAATTATGAAACCAGACTGTTATTCGTCACCATCTAGGGTGTAACACGCTGAAGGAAATGTTGTTAAGCAACTAAAGGCATGATCATGCTGATTTGATTATTTTAAAAGTCTCTTTCTTTTTTGATTTTTCAGATCCAAAACTTTCTACGTTTGTGTGAGCTGATTGTGAGAAAGAAATGTCCTGTCAAGTCAATCATTTTAAACACTGGTAGAGATGAGGTAAATAATCACATGTTAGTACATATAATGTGAAATTTCTTTTTCCACTGAAAGAGAGAAATTCTTTTCATTCTAAAACTACAGTGGAAACCTCAAAAACCGAAGTCTGATTAATTGAATTTCTCATGAACCAAATTTTACGAGAGGATAGGTTATTCTCTCTTTGTTTTTATTACAATTGGACTCATATTTCGAAGCCTTTCAGATTTGATTCTCTTAATTTGAAGTCCATACAACCCTTTAAGGCATTACAAAAGCACTAATCACTGCCTGAGAAAGGCTGATCAGTGCGCTAACAAAGCAAGCAGGGACCTGATGCACAAAGAAAGGTGTGTCAGGAGAAACATTGTTACTGATTGTAACAGGGGACTGGGGAAAGGGGAGGGGTGCTAGTGGCAGGCACAGTGCACACTCAGTCAATGAGTTGTAGATGTAGCAAGCCTTTTCACTGGCAGGGCATTGATGGAGCGACGGTGGGGGTGTACGCCAAAAGGTGAGGGAGGCGCCCGAGTGCAGGGCCACAGACTGGGCTACGTTTTTGTCATCAGTGGCTCAGCGTGCCACGAGATGCTGCGGGTGGTCTAGGCAAACACATGGTACCAAGATCTATACACTGGTCAGTTTGTTTCTGCCACACCTATCCTGTGGACACTAGCTCACTTGTTGCTTCGGCACTTGTAACTTGAATCTTCATATTTCCATGCATATAAATCTTATTCTAATTCTCTTCCAAAATGACATCGTTTATATTTTTAGTCCCTATTATCATTCAGTTATAAATGCTCCATTTTTTGTAATTCGAATCCTTTTAATTCGAAGTTTTCATGCATTCCCAACCATTTTGAATTATGAGGTTTCCACTACACATGCTAAGGTAAAGCCCTTTTTTATTCTTTTTAAAAATCTTCCCCCCACTCTGTTTGCCAGGGAAATAAAACTTTGAGACACCTTCATTTTAACTACAGAATATAGTTCCATATCTTTGGTTTATGTTTATGGTTTAATCTATGAGATGTAATAACATGAAGAATTAATTTCCTGTTTGTTCTTCCCATATCACAAGATAATTTTTTGCGTAACTAAAATACATGTATGAATAGTTTTGATAAAAACATGAATTTAAGTATAGTGAACTTGTGCAGATGAGAAATGTATTTAAAAAAAATGTTCGTACACATATGATGGAACATAAAAGCATTTACTCTTCAATCTACAGTGCCCTCCACTTAATTCGACATCTCATTAGTCGACATTCCTCTTAATTCGACGTAACTAAAAAGTCCCAAACAAATTTCATTACTAAGTACTAATAGATTTCCCCGCAAATCGGCATTTTGGTCCACTAATTTCTCCTAATTCAACAGAATTTCCACTATGTTTTCATATCTAGATCATCCAAAATGTTATTAAAGTCTTAGCCTAGCCTCATGAGTTAGATCTAAAGATCTGTAGTATGTGAACCAGTGCAAAGTAAGACAAAGGTTTGTGTGAGAAGAAGTGGGAGCAGTGTTGGATGCGCATGGAAAACTGTAGAGAGACAAGCACCTTTGTGTGAGTGAGAGAGAGAGAGGGAGGAGCTGGGGCCTCAGGCCTAGAGCCCATCGCTAGCACTGCGTTTGGGATTAGGGGAGGGGAGGGGTGTGCAATGTTTCTAGATCTAGTGATAGGATGGGTTTTATTAGTATTAAAAGTGAGGCTAAACTGAGTCTTGTGTACGTCCCTATAAGCAGACCTAAGAAGTTATTGAGATTTTAAAATTTATATATTTTAATATTATCTCTTAATTTGGCACAATTTTGTTTTTCCCTTTAATGTCAATTTAGCAAGTATGCACTGTAGCTTAGTTACCAGACAAGCTTTATTTTTTATGTGTATAAAACATCAAAAGTTTTTTTCAATTTGAATTTCAGTGTTTTCTCTTGGAGAATATTATGAGTCATATATGAATTTCAGACTTTTCTCTTGAAGAATATTATGAGTCATATATAACCCCTTTTTCAACTTATATATGCTGCTCAAAGACAGTTCACCCTTGTTTAATCAATATTCTTTTCTTTTTTAATTACTTTTTGATATGAATGCATTTTAGGACATGGCAAGTCAGCAGCAGCAGCATCAGAAATTATTGGGCATTGGTAAATCACTTCAGGGCTTGGGCATTTGCTTGGAAATTAACTACTCTGACACACTTCACGACCGTGAGATCAGGTGAGTTGGAGTAAAATTAACTCTTTGGAGGATTGGGGAGGATGCAACTCTTTTTTCAGCGAATTAGAAATTTTTTCTCAACTGCCTGATGCAAAGTATCATAGAGGTTTTAAAACGTATAGAAACAAGCCTTAGTAACTCGACCCCGAGTGCGTCCTTGAGGTCTCATGACAGTACACACTGTTATACCGAGTACGACCCTAAGGTCGCTTTCACTAGGGCCTAAATTTAGACTTCTATAACTGAATCTCTTTCAAAATTTAATCCACCAACTGGCTTCAATCTTCAAACCACATGTTCCTACGTCATTTTTCACAATGGCTGCGCTCATGTAACGCAAACTATCATGGATTCTACTTTTATTTTCAACATGAAATGGTCTCTTTTTCAAGTGGCTACATCGGGGGAAGCTAACAAACGTCAGCGTCTGTTCACAGCTGATGAGGTTTTAAATGATTTGGATAATTCTGATGATGAACAGGAATTAAATGCTAGTTATCCAGACAGTGAACTAGAATAGTAACAATGAAGATAGAGCTAGCTCCAGTACTAGACCTAGTGTTTCTTCTGATTGAAATGTTTCATCTAGAACTTCTAGATCTAGACCTATTGGGCGTGGGGCATAGAGTGTAAACACTCCTATTGACAATGGTTAACGCTAATGTTCCACTTTCTAACATGGATTTAGGGACTGGGTGGATAAAAGACTTTACTCAGTCAAAATGTTGTACAGTTTTATGCAAATCTAAGCAAAAATGGCTTTATAAGCATACTTACAGTGAGCTGGTATGAAAATGCCTCATTTTGACTCAGGAGCCCATGTGCAGGTGATTTTAAGCCATAGGAGTGCAGGGTTCATAGGGTTAAAGCACCAAAGTCATTAAGTTTACATCTCGTTCTTGGTTAACCATCATATATGGAAACATATTTCAATCAGCATCATCTGTTTGTGTCTAACTCTAATAATTTTGGAAATGGTAAATAATGAATTGATAGTGACTTAAATTGTTTGGTGCTTATCATGAGTAGCAATGATATAGATTTATCAACCTTGATATCAATTTTTGGCTACATCGAATATTTATTCCCAATATCAGTAAACTTAGTAATCAAAATATCAAGAACTATATTTAGATCTACAAATCAATAATTTGAAAGCAGAGCTCCTCTTTTCAAGCTGTCATTGATATAAATGTTTACTTTTAGCATTACATTCAAGACCATTAATGGAAGTGAAGCATTTGGGAAGCAATCCACTTTTGCAAATAAAAATAAAAATATTATTTTTTACTTTTTTCTTAAAGAGAAAATAACCAAGTATTTGAATGAAAACTAACATTTCAAATTATTTTTAGCAAAATTTTATATCCAAGTAAAAGTAACAGGGCACAGGCATATTGAACTCTTTCTCTCCAAGCATTTTCAAAATTTTTCTTTTTGCTGAATGACTGTTAAATCAAAACTAGCAATCTCCACATTCATTATGGTGAAACACCTATTTAATCATGCATGCTAAACTTTATGCCTCTATAAATCTATAATTATTATTTGAAGGGGTTTGAGTTAAACTGTTTTTCTGTAAGTGTAATTGCTGTGAATTTTTTATGTCCTGATACATGTTGCTGTTTTTTATCTTTTTTTTTTTGTAGATTTTTAGGATATTCAGGGTTATTATCACTTGGCTGTGGTTATCAAAGACTAACTGCACTGAGCTTTGGAGAAGATTTTTTAGTGTGCATTTATGTAAACCATGGGCTCAGAGAAATTCAGTACAGTGGCCTTTGTCTAATTTCTCAATGGCTTAGAACCTACTCCATCTCTCAAGTTGCCTTTATTGTGAAATAGAATTGTTTTTTATTCATTTTACATCTCTAAGATCGTATCCGTGCATAACATCTCTTCTAAAAGAGACGCTTTGTAAAAGATTCTCCATCTCAAACTCTCTGTTCATGTATCTTACGAGTTGAGTACTTTTATCCTTATTGAGAGTGTTTAGAATGACAAGGAACTGAGCTATTGTATGTTTGTGCTTGTGCATACTTGTTGAAACATGTGGGGGGAGGGAGTGCAAGTCCTCATCATAACTACTGTCTTACACTAGACACCCCTAGCCCACATACTATCTATGTGTTTACATCCATTTAGGCTATCATTCAATTTGATGATTTATTTACAATTTATTTCTTTAGCAGTCAAGACTACTCAGTAATAGTTCATGTATGTCTTTTACTCACTCCTTGTTTCAGATAAATTATACCGGCAAACTTATTAGGTTTTAAGAGCACAGTGAAACCTCTCATATTAAACAATCTGATTAGAGGCCATATCTCTTGTGTGACTTTGATGTCAAAGACATTTACATGGTTGTAACTTCTCAATTAGTTAAGTAAATTCCTAAATTGATCTCCCTTTAAGAGTGACCATATACTTTCCCTGCAATTTTACCAGGTTTTATTTGAAGGGTTTAATCTCCCTAACCTACCTAGGTTTAATGTAAAATAATATGAGCTCCTCTCTAGCAACATGCGCTTCCTGCGCTGACCTAAACCAAACTGTCATACCTTTGCAAGTGTAGGATGTAAATGTTATTTAAAAATTACTCATAAACTACCCAAAAGTTCTAAAAGTGTAAAAATGTGTGCTAAGGTGATCTTATGCTAATTGGCTTTAAATTTTGGCAACGACTTCTTTACTTTAATCTCATGTTTCTCTTAAGCCTTGAATGATTTTACAAATTAGAGAGACAAAACCGACTGATCAAGCCTTTTTATTTCACATTGTTCAAATAAATCAGATTTTTTTTTACATATAAATGTGTACATATTAATGACATTTCATTAATTTTAAGATATTTTTTCTTAGCTTTTCAACTTTGAACACTGAATGAAAGTATAATTCTCGGTAATAGTAATAGATGCATTTTGTAAGTTGGGATAAAATAATTGCATACCTACAGCATAAACATGCATTGTAGGTCAATCAAATCACTATGTATTCGGACCAAGAGGACATAAGACATATTTAATTCAAAAGTATTAAATGAATTTGTGCTCCTCCCTATTTATTTTCCTTTTGTATCTTTATCCACCTAGATATAGCCTAGGTCCACAAGTTTAATCAGCTGAAGTAAACCATAGTTGAAACAGCTATTAGTAATACAAGAAATTTGTGTACTGAAGACAAACTGCATGAGAACAGCCAAAGAAGTTTGAAACAATAGCAATTCATTTTGAAAAATGTTCATAGATTATCCAAGATTTTGAGAGAAAAAATAAAGGTATTTAACCATGCAATTTGAATGTGCAATGTTAAGGTTTTACATTTACTCATACTCGATTGAAATTGAAAGTGAATTATAAGCTGAAGAGGAGAACTGCTTTTATTTTAAAGCAAACAAGTCATCTGACACAGTGTTATTCCCATGTACTTTTAGTTAGCTGATCAGTGCTGACCAAGCAACCCTGACCCAGGTCATGCAGGGGTCAAGTCACTAGCTACCTGCTAGCACTGGGCTTATTACAGTTAATTCTTTCAACCTATAAACATTTTAAATTAAGAGCTTAACAAACAAATGCCTTGTTTTGGCTTTATGCTTTAACAAATATCTAAAATAGTTTTTGTCTATAACTTGTAACTATCTTTCTAACTAATGTAGTTTTTTTTCACAGTGTCGCTTGGAATCTAAGGTTTATGTTTCTACTTTTAGACACACATGTCATGTCATCAATTTTATATTGCGAAACATAAAAGTTTAAGTTTAGATTTCATTCAAAGTTTTATGAGAGTAAAGGGGAAGTTTGGAAACTTGCACTCACCAAAATAACTCATTGGAGTCATCTTCGTTTTTGCGTTATACACCATTTTAATCTATTTTGAGTCATATCCATTTCTGGCATAGTATACTCCACAAAATTTCAACTTTCAACAGTTTAAAGAAAATAAATAACTTATACTGCATACAGTTACACACTTCAGTTAATTGTATCGTTACTCAGCCACACACAATAAATAAGATAATTATGAAATAAGTATATTTAAAATATTTTTATCATAGATTGATTGTACCACTGGTGGAAAATTGAGTTGTTTGAAAAAATGAAGAGAAGGATCTAGATCTCCTCGTAAAAGATGTGCTGATAAAATGTGTACCTGTCTTTTTTATGCTTCATGCTCTGTGTTCAAGGGCAGTGATCATCTGGTGGCTATCTATCTCCTCTTAACGTTTCTGATTGCAAAGTACCACATATTACACAGATAGGTTGAATGCATATCATCTTTTGACATTAAAATCATAGATTAATACATGTAAAATATAACTGTGTGATTTCACACTCAAACATGTTCATGGATTATTTAATTCATGCTTTGGTGTTGCAAGCAGCTCACTACAAATTCTGCGTTTAATCACTATTTATGATAATGAGGAGAATGTTCCATGTTGGATTGTTAAGAATGTTTGCTAAAACTTTAAGATTTTTAGGTGAAAAATTCAGGCACTTAATGTTATGACTCCACGAATTTCTAAATTTAAGAGTAAAGAACAAAATGTTGGTTTTCATAATTTGAAAAAGAAATTTAATTTGGTCCTTATTTTTTTTTAATTTTTGAGTTATATTCCTCAATTAAGGAAGAAATTGATGTTACTTAAAAGAGTGATCTTCACCTAATTTTCTTTCTTCTCTAACACTCACAGTTTTAAAGAGCTTTAACTAAAATAGAGCAAGGGCAGAAGGAAGTTGACACTGTGCTGAGTCCAGCTGATGAGCATTTCCAATTAAAATAAAACATATTCTAGATTCTCAGAGACATTGAGCAAGATCAGACACATTTTTTCTACTGTTTCTTATGGGATGATAAACTTTGGGTTTTGATCAAATGATATAACTAAGTAGAAACCATAAATTGCTTAAAATATTGTGCATTAATTTTTGTGTTTTATGTTTTTTTGTTGGCTCTCTTCATATGTAATCCTTTCATCTTCCTTTGTGTGTGAGAGTAGCTTTTATTTGTCATCTCAATATTTCCATGACACTCAGTTCAAGATTTCTGCATTTTTATGTCAATAATAGTTAAGTCAAGCACATACAAATAGTTATATTTAATATGAAACAAGGCATATTTTCTTTCTTTATTTCATGATTCTGGTGAGCCTTTTAGAAAATGATAGATTAATCTTTGCGTCATATATTAAGAAGAGTCATTGGTTCTAAATGTGCCTGTAAATAAAACTTCTTCTATAATCTTCAGTTGCATGGTGAAAAATACAGACATTAATGAGTTTAAAAGCTCCCCCTTTACATAATCTTGGGAAACGACATTTATTTTAAATTGAAGGCTAAATAATCATGCTCTTGTTTTATTCCATTTTATTACAGACTTGATACTGGTTGGGTTATCAAGATTGGCAGAGGTCTGGATATTTACAAAAACTGTGAAAAGTTTGCGATAGGCTTCTGTGATATGGAGCTGCGACCATGTCACGAAACAACAGTGGATATCTTTCATCGCAAAGGAGTAAAATCATCATCAAGATGACAATGGGTGGCAATACTTATAATTTTAGCATGTAAAATTATAGATTTAATGCAGTGCATTGGGCTTGAACATCAATGGAGCATACTAAATGTTTTGAAACTTCATGTTTCAAGTATTGTGGGAGGATTAGCTTTATGTCAATGTGTGATATATGTGTATTTTATTGTGCAATCTTTATAAATCAAACTGATAACCTATTGTTTTCTATTTATGTGCTTTCTATTTTTTTCCCACCTACTGTTTTGCTCTTAAAATTCTAATGTTTTAGACTAAGTAATGTAAAATAAGTGTCATGAAGCAATGTGATAGATATCTTCATATTTATGCAAAGGTTTTATAAGTTGGTGGCAATTCAAAGCAAATATTGTAGAATAATATCATTTAGCCTTCAAAATCACAATGCTTACAACACAGATTACCTGTAAATCTTGTCCTTACAAGTTTTCAGCATTCCTACGGATCAATAGATTTTTATATTAATTTTCTATTTATATATATACAGTGGAACACGTTTAAACTAAAATTTTAGGGGGTCTTATTTTAATTTCAGTTTAAACATATGTTGATTTAAACATAGTTCAAGATGAAACAAAAAAAAGAATAAATAAAGGGACATCATAAACCACGAAATTTGCGATGAAAAATACATGCTGGTGCATATTTTTTCAGGATGACCTGTAAAGCGTTTTTTTGTCCAGGTCTCGGCATCTTGTTTAGGGGCCACTGCAGATTCATGGCTGATGATGTGTAAAACGATGGCTTTTCGATGTTTGAAACGCTCAAGCCAACCTCCATTGGGGATAAAATCTAAGCCTGTCGACTTTGAAATTTCTGAGGCTCCTTCCATCAGGATAGGTCCCAACACAGGCACATTTAATGTGCAAGCTTGCTTGAACCAAGCATATAATGCTGCTTCCACATCTTCATGACAGGCATGCTTCATTTTCTTGGAGTTTGGAAGAAATCTGGATTCCTCTTTTGCTTTTCTCTGCTGCCAAGAATTGTTGACAGTGTAGTGTTGGGAATTCTGTTTTTGTCAACTTTTTCTCATCAACTTCTTCCAAAACTTGACGTTTGAACTCCACTGAGTGAGCCTTGTGTTTTCTTTTTGACATTATTTCAAAATTCAAGACTACATCACAAGGATTTTGTGAAGTGAAAAACCTCAATTTAGACTAGGTCTAGAGAGATGAGGGAACTCTGATGAACAGACACGTACAATGTGAAGCAAATCTAGAGTGGAGATAACTCATGCCTTGACAAAGAAAAGGCTAGGTCAATCCTATTAAGATACGTATTCTAAGTCAATCAACAACAGCAGGCACCCACACTTGTGTAACACAAAATCAGCCAATTGCTTTTTGCTTAAGCTTATTTCTCATTCTCTTCATTCCCCACCTATCTTTTCTTTCTAGAGCTAGAATCCCCCGCCTCCCCTTCAATTTCAAGGCACTCCTATGATTGTGCAACCCTGTACCATTGCAAGCAATTTAACATCGCCTAAGTTTGTTCGCCTAGGCTTATGACCACAACCGATTGCCAAGTGCCATCCGCACAGACAGTGATGAGTGATGCAAGAATATTTGCTTGGCTTGGCACATTCGGTGTTAGAGACTGCGTTGGGCTAGGCCTAGATGGCTCGTAATGACCAGCGTGTAACTGTAAACCTATTGCTAGCAATGTTTATGGAGAGAGGGGTTGATGTTCGACCTTGATAATGATAGCTTTGTTGAGTCATGACTGTCAGCGACACTGCATTGCAATAAAGATACGGGAGGGAAAGTTGTATCAGAAAGAGCAAATTTTTTTTGAGAAATTCTACCAGCCAGTCGGCTGAAGTCAGGAATTTCCTTCCAGTTTAGCCAAAGTATGCCAGCTAACGATTGGGGTATACTGTAGGTTTTATACATGAAACAGGAAAAAGAAGGAGAACCGCAATTATTTCGATTTCTTTTTGGTTTGGCCATTATTTCTGTTCAGCCGTTTTCGGTTTAAGTGTGTTCCATTGTAGTATATTAATTTAGGATATATCAATTTACTATTTAACAATGCAAATCATTATGCATAATAATTTTTCAGTTTACCCTCATTACCATGAAAAAAAGGAAAGGGAAGTTTCATAGTGTTAAAAAAAAAAATCAAACTGCCATGTAAAAATTGCCATCAAAATACTGTAGAAAAAAATGCCAACAAACGTCCAAAAATAAACACAAAAATGTAAAATTATAAATGCACAGTTGAATCAAGAATGTAAAGGCATACATAGTACATTGTGTGTAAAAAGTATTTAATTTTATGTGAACAGGAGTGTAAAAAAGTTTTGGGAAAAAGGAAACTATATTTTTATGAAATATGCTTAATAAAATTTGATAAAAAAATTGTAACAATATTACGCATGTTTCTGATTATAGCTGCAAATCATTGAGGTTTTTTTGTTATTGCTACTTTAGTACTTATCATCATGTTTTTTATCAGTGCTAATGATCATTCCAAAAATTAACGAAAGAATAAAAATTTGTGATGTTTTGTTTATCATATGAAGACTTTACTGTTAAGTCTTATACACGTACTGATCTAATTTCAGTTTCCTAAGATGTAGAAATCAAAGACTTTGGGGAACAAAAAGATTGTATACTTAAACAAATTTTTTTGTACTTGAAATATGTATCCTGCTGTCTCTTGTTGCCATGAAAAAATTGAAAAATTTGATTTATATAATAAAATGCTGAAAACAAATTTTTATATTATGTTTGACACAAAAACGAAATTTCAACCATAAATAACTTTTTTGCTAATTCGAAAGGATTGGTTTTATATAGAGAATCATGTAATCAGCTAAAGCCCTTAAGATTGAGATATCAAAAACCACATTGAAAATAGAACAGAGGATTTTATATTATACTCCACATTGATGTCTTTTGTGTGTTGTGCGTTGATTTAAACAGGGATCTATCAGTAAAATCAAAATTTACTTTTAAATCAAATGGAAAAAAGTTTATTTTGTCAAAATAATTCAAGGACTAATAAGTCTATAAAAGTATTTTAAAAGGCGGGTAAGATTCATCTATTTTTAGATGAAGACTAGATTTGTAATGCTGTTGAAGCACTCGTATAGGTTTTCCTAGATCTGTATCTATATTTTTTTTACATATGCTAAAAAATATCAATTCATACTTAAACATCCTAAGTTAAAAAATGTCAAAACATTTTCACATCCTTTAAAAATCTGTAAAACTTTTTTTATGTGCAATGTAAGCCTCACCAGATAATTTTAAATTTGGACTTTTTTTTTTTGCCTCAGTGCTTCCAATCATCTAGCCTTAAAATATTTTTTTTTCGCCAATTATAAAACAGGTCTATATAAATAACCTTCATAATTATCAAGGTACAGTATTTCTCACTGTGAGCCTTCATTGTTGCTCAATTAGATGTACTGATAACATTGCCTTATCAATCGTTATCAAAAAGAAAAAAAAGGCAAAAAATATGCAACATCTTCAAAAGAGCGGCCGCATCATGTGGGATGTGGTGGTGTGTTCAACAGATGACATATTAAATTTGCATTGACAAGGAATTTCAGTAGGCAAGCCTATGGGTCTCTAAGGAATAAAAGCATAGCAGAAAATGTGATGCCTAAAGGTTTAAAGCTGTTTGCATCAGGATTAAAGCGTACCTCAAGGAGTTTTGCATGCAGTATAAGATGAGATTCAAATCATATTTACTGAAAAGGATACCTTTTTGTATATTCTCTTAATGTGGTTTGATCTTCAATGATTCATTTTTCTAAATAAAGCTTTTTTACTTTGACCTACATATTTATATAATTTTTTAAACTTGTAATTTAAAGGGGATTGAAAAAGAATTTTTTTAACTTGTATGTATATATATATATATATATATATATATATCACTGTGTCTTAGCCAGCCAAGCATGTTGGAGAATTAAAATGAATCAAGATTGCATTCATCTATTTTTTTTTTCAGCTACGCCTTTATTGAAAACATATTTTTATTCATGAGTCTATAGGTTTAAAAAAAACCCAACTCTTTAGCTTGAAAGATTTCTGTTTTGTAGACTTATGATCTTAATTTTTTTATTGTGTGGATGCTTTATGATCATTAATGTAATAAAAAGTAATATCAGATGAAGACTTATTTCCTGTCAGAAAATTAAAATTTGGCAACAGAAACTTGGAGTGCACAGCTGTGCATACTCATTTTTTTAAAAATGAAAAACAAAAAAAGAATTAATAAAATTGGCCCAAAATAATAATAATAATAATAATAATAATAATAATAATAATAATAATAATAATAATAATAATAATAATAATAATAGATACAGTTGTATTTTCTAAAGAGCTAACCACTGACATGAAACCAGTTTTTTATTTCATTTTATGAACATGGAAAAAAGAGGTTTTTAGTGTCACAGGCAGTTAAAATTTCTGGACAATTTGTAATTAAAGGTTATGATTATGGATGTGGTCAAGCCCCTTAAGTGTAGGGTGGAAACATTTGATATAGAGGTTTCCTCTTGGCAAACTTTCTGCTAACAAGCTATCATATGCAATGGGATTTTTTTTTTAATCTCGCAGCAAGAAACTTATACACTTTTTTTTTATTAACCTTTTCATTTGGAGACAAACATTTATTTTAAAGTAATTTTAAATGTTATTGATTAAACTTATAATCTACATGTACTTCTTCAAGCCTTGAAAACATTAAAAAAAAAAGATTTGAAATCTTTATCACACAAGGATTTGTGTCTGTTAAAAAAATGTACAAAAAATTACTTTTTGATGAACTGTTACATGAGTATCCCAATCATAGATTTCCGCTTCTGCATTTTTTGTCCTTGACATTCCACTACGAAGTAACCCATGTTTGTTCTTTACCAAAACATCTGATTAAAAAAAAAAAAAGAAAAGTCATGTCCATTCATAAATGTCATTACATATTTTTTTTTGATAAAAAGACCTAAGTTTAGGCAAACAACTTGGTTTCTCTTGTTCCGTTTCCTTATAATTTTAAACAAATCTCTCATTAATGCTGGTCAAGACTATGCTCCTAATGGACAGGTTTTACCTAAAATTTATTCAGCATGTTTGGCCTCTTTAAAATACATGCATAAAAAGAATACAAAAGAAGAAAATAATTTTGAAAATCAAATTATCAGTTTAATCACGATGCAGATAATTTATAAAAAAATATTATCAAAAATGTTTTTCTGGAAAGATTAATTTTAATAGGAAGCCAACTTTCAACAGCATAAAAAATAGAAACTGTATGCTTTTGATTAAATATTGCATTGAAAAAAAGAATAAAGTTTAAAATCATTCTTTTATTGAGATTATGGTCGTTTGCAAAAGCAATCTAAGTACATATAAGCATTATGAATAAGTACATATATATCACACAATAATCACACTCACAGGCATATAAGTCATTCAGATCTTAGAACATTTTAAAATGTAGTAAGTTTTTTTAATCAGGTGTTATGAAAGACTCATCAAACTTATCTATTTTAAACCAAGTCTGCACTTTTTGTCCAGGCAAAGTGTATATCTATAAAATTAAGCTGTGCTTATGCTGAAATTTTGTTTTCTGATTTTAAGTTAAAGCCCTAATTCAAAAGCTTTGTTTTCTTTTTATTTCTGGTTAGCTAACAGGAGGAATTTTTTTTGAAAAGTTCATTACATTTTTAAGAAATTTGAACACACATCATAGTTTACATGAAACAAGAATTTGTTAAAAGCACAATTTCCATTTATACCAAATCAGTGTAAAATTATCTTACGTGGAGTAGAAAAATGTTAAAAATAAAAATGTTTTTTTGATGCTCCCAAAAAATAGAACATGTTAAGTTTACAAATAATCAAAGTTAAGTCAGTGATCAGTTTGTGTGGAGACCTATAAATAGACATAAGATAAGAGGATACAAAACATCTTTTTTCCTGGTTTATCATGAATCACTTGCAGTCTACAAAAAAACAGGAAAAAAAACCTTTCAACTACTAATACTAAGAAATATCTGGGTTTTATTTGTAGTTTTTGTTAAAAGTAAATATATAATTTAGGTATTCTCATAGTTGAAAGATAAATTCTCAAACACCTGAAACAGAAATTCTTATGATCTCTTAAATGTTTTCACACTTTACGATGAAAAGAAAAAAATGCTTTGTATACATACATATATATATCCTGAGCTATGTCTTTCAATTTTTGCACAGTTCCTGTAATTTTGAGATTCAAAAGTCTAATTTGATGTTTATTGAAAGTTGCTCTTTCCTCACTAATTTGATACCTTATCCGAATATATTTAAATATGAATATTTTTATCAGAAAGTTGCATGTGATTGCTCAAGGTATGCTACAATAAACTTTATGAGCCCATTAGACTTAAGGAGAATAGCAACAAAAAGTTATTTCAGAAAACTTTTCATGTGAACGAATCAAAGAGATTTCACCTAAAAATAAAGGTAATATGTCAAACAAGTTAATAAAAGTGTTGAAAGCCTTTGTATATTAGGCACTAGAAAATCATATAAACATTCATGTACAAGCATATATATGAAGTGATAATACACTGTTTCCAAAAAGCCATTGTTAAATTCTTACATTAAAATGTTTTTGCATCTTGACACAGACTTAACTTAATTTAGTTTTCATCAAATTGCTCTTCTTCAAGATTCCAAAACTATCACGAGATAGGTTTTTTTTATAAATATATTTTTTTTCTAAAAGGTACATATATGGTGCTTTTTGTTAGTGCAGATATAATTATATATATAAATTACCTCCAGACAAAATACTTATACTGAATTCTTACCTTAGCAAAAAAAACAAAACAAAACAAAAACATTAAATATGATCTTACAAACACATTTCTATTCCATGAGTTTTACGACATAACTTTAAAAAGCTTTCAGTCTTATGTCTTTCTACTGGCATTTCTTTTCAAATGAATGACGAGCTTTCTGATGCTACATGAAAATATTTTTTCAAATAAAGTATCAATCTTCAGAAGGATTCCTTTAATTAATTTTTTTTCACAATACATGAACAACAATAAACCTCTTTGAAATTTGCATAATATTAATACTTTGATACATTTAGTTAAACTTGCATAAATTGGTATTAAAGTAGCTCTTAATTCTTCCACAGTTCCCTAAGTATCATTCAAAATATTCACATTAAATATTTAAAAATAATTTTCAAATGTTTTAATCGCATGCTTATTCCAAACTGTTATTTTTAAACTTGGATAAAATTTAAAAACAGATGTGTTTTTACATGGGCACTAAAGGAAAACATAGACAATAATGACAAAGGTAATTCTAAATAGTTAAAACGTGACAACATTTGTATTTATCTTTGTCTCTGACTTTCTCTCTCTTCAGAGGTTTATAGAGGGAAAATATTGAAAGTTTAGCACATTCCTTTTGAGAAGCTGAAGGCACTTTACATAAACCAACAAACTTAAATATAAAAAAACTTTACATTGATAATTCTAACTAAACAATTTGTACTTGTATTAACTTAATACATAGATGTAGATATGATAAAAAAAATAATCTAACTAATCAATATACTTGCATACATTTCATTATAATTCTAATATAAAAATAATCTTAAAGTCTAAAAAAAGGGTACAACTGAGGTCTTCCACATCTAGAAGATTAGAGTTAATCTTCAGGAGCAGAGTTTTTGTGCTATGATTAGTTTTATATGCAGACAGATATAACCCTTGCAGAGTTATTTTTACTTTTTCAAGGCCTTGATGGATAACAGGAAAATTTAAAACTTGCATGTTGTTTTAAGATAATTTTGTCACAATTATTCTTTTTTCAGTAAAAATCTCATGATGACCTCCTTAAAAAGCTTCAGTTTACAAACGGTTTTTTTATTATCACTGTAAAATATATACTGTAAAGTATATCAAGACATTCAAGAGGCAGCTTTGACAGGGTAGGACCTAACACATAAGATGTTTTAGGAGAGTTGAAGTAGATCTTATTTAGATAAACATCTAAGGTCTAGTTTATGTCAAATTTTTGGACAATGAAATTATTTAAAGCACCAATAAACCAAATGTATGATTTGCATAATTGTATGGTACATTATTAAATAGATTTTTGCCCTCAGTCTGACTGGCTTCTTTCCCAACTAAGTGTTATTCAGTAAAGAGAAATACAAAAATTTCTAATATTAAATCATTATCATTAGGTTGACTCATACTCTGTACAAATTTTTGAACCAAGGATAATAAAAAATAGGGTAGTGAGAAGGGCTCCAAGCCACAGGGCTTCTTGAAATTGACGCAGAGAATGAAGAATCACCAACATTAAACTTAAATGACAAGACAGAACTTAAAACCTTGAAGATTTAATAACACCATAACTGATGAATGATCCTCATGGACGAATGATTACATTTTTGACAAATGTATTCCTATTGAATCATTTTGAGGAAAAATAAGAAGTTGAAAAGTAGTGCTGCTTTTTAAAGTCTGTTCAGCTTTTCCTTTGCAAACTAACTTTTAGTTTAGATTTGTATGACTTTAAAAACTGTAACAAGGTGTTTGATTTGAAAACAACAGTCTGCATTGTTGACCTGACGTTAAACAATTTTTCAATTTTCCTAAAATAATTTTCAAAATGCTTGAGTGCACCTGAGTTTTCAATACATTAAAATTTGACTTTAAGTACCATTCACTGTGGAAAACATCAAAAAGTCTAATTACTCAATATTGATTTTAAGCAAGTAGATTTGAATGTCCATTTATCCACATAATTTTAAGTTACAGCCAAAAGTTATCATGATGTAATAGGACGCCAGTGAGATCCTAAGCATATAGACACATGTTCACACATTGCATCCAACAATTTGATACGCTCTGTTGCGTTCACATGCCATGATTTCAAGGCTGGCAGATAATACTCATTACTTTCTTCATCTCTTGCAACCACAACATCTTCTGCATATTCCTCATCCGTATTAATGTTTTTCTCTTTAAATTCAAAAGATTCAATTTCTTGACCTTGATCTTTTACAAGTGTTGCTAAATTTTCAACAGTTTTGTATGAGATATCACCATGATAAATCAAGTGAGTTAAATCACATGATCTGACAAGATTGAGGAGTGCTTCATCACAGGTAGGGGAATCACAGAGGCAAACAAACCGACGGAGAGTTCTGTGGTAGCGCTCTGCCAAGATGGTCACAAGCTCTTTATCACAACGACCAAATGTGAGGATGTTGATGGAGGACAACTGGACCTCTGGTTGTAACATCAAGCCTAGCTGCTCTTGTGGAACTCTGTTGAATACAAAATACTCAATAGCAAGTTCAGGGCTTGATTGTCGCAAGGAGGTCCAAGCTTTCGAGGAAATGTCAGGCACTTTGAAACCCTTCATGAGAACCGAGTCCCTTGAATACATAACCAATATTTTAAAAGACAGAAGTGGCACTTTCTTTTTAGACAACTCTAGAATCAATTCATCACTCAACATTGGCGAGCGTAGAGCTAGTTGGGTGACATTCTTCAATTGCGACACCACTTTGAGTGTCAGCTCAGGAGAAGGCAACTTTGGAATCCGATCTGTCCATTGACTGAATTTTAACTCAGGGAAAAAGAAATTCAAAGATTCGAGACTGATCAACTTTTCATTATTTACCAATGCTGAAAAAATATCTTTGTTATCACCAATGCTTTCAAAGAAAGGCCAAGAAACCAGGCTCAAACGTTTTAGACGAGTGGCATTTTGAACAAGGCAAACCACAAGAGGGAGGTCCTGGTAATTGGAAAGCCTGCGTGAGACATGGCTAATCTCGTTGTCACTTGAAGTCAAGGGGCCAAGTTTGATTGAGAGACTCTCAAGTCTGCACTCATGAGCTAAATGTTCAAGTAACATTTTACTGTCATTGTCAAAGGGCTGGATGTACTCTGATAATTCAAGAGATAAATGCTGGAAGAGATGACAAAACTTTTGGACGATCATTGCCATTGTATGGTGCATAACAGCTTGCAGCTTCCACTGGAAAGGGTTTCGGCCACGCCTCTCTCCTTGAGTTAGGAGAGAAATGTGGGCAATTTGCCACAATTGAGGATGGCTGAATAGATCATAAAATAATCTGCAGGTGGTGCTAAGGTAGTAGCGTGCTGTCAGATCCAAATATTCCATTATATGCACTAGCACAATCTCTGGGAGACGTGTTAAGATTAGCTCAGATTCTATGTCAATACAATATCCCTGGGAACAATTTATCTGCTCACCTGCTGTTATTTGGGCACTAGAGTTTTCTGAAATTTCCTCATGCATGATAAAATCTGGCTGAATAACATCACTGAAACCCTGGGTTGAGTTTGAGTTGGTGCTTCCATCAATAGCCTCTTTCTGATGAAAAAGTTCAGAGTTCTCTTCAATGGAGGCCATCCTTCATATGTTTTGTGCAAACTCCTAAAATAGACACAAAAATAATGCATTGCAAGTTTAATCAAAACTGTAAATGAGTTTCATAAAGCAGTTTATCATTCAAAACCATAAAATAGGCACAACATTTGGTCTAAATTTGTGCACAAATATCTATTTCATATGCTCTGGAATATGAGTTGAATTTGATTTACTGAGCTTGAGGCATGTCAGAGCAAGGTGTCAAGTCTGCAGATGAAAACAAACGTCTTACTTTTATGAATTGGCAATCAACAAAGCGCAGCTTTTAGAATAAATTTGGGATGGTTTTGAGTGGCAAAATGCAGCTTAGGCAACCAAAACAGTTTCGGTCAAATTCAGCTTGTTTTCAAGAATATACTAGATGTAGAGCTAGATCTATGTCTTGATCCCTCTTGATCTTGGCGGATTGTTTAAACCACCTAATTAGTACATTAGACCTACTTACTAAGAAACCCATAGCCCGGTAGATCTAAGTATAGTTCTTGACAGGGATAATATTGCAGTGTTGGGTCCCGGCTATATGTTGACTGAGAGTTATAAACAAATCATGCTACAAATGGCCAGATTGTTACTGCCAAAACAAGTTTAAGTGGTAAATAACTTAGCGCCGTTGCATGGAAAAATATAATTATTTCTAGATCTACATCTATGGCGTTACTGTCACTTTGAAGTTTATTTAGGCTTTTCGGTGATCGAGTTTTCTACAATGCTTCAATAGTGCATTTTACATGATAATATTTGAGTGTATCAGTTTTCAAAAGAATTGCGAGACTCAGTTATGAATTTTATAACTATAATACACGAGTTGGCTTTTAAAACAATGGCTTACAATATTTTGTTCGAAAATGCTCCTATTGATGAATCTGCCCTTAAATTTTTGCAAGATAATTGTTTGATAAGCGATTAGTCATTTGAAGGATAGATCTAATTCTAGATTTAATATCAGGGCGAAGTCTTTGACTATTTTAAAATATTACGAATAAGATGCAAAACATTTGGGGAAATTCTATTTGCTGGAGTCACACAGTCGCTGCAGTTGCTGCAGATAAATAGTAAAATCTGTGGTAAAACCTCAGGTACGGTACTGTTACACAGCGACACACCTCCGCAAGCACACCAATGTCAAGGCCAAGCGCAATCGAAATCCGACTGATCCCTCGATAACACATCGAATAAATTTATCTCTATCGCACACTTCGTAAAAAGAGCTCGTAAACAAATTGGGACAAAAAGAAAGTAAGTCACATCCAAGAGGGCGTAGGAAAACAGATTTCAGCGTCGAAAACATCAAGACTTACAATACCTAGTCTAGCTCTAGATCTAGACGTTAAAGTAAATAATTTACTTATTTAGAGCTAGACTATAAAAACTTCTTTGCAGCTTTCCTCTGTTTTAGGTCATAATATAAATTTAGATCTAATCTAGATCTAGATGCAGATCTAGATCTGCATTAATTCATGTTAGATTTAATTTTACAATTTACTTAATCTGCTTCAAAAGATCTCCTGTGCTTCTTTATCACGTGTATATAGATCTAATCTAGAATCTAGCCTAAAATATCCAAAATCTTTAAAATAGTGCTGGGCCTTTATCCTTATTTCTGTATCTTTGATTTCATGTCATAGGCCAACATCAAATTAAGTAGATCTATCAAGAATATAGATTTTCTAGACTATATATATATATTTATTTTAACAGTGTCTTTAACCCACACAATTTTACCCATAATTCACACTAGCTCTAGATATTATGGAACAAAATGTGAATAACCATGGCTGCTTTTGTACAACTGCACAACTATGAAAACAGAAGTTGACTTTGTGATGGATTTCAGGTTTTGAGTCCAATGTTCGGAAGATAGACTTAACGGATAATTTACCTTAGCGCCCGGAATCGCCCGATATGGTATTGTAGCGGAGCGCCCGGTAATAAACTCGTTCAGTATACACTATTAGGATACGGAATAAAGCCTTTTTATAATCATTTAACTTTCGCAAAGAAGAGCTCCTGGTCTTCAGCTAACGTTTTAGTTTTATTTTCTCTTTACCGCATGCGAATCGGATGATCAGTCTTCAAGCTACGATTTTTTGAAAATAGCTTTTAATTTTCTCAATCGCTTAAGAAATCGGTTTGCCCAAGAAGAGGTTGTAGATCAAGACAGTCCTGTAGATGAAGAGGAGGATGGTATAGATGATGAGAGCGACGTTGAGTTTGCACAGGGAGGTGAGGAGGAAGAAGAAGAGAGTGCCGACAACGTAGATCTAGATCTAGATCTAGCCTCCTAGACTGATCCTAACCCAAAAGATCCAAACAACCCTTTCCCTTGGTCCACTACCCTTCATGATGTTGAAGTCCTCAGACCCTTTACTTCGTGTTTCTGCAGTGGCAGATGTCATGTCACGCAACAGATACCAGAGTATTTCTCGCTACTCTCACCTGTCTGACAGAGAAACCTTCATCCCATGGGGTCAACCAGGCCATGGTCCATTACTTAAAATTAGGCCTGCACTGGATCAGGTCCTGTCAGCTTCTCAGATGTACTATTCACCAGGCACAGCTATTAGCATTGATGAGGCCATGGTGCTATTTCAAGGACGCTTGTATTTCAAGCAATATATAAAGGGAAAGCCCAACCCATGGGGCGTCAAAGTGTGGTGCCTGTGTGATGCGAAAAATGGGTACCTTTGTGACTTCAGTTTCTATACTGGGAAGGAGGATGCCCCAATGCCTAAAGGACTTGGCCACCATGTGATCATGAATCTTGGTTCCAGATTTCTTGATAAATTTCATCATTTTTATTTTGACAATTTTTTTAGCTCGGTACAGCTTGCGCACGACCTTCTGGAGCGATCAACCTACTCATGTGCCACGGTTAGATCCAATCACAAGCACTGGCCTGCTGCGCTAAAAGGTAACATCAAGCCCGGACAATGTTTTTGGAGGCAGTGCGGCAACATTGTCTCATGCTGGTGGAGAGACAAGCGACCCTGTGCATGAGCAGCACAAATGCCTCTCCAAAAAATGAGCCAAGCTGACCGCTGCACAAACGAAGGGCCCGTGCAAAAGGACATTCCTCAGCCAGTGCTGTTTTACAACTCCAATATGGCTGGAGTTGACCTGATGGATCAAGTGAGATCTTACTACCCAGTGGGTAGGAAAAGCCATAAGTGGTGGCGCAGCAGTTTTTGGTTTTTATTTGATGTGGCCCTGGTCAATGCTTATACGCTGTACAAGAACATGCCCCGTTCGCAAGGAGACAAGCCCATATCTCATTTTGCTTTCCACCTTGGAAGTAGCCAGGGCTTTATGCAAAGGAGGGGCCAAGCCAAGAGCAGTACCAGAAGGAGGTCCTGCTGCAGCTGGCATCGCAGCTCGCAACCCGACTTCGCACAGCTGCTCAAGACTGCCCGGCCGCAAAAAGCAGTGCTACATCTGCCGATCGAAGGACGTCAGAACTAACACTGGCAGGCATCCTGAGACTGTGTTTGGATGCATAATTTGCACGACACATCTTTGCGATGAAATGTGTTTTGCCCAGTTTCATGAGAATGTGTTTAACAGTTAAAAAAAAACAATAGAACAGTGGCAAAAACAATTTTTTTAACAAATTTTCCTTTTTATTATTTTTTTTCAGACATTAAATTTCATATGGCTTCAGCATGTTGTATATCAATTAAAAGCTCATCCATTTCTGCAAAATATGATATTTTTTAGATATTTTTATCTCTATTAATTTAGATTATATAGGAGATTTTAGCGAACAAAGTATTTCAAAAATTAGAGATATGCTGGGAACTTATCAAAGTAAAAATGACAGGTGGCTGGTAAATTATGGGTTAAAGGCACTTCCATTCTGACTCTCAATTGAACTGGTGGTTAAATATTTTGTTGTTTCATATTCTCCTCCAAATGCAGAGACGTAGTATTGAAAATTAAGACTTTACTTAAAAAATATGGTTTGAATGGATGCTTTTGCAAAACTACTTAGATCTAGATCTAGGAATCATGCAACTCTTCTTAATTTTTTTTTTTTAATCCAAGCTTCATCATTTGAAGTCCTATAAATGTGTGGCCTTTTATGGAAATCATTAGAGAAAAAAAGAAAATACAGAAGCATGAGGAAAGGAGTTCATTAAGAGGGAAATGTAAAACGACAGTGTTTACAAACTCGTCAGAATCAAATCAGTTAAAAAAACAAATGTGAAGCCAAAAAAAATGAAGTGACATATAGAACATAACAAAGGAGAGAGAATATAGTTTGTTTCCAGAAAGACGAAATTAATTAAAAAAGAAATGTTATATCAAATTCAAATTAAGTCACAACAGTCAAGCCTGAAAACTCAGGAAAGAAATGGAAAACTATAGTTAAAGTAAAAAATAAAATAAAAGCAATTTATACAAGGGGAGAGATAGAGAGCAAATGCCAATAAATTTTCATATATTATATTGGTATTTGAAAAATGTTATAGTGAAAAAAGAGCTCAATAATAATTCAGAAAGAGCAAAAGAGAGATGGGAGAGGTTGTGATGCATGAAGACGATAAAAGTTAAGTGAAATACAAAGATGTTGATAAAATATAGATCTCCCTCTCTCATTAATCATCTTTGTCCATTGTCATTGTTTTGATGCTCCAAGTCAATTATCCTTGTGGGAGAAATAATTCCAAAATTATTTAACATTACTTACCCAAATTGTATGATTAAGGATTTAACATTTTTTTTTTCATTATTTACTGTAAAAAATCCTATTTTTTTTATTTTACCAGGGACCAAGTTTTTTTTTTTTTTAAATCAGTCTGCACCATGGCAAGCAAGGGCACAGAATCCAAAGAGATGTCTTCACCTTGTACGTCATCTCAGTTCTGTGCACGGTATTTAGGATCCAAAACAATGGACAAATTGTACTCTCAGACTATGCAGCCTTGGGTTATGGCACAAGTTAGGAGGAGAAAGACAGGTGACCACAATGTTTTGATTGAGATAATTGGGGAGACCTTGACAGTGCATTCTATGAACTCAGAACCAGAGGAGTCTAAAGTTCAATTTAATCACCACCTGAGAGGGTTGACACGTTTTGCTAAGCTCCACCAGGACCCCTGCTGCTTTGCTTACCTCACCCGTTACCAGACAACTGCAGATTTTGAATGCCATGTCTTTCTGGTCAGTGCAGAGGAAGTGGTGAGTGTGCATAATGTGATTGCAAACATGAACCAAAATAACTGATTTTATGAATTTTATAAAGGAGGACAAACTAAAACATACAGCTTAAAAAATTGAAGCTTATATTTTGAATTCACAAAATTGATAAGACATGTTTTTAATGAAGAAAAGTTTTAATAAATGTTCATTTGAAAATTCAAAAGCTTTTTGAAATTATAGTCCTGCTCACTTCATTCACCCATAAAATATTGCTCTCCTTAGTTTATTGAACATATTCAGTCTACAAACCATGCCAATCAGATCAATTTTGGATTGAGTAAAAATAAGCTGAAGAAAGTGTCTTAAAACTTTATATGAGACCGCATGCAAACATAACAACATTTTTTATCTAAATATATGACAGACATTAGCAATGTTAGTGGTTGATCACAACAAATTCTTTGATTATCAAAAGTTAAACATGGAATGTAAACAAAGATAAACTTGTCAATGTACCCTCAGTTTCAACAAAACAGTTTATCAAGATCTGCTTCAGTCTCAACTCTAAGCCTATCTGCTTTCCACTCCCCCTTCCCCACTTTTCAAACAATACACACACACACACACACATACACACTCAACACTCATTGTTATCAGCCTTAGTTTAGGCAGCAGTCAAGTCTTGAAATCAAATGGGGTGTTTGCAATTTCAAAGAGTTATAAAAGTAATGCTTTTATGTGTTAATAGATAAAAATGAGAATCGCATTTGTTTTATGGACATCAAATTTTTTTTCCACAATAGATACCTGAGATTTTCAAAGCAATCAGAGAGGCATCAAAAAGCATTCCAAGCAAAACATTGAGCAGGGGTCAGTCCACAGAAGAAACTTCTACTGAGCAAAGTCATCATTCTGCAGAAACTGAGGCTCACGAACATGAGCAGATGGATGCAGGAAACTCTCTCTTTGAAGTATATTTATTGATTTTTTTTCATCTTTCCCTTAACTGTAGATCAAATTGTGATAGAAAAACATTTCAGAAGAGTCGTCCAGAGTATAAAAGCCTCTTCATTCTGTGGACAGGCTCTTTGTGAGAGTCTAGGATTTGCACCCTTACAGTGCTGTTTTTAAATGTGAATGTTTTCAAAAAGATTTGTCAGATTGTAGTAAACACTTTTCCAGATGTTCAACATCTTTTTTATATAGGCTTTTGCTTGTCTCTCTGATTTCTGGACTGCTTTTTCTGCTTAAATCAATATTTCTTAAAAACGAATAAAATACTCTATTTTTCCAGCTTTACTGCCTTTATTGTCTGTAGCTTCTTTCAGTGTTCATAACTTTTGTCTTTGAGTTCTTTGGGAATAGCAAAAAGTCTTTGTGCTCACTGAAAGTATTGCATCTTTCAGATTTGACTAGAGCATCCAATCCATCAGAAGTTATTGTCATTAGCACATATCTTACACCTGTGTCAAATTTACCATTGTTTAAAATCACATATTTTTTAATATCTGACATCTTTTCTGTGTTGTCTTAAACCAGTTTTTTTATTTCTTAATTTCTTGACAAGTAAGCCTTTATTTCACTTTTTGGGAAAATTTTTAGTTTTTGGTTAAATTTGTATATTTGATATCAACTTACTCTCAAAGCCCATGACCTTTAATCTCCATAGTCTGAATATGTGGGATCGAAGAGTGCTTTTATTTGATCATTTTCAATAAGAATTATAAAATTTTCCAGTGAAAACCACTCTTGGCCTGTAGAAATATATAATGTGTATGTCTCTCTATGAAAGATGCAAGTTTTGCTGGCTGAGTATAAGTTTCAAATATATTTACCTGTATCTACTAAGGTAAAAAATCTAGGTTATGCCAGAGTAGGTGGAAAACGTGTGACCTCTGAACTGATTGACTCCCTGGCTGAGAAAATGATGTCTTTGGAGGAGGATCATTTGATGAGGCAGCTGGAACAGAGAGAGCAAGACACGATGGCAGAAGATGAAGAGGTAAGTACTTCTGTAACACTTCTGCTTTTTTTTTTTTTTTTTGGTCATTTAATTCAGTAAGCAGCACTTAGCAGGTGACACGTTTAATGCATTGAAGTTGTTTTCACAGCTGACACAGTGTTGAAAATTTTCTTTCTTTGGCAATATTTGAAAACTACTCATTTCTCATTTGTTGTATACCATTCGTTGCAACTAAAGTGCTGGGCTAAACCTTTTTTTATTTTTTTGAAAGAGTCATTTTGTTTTTGACAATATATAAAAATGAAATGTAATATGTTTGCTCATGAGGTTCATAAAAAAAGAAAATTATTCCTTTTTACATGAAATGATTCAAAGTAAGAACGATAGATTATGAAATTCTTAAAACTTCTTGTCAGGAAAATGCAGTGTTCCTTTAAAAACAGTACAGTGATTAATAAACAGCTATGCTAATCGAACTAGGTCAAATGGAAAATCATAAAACTCAAAAGATGCATAGATATGACAAATAAAACTTTGAAGCAAATCAGCAATTGGAACTCTTCATGAAACAGAAATCTCACTTTAAATAATAAAAATGACATACAGTTAACAATTAAATTGAAATAAGCTGGTCAAACTGATCAATCTTTTATAATTATTTTAGATTTTGTTGTATTATAGTTTTTGCCCATGATCTGGTAATAGTTTTTAATGTCCTTAATTCCTTTCCTTTTCAATCTATTTTTTTGTGCCCTTATTACTGTAGGATTAGTCTTTAACATCCTTATCACCTAAAAATCAGCTAAAAATGTTCAAATAATCATTTATCAATCATTCGTTTTAAATTTCAAAATTGAAGAGAAAAAGACACCATGGGAGTGGCGCAAGTATGAACTCACTTCCTGACCACCAAGACCACCTTTTGGCACACACCACCACTGATAACAATTTGAGAGATAACGCCAGCCTAATCACTCAGAAAGGTAAGTAACTTTTACTTGCGGCACAATCTTTTCCTTTCGTCTGCAGAATTTGATATTACTGTATATTCCTCTATAACAGTATATAATATGTTTTGAAGTCAACTATACACATACATCTTGTTTTCTTTTGTAAAACAGTCAGTATACAAATTTTTACCAAGGTGTCTCTCCATACTGTAGATTGAATCCCTTTTCTATCAAGCAGTAATTACGTTTTGTTAATTTTATCCTTGAAATAGAATTTGGAAATGAAGACTGTATTCTAATACATGTAGGCATTATAATTTTATTTGAAATCTTAGCAGTGTGCCCAAATTGTGAATACTTGTCTATAATTTTACACCGATTCAAACTCTGGTTTCCTGTTGAGTCCTACAGGAGATGCTGCTTCAAGACGTAGGCATTACTCTCACCAAGATTTGTCTGCAACAAGATCTGCAGGCAGCAAGGGTGAAATTTCCATTAATGACAGACAAAGGCGGGCCAGTGGGGACTTACTGCACCACAAGGGTATGAAGTTGAACTATGGTTCTCTTCTTCCGTGCTTTAATACTTTTCTCAAACTGTTCTTTTCTTACCATTCACTACCAAAGATTATCCTGAATCTTATTTAACCAAAACATGTGTTGTATGAAGAGAAAATTTAAGGTAAGATCGTCTAACTGTTTTTATACTGCTATAGTTTCTAACTTTCATGTTATTTCAAAAGTAAAAGCACTTTGAATAGCGAGGATTTTAATCCTTCTTAAGGAAAATGGCATTTCCCAGGTTGTCTTCTGCCACAAAACATTTCCTTTTGTGGCGTCACAAACATATTTATAAATTATTCAAGAGATCTTGTTATTTTTATTTGAATAATCCCTCAACACTGCTTTTCTTCTCTTTGTTTAGACTTCACTTTTCCACCAAGAATGAAGTAAAGTTTTCTATCTTTCATCTAGATGGTCAGCGTCAAAGATCTCGTCATGCCAGCAGTGACTCACAGGATCAAGATGAGTGCAATATTGTGATAGTGAGCAATACAACAGAAGGTCAGGGTAGTGGTGGCAGGAATTGTGGCATTGCCCTCTTGCATATAGGTCAAAATGATCTGTCTTTGCTTAGCTTGGACACAAAGACTTACATCATGGAGAGCAAGTTCTCAAACATTTCTTTTGTATCTCAGGTAAACCCTCAGTTGGATGAACTATTATAACAGTTAAATTAATTTTGTTATGTATGTAAAGGGATTTGGTTTGTAGAATTATTGCAAGAAATTATTTGTGATTCATATTCATTTTGTACCAATGTTAAGGAGTCCAATGTATTTAAGATAATATTAAACTATTTGTTTATCCCTTTATCTTATTAAGTGAATTTAAATGTAAACAGATAGAAAAGTTTTAATCATGTCGGCTTTCAACTCATTAAAATTAACCTCATTATTTGTGTCTTATCGATAATTTTAAATTGATGTAAAGGTCTTGCCTGTTTCATTCACCTATTTTCTTTCTAATCCTAAATCAGGGAAATCACAAGCAAGATGTATTTGGAATAGTTGCCAGGTCAGCTGGTTCTGTGTTCAACTGTTATATTCTCAAGTGCCTTAGTGACTCTGTGGTAAGAAATATATGCTCGAACTGTGAAATTTAATAACTTCTGCCAATATATAAGTTGTGAAAAAATTTTTTTGTGAAGACATTGTCTTGTTAGAAGTCTTAGCTTCATATCTATGCATGTCTGAATGGACAGATGACTCACTTTTTCTTTCTTTTACATAGCAAATTCCTGACAAATGGTGCATTTAGTCTATGTTAGTCAGCAGCACTGAACACTCTTACTCTTTTGATGTTCAACTGTTTAGATGTTGTGAAGCAGATGTATGCAGCAGTTAATGTCATTTTTAATTTATTACAAATTCAAATTTTTCAATATGATAAGCTGCACATCAGCAATTTAATAAATCTAAGAAAGTGAATTATAGATTCCAACAGTGTAAAAGAGCATTACTCTGATTATTAGAATTCGAGACGTACTAGGTGATCAAATAAAGACTTTCTCATTTTATGGGCAAATTCTGTAATTACTGAGCTATGCTTCTCTGTATAAGAATACAGTCATGTGAAAGTTAAAAAAATGACTAAAATTATTTATTCAACTTGTACTCGCAAAGATGAAAAACTTTGTTACACAATTTCTATATTCTATACTGCACTGCTGTCTCTCTTCTAGGAGACAGCTACTAAGATATTCTCTGGTATATGAACTGCCTCTATGACTGTTTTGATGTTTGCAGAGCTATAGACAAATAAGCAATTGTTCAGGGCTGATATAGCTGGAAAAAAAAACAACAAAAAAACCAATTTATCTCTTAAGTTTGAACTCCTCGGAAAAATAAAGGCCCTTCCTCATCAGCTAAAAAAGATTTACTGCTCAGATCAGAAGTAGAATGTTCAGGTTTTTTTTTTCTTTTTGTGACCTGTGCTCCAGGTATCAGAGGTGATGAACACGCTGCAGGCAGCATTCACCTCAGCGTATAACAAGACAGGTAGCCAAGATCTAGGAGGAAGCAGTGGAGGAGCTGGCCATCAAACAGGGCCTGTCCCACACCACTCATGTGCTTCCTGTCCTCTTTATCAACTGCATCGCTTATGTCAGGAGATCCATGGTATGTTTTTTTTTTCTTCTTTAAGCCATGTGCAAAAAGTTTTGGTGTTCGGTGTTTGTATTTTTTTTTTTTGGGGGGGGGGGGGTTAAAAATCTCTAATGGTTTGTTTTTGTAAAATCGTACATAATCTAAGGGCAATCTGTAACCTTTTATAGTAATATTTATCACGTAAAAGATGTAACCACAAAATTTAATGTTCAAGCTGCTACTTGGGATTGTGCTGTCCCTTATCTCCCTCCCCTTCTCCCTCGAAGAACCTATTGACATTAAGGTGATGGTATACAAAAGAAATAGTTTTTGTGTAATTGTACAAGACTGGACTCTGCTTTGCATTTCTGAAATTATGCAAGATGTAAATACAAAAAGGTTTTTTAATTCTTTACAGCTGACATTTAGTTTGGAAGCCTTTTATCCACTAACTTAAAAGACCATCAACCTTGATTGAATCTTTGTATTCAAAGCAGTACACAATGCAGAGGCAAAGAAAGGCAGAATCTAAACTCATATAAAACAGTTGATGAAATAATCCATCTTGAATTGAAGTCAAATGTGGCTGATGTCTTATTTTTAAAAAAAAATTTTTTGAAGTATTTGCCTTTATATTTCAAAACCCATATAAAGAAATATGCAAGAAAAACTTTAAAAAAAAGTCTAGTTTTACTTAGAATAGGAGTTTAAGATATATTTAATGGAAAAAGATAGAGAGGGGTGGGAAATTGAAATAATTTTCTTTGATTTTCTTAGGCCTGATCTCCTCCCAACTGTTTCAAAAGCCAAATGACTTAAAATAAAGAGGAAGAAATTGAAAAGGTGCAGGGTAGAAGGTCTTTTGATCATGAACTTTGAGAAACAGGATGTGCATTTAATTCTTTGGCTTGCAGCTCTATCATCCCAGGCAGCCCATGATATACTGCTGAAGAAAGTTCACAGTCTTCCAGAGGCAGACATCAATGCAATCCGTAAACGTGTCCAGGTAAAAGTGCTAGCACAGATTAGCTCAACTTTTTAGAGTGATAGATATTTTTTTTCTTTTTCACACATACAATAATTATTATAAAGAAAATAAGGATTTTGCCTATCCTTAATTTTTCATGACATCTCTACCTCATCCTTTTGTTAAAATAGAAATGAACTTTATGCATGTGTAGTGTTCTCTCTTGCCTGATTTGTAGTATGCTATGTTTCATATCCAAGTCATATAAAATATTAATGCAATTTATTTTGTGTAGGAGTGTCTCCCCTTATATGACTGTAAGAGACACTTAAAACTGGAAAAAAAAATTTTAGAACTTTTTTCAAAATGTTTTTTTTTCTAGAAGTAGTACTCCTAGCCATCAGAAGAGATACAATGTTGGATTCAGCATAGCTGTCCAGCTTCTAACTCTCATTTCATCAATTCTAGTCAATGCTAACTCAAACTGGGGGATTTTTGTTCGTCTAATTACTTTGAAAACTCCAAAAATATTTTGTCATTGCTACTGCTGTCAAAGATCAAACATTCAAGCTTTTAACATATTGGCTTTAATTGGCAATCTGAGTCCATGAGACATACCAGGGTAACCCTTTATATTTTAAGCACCTAAACTGTTAAGAGATCAGTATGATTCATCATGATGCTATACCAAAAGTGACTTAATGTTGCCAACAGCAATAGAAAAGGCATTTGTCAAGAAACTGTGAGACTTTGTCTTTTTTCAATTAATGTGGTTAATCAAAATATGTACAAGACAAGTGTCAACCGTCAGTAATTTGTGACTTTGTCCTAGCTTATTAAGGCCTGATGTAAGGTAAAAGTTGCACAGCTGCACGTCTGAGTCATTTATGGTTATGTGTTTCTGCGTGATAAACAGGATGAATCACCTGAATCTTTTGAAGAGTCAGTAGAGGTTTTGATGATTTGTCTGCATCAGTTGTGTGAGCGGAGACAACGAGAGCATGTCCAGAGCTCTGAAGTTGGGACCAAGGTGCCTAAGATGGAGGTAATATAGTTATGCTGTGCATTATGGTTTTGTTTGTTGTTGCTGCCCCTCTTCCTTTTTTTTGCTAATGTTGTTGTCATTGTTTGTTTCCTCCCTGTCCTCCTCATATTTAAACCGCCCTCTCTAAATAGTTCTAAATTTATCCCGCATGTCTCTTTTAGTCTTAAACAAGTTTCGGCCTCTCTTTTTTTTAAACTAATAGCTTTATGAAATGTGACATGAGTGTAAAGTGAAAAATGGCACATAATGTGACATTTGTATATATTTTTTCAAGGAAAAGATTTCTAAAGCACTTCCCAGGATGTATTTTAAAGGAGAAGATTTTTAGAATTTTTATTTTCAGCTCTTGCCATTTAAAAAAAAAAAAATTATTAGACCTAGTAGGTTAAAACGACAAAAGTAATATTTAGGAATGAAATTTTGACAAGTTTTCTTACCCACCTAGTTAAGTGATGGTGAATTTTGAGTCCATTGTAAGTCTTTGAAAGGAATGCCTTAAAATGTAAGAGCCTGAAACGTGAGTAGTCCTTTGAACTTTTTGCTAATAAAATCTGAAGACAATATGTCTAAGTCATGGTCTACCAAGTAATGAAACATGTGAAGTTTCAGGTCACTGAAGTCGTTGAAATTTATAATCATAATTTGCAGCTGGGTCTGACAGAAGAGAAACACACCTTGTTTGAAGGACTGAAAAACAAGGCCAGAAAAAGTCTCACCACATCCTTTGAGAATCTGCTCAGTAGGGTGAGTGTCTCCTCTTTCTTCCCTCTCCTTCTTTCCACCTTACATTTTTCTTCTTTGTGTCTTTTCCTTTTTCTCGAGTGGAATTAGATGCCTTTGCTTGACAACTCTAGGGTTTCAGTTATGACACTGAATGAAGAAGTCAACATAGACATCTTTACCCATTATATGAAGCTATAAATGATTTTTTTTTTTATTGTATTTTTTTTAGACTCTTCACTTTTGTCCTTTTCAAAGTCGAAATTTGTTTGGTCATCTTTTTTCCTTAACTCTTCTTACACACTATATCACTTTAATTTTTACTTCACACATAATACATACATACATACATACATACATACATACATACATACATACATACATACATATATCCTTAATCTTTCTTCCCTTGTTTGTAGTCATATCTGAGTGTGTCAGCCATCTCTTTTGTTCTTTCTGTTTTCTTTTCTCTTTAACTCGTTTTCTCTCTTTTTTCATTTCAGCCAATGTCTGTCTCTCTGCACTTCTCTCTTTCTCTGTCTGTCTGTCTGTCTCTCTCTCTCTCTCTCTCTCTCTCTCTCTCTCTCTCTCTCTCTCTCTCTCTCTCTCCATTTTTTTTTCTAACTCTTTGAATGTATGCTTTCATATCCCAATCATTACTCAAATTAGCGTCAAGTAACCAAACTTTGGGGTAAATATATTGACATAGTCTGGAAAAGATTATTATGTATGGAGACAAAATGTATCTCTTCCCCCGCTATTTTTAATATTTAAACTACAAACCCATCGTTTTTTTTTTTAATTAAACAACAACAACAACAACAACAAAGCTTTATATAAAGAATGATAAAGTCGCTGCACATCCTTGAAAGTGGAGCTACCCTTAATAACCCAAACGGAGGAACCTTACCCCTCTAAAATCTCGCTCCCTTGTCTTGTTCACCTCCTCCAAGGAACAAAATGTCTTGAGTCTGATCGACAAGAGGCAAAAAGACAGAGAAAAGCTCTGCCGGTTGTAAATTATTTCAACCACTCAGCTGGTGCTTGAGCTTGACTATAGTTATTTCTAAAGGTAGAAGCATAGCAGTCACGTCGAATTATTTTTACACGAACCTTTAACCGGCTCAGCTGATGCTTGAGCTGAACAATGAAAAGTTCGGCCTACCTCTAGCACTAGGACAGTAGAAGCAGAGCAGGCAACATCGAATTGTTTTTACACCGACCTTGTCCTTTAACCAGCTTTACTAGAATGTGTCACGTATTGCAGATTGTCATGGCGGCAAGCCTTGTCCTTTAACCAGCTTTACTAGAATGTGTCACGTATCGCAGATTGTCATGGCGGCACCAATAAAGCAGGGCCGAAAAGGGCGAAACGGGAAGAGTACGAGGGAAAGATAACTACGATTAAGAATGGGAAGATGAAGAAAATATAATAAGTACTATGATAAAGCAACAAAACCCTGACGTAATTTTTAACACGTTTTCATTCAATTTTCTAGGTGCAAATACACAACCAGATGCCTGGACTTGAAGGAAATAAATAAATATATTGAGTCCTTTTGGATACACCGAGAGAAAGCAAATTTCTCGCTATTCGCTCCACTACATTCCAGAATTAGATACCCAATAAATTGTGGGAATAGTCGAGACAAGCGGAGAGCTAGGTACACTTAATATCTGGTGACAAGTACCGATTTGGTAAACACGTAGACTTACCAGAACAAACGAAACGCCAATAAATAGCGGAGGGAAAATATCACTCGTTTTGTGTTATAATGTTTTATTGTTTTTTTGTTTTTTTTTTCCGATATCTTTGCGGGACACACTAGGGAAATAAGGGATGGGGGAAGACAAAGCACTATGTAAATCGACAAGTTTTTGCTGATGTTAAATTTTTTAAAGGAAAAAATAGATGAAAAATCTGAACCCTTAAGTCGTGAACAAGTCACTTTCCTCCCCGTCTTTAGTCGTAATTGATAATAGTTACTTCGTTTCTCGCCCGCCTGGGCCCTTCGTCACAAACTTACCAGGACAAAAATGGCATTTTTTCACTCTCTTGTATGAATTTTCGTTTCACATCTTCCGTCTTTTGCATAGCTTTAGACTTTTAATCAAAGGTGTATCTGGGATAGACATCAGGCAAGAGAGAAGCTCGCAGTTTTTAATATTCAGAAAGATTTTAATACAGAAGAACCTGCAAATAAAAGCTTATGATCAGACGATCTAAATGGAGTAACAGACCTCTCTCTCTCTCTCTCTCTCTCTCTCTCTCTCTCTCTCTCTCTCTCTCTCTCTCTCTCTCTCTCTCTCTCTCTCTCTCTCTCTCTCTCTCTCTCTCTCTCTCTCTCTCTCTCTCTCTCTCTCTCTCTCTCTCTCTCTCTCTCTCTCTCTCTCTCACACACCCTCTCTTCTCTCTATCTCTCTCTGTCTGTATGCCTTTCTCTTTTGCTTTTTTCGTTATATAGCACCACCTTCATCTTTTTTCCCAGTTACCTGAAATTAGTAAACATCTCCGTTCCTGCGCTTCAGAAGCCCTTGTCAATGCTGCACTCTGCAGCGTTGAAATTCTTTCATTGTGCATCATTTACTCAAACGAAAAAGACGGAGAAGAAAATGATAAACAAGCGCGATCCGTTATCGGTTCGCTCCAATCACCATTTTTAAAGCTAAGAAATTGTCAAAAGCAAACGAAATTGCAAATAAATCAATCAATAAATAAATAAATAAATACGACAACTTAAAGCAAGAACAACAAACAACATAAAAAATACAATACTGTAGTTGAATACTAAATGTCTAGTTTGATTCAGAGATGAAAATAATCACAGTCCCTATCAGAACTCCTCGCTGCTTGTATTTGGCTTAGCTTAATCTCCAGACTCCTGTTGCGACATTTCAATTTCATTCAAATAAAATGTTCGATTTCCTCTCTTTGTTGAAAACATTAATCTTTCTGCCAGTAACAGTCGAGAAACCAGAGCATCCGACAGCAGAGATCTGTTCTTGCTTTATTCTTTCTTCAAATTCAGAAAATAGACGGATTAGCTTATAATTACCTTTCCAACTTTCTTTTGCGTCTAATATCAACAATCAGATGTAATCACTTCCCGCCTTGTGGCTCATTTTCCAAACGCCCTTTCTCGTGAAAGGGTGATTAGCGGCCTGTCAATAGACAACTTTCTTTTAAGCCATGATAAGACGGTAATTAAAGATCAGGAAAAGAAAAAAAAAAAAAAAGACAAGGGCTGAATGTTCATGAAAAAAAAAAAAAAGGAAACGCAAGTGAAGAGCTTTTTTATTCCGATAGCTGTGGGTTCAGAACGTCCGCCGTGATGATATGCGCAAACACTCTCTGAGTAATAAAAGGCTTGATAGAGGACTTTCCTGAAAGTAAATAAATAAATAAATGAATGAATATAAAAAAATAAGAGGAAGACTCGTGAATAACGATCAGTTAGGTTCTTCAAAGCGCTTTGAGTAGAATTCTCTCCCCCTCCAGTTTCGAGACAAATATGATTCGCAGACAATAAAGAGCTCTTTAGTTTTTCTGACAATGTCTTATAGAAGCAATATGGAATAAGTCTTCCCGCCTCTGAGAGGCTGTTCGGTGGTGCAGTCTAAATCAAACCTCACGTTCAAACATCGCGAATTATCATACATCGCGAGACAGGAGCTGAGACTGCTCGTCCGGACATGTATTGGACTTTTTTTTTTTTTTTTTTTTTTTTTCTTTAGAGAACTGAGCTTCATTTGTCACCGATTACCTATTAGGCAAATTACAGTTCATTATTTTCGCTAGGAGAATGAAAAAAGAAATAGCGGAATGATCTTACATAAAAAAAAAGTCTTCAAGATCGGATGGAGATCGAGTTCTCACTCTATTGTTATGCTCATTATTTTACTTCATTTCGTGATTCACTTGAATTACCAGGATAATTTTGGGCTGCTTTGACTTTTTTTTTTCTTCATCTTTCGCTTTGTTTGAGAAGACTGTGTAAAAAAAAAAAGCAAATGAAATGTTTTACGACCTAAGTTTCTTAAATCAGCTAAATAATGATAAAAAGCAACACCCCCCCCCCTCCCCCCAAACTTACCGCGAACATTAAAGTATAAGATTTACTTTTACTTAACAGCTCTCCCGAAATACCTCGGCAAACTGAAATCTCATTTGAAGCATCATTTAGTGCTAAGAAATAATTTTATTTCAATTTCCTGGCTTTAAAATATGACCATAATGATAATTACAACTATGGCATCTCTATAATTACATGTGTCTCGTCTGAGTTAATTTCAATTAGTTTTTTTCGTTTATGAAGTTCTATGAATGTAGTTCAGTTAATTATTTTTAATATTTAGATACTGGAAGTAAAGCTACTTTTTCTCTCTCTTCCCTCATGAATACTAACGTTGTTTATCTTATCCTGGGAAGCATTTTCTTCTCTCTTTAGTCTGATCCCCTTTTCCTCTCTAGGTCCCTCATCTTTACCTAAATTTGTCAAAAGCAGCATCTCTACTTCCATCATCAGCTCTTCAAACCACAAGTAAATAATAAAAAATAGCATCTGTTTTCTTGTAACGTTCAGCTACTGATTGTACTTAAATTTGTATCTTTCATTTTTTTTTTCTTTAGCTGTATAAGTACCCACACTCCACTCAATTCGCCTCTCATCTTTCACCGCCTTAATAAGGCTTTATTTACACCTTTTCTCCAGTTATCATTGTCTCATTTTCCCATAAAGCCATGCTTTATTTTCACCCGTCTGCCACCATCTTTCCCTCGCCTGCCCTGATAATGTTCATTCATTAGGCCCCTTATTCTATGTCTCAGCCCGAAACCTTTTCTTAAGTACCAGTCATCGCGCCATTTTCTAATGGAGCTACCTCGCACTCTTTTAGTGACTGAACTAATTAATGCGAGTGCCCACGCTAACAAGGACAACCAATGCTGTATTGTCGTCTGCTGCGATGACTTCTCCCAGTCAACCTGAGAAGTACACGGGGTCGGGAGTTTATTCCGTCTGATACACTGCAACCCTGTTTCACCAAGTCTTTAGTTTTACTCTCACTAGACTCCTCTCAGTGCATTATTTGATACGTGTTAACGGCGAGATTTTTCCGATCTTTACTTCGTTTCTCGTGCTATCGATAAACTAAAGATTTCTTTACGTTGCTGGAGGCAAGATGACTGAAATACATCCTGATCAATATCCTTGGGTTTGAAGCTCCTTGTGAAGAATTAAGGCAGACATCATAGAAATAAACACTAACAAGCTGTTACTATTCTACATCTGCACGTATATAGTTTAGGTATAAAGTACGTGGTTTTTTTTTTATTTTATTATTTTTTTTGCGTAATGGTCTCTACACCATCGTAAACATTTCAGTTGGTAAAACATTGCATCTGAGTTGTCCAAACTCCTTAGGAAATATATCATACAAAATTACGAGCTAGTTTGATTTTTCCAAGATTTATTATTTCTCTATCTGATTCATCTTTTCACTTGTTAAAATTCGTGTTCGATCTAGGCGTAAGTTTTCCCGATTTACGTTTACTCGACAAAAAAGACGACTTGGCATTTGTTTGGAAATAAATGTATCTAGAATTTAGACCGGATTAACTCTTCTCCGCTTCATTTCCCGAGCAGCTGCCAGATCTAAGCGATTCAAACGGTTCCGTTTTATAGATGCGTGATTTGTTCAAACGTGTCTGTTTTCGGCAAGCAATTAAGACCTGACTGGCTTCTTCCCAAACTTCCTGGCTCTATAAAATAAATTGCTGATCGGGTTCAGCTTGTTCTTTCAATGTTTTAGCTCGTCATCAATTCAGAAGCTACAGATCTAACCGTATTTAAGCTTAGGGGGTCATACATTGTTGCGACAATGCGACTCCATCTCATTGTCTTGCCTCTCGTAAGTAAGACTGTTTTTAGAACAGCGCCAATTCTGCCGAACGATATGAAGTCAGGGCTACGATGTCCTTTGTTTCGCTGCGCAGAATGATCAAAAGACGGATCAATCGAAGTGAAAACAAATCCACAAATAGTGGGAGTAATTGGGTTCCTCTATTACTATTTTTTTTCCGATAATGAGCATAGTTTTGGAGGCAGAGTTAGCGGGTGCAGGCATGTGTATGAAAGAGGAAAAAAAAGGTAATAGTTTTTATTTCTTAAAATTATGAATCACTCTGTGCAAAGGGAAGACTCCCGCGACTTCTCTATAGATTGAACAAATACTTTGTAACGATTCTAGTTATGTCCCATGGGAAATAACTCACCTTGATTTATAGCTCTCAGCTAGTCGATAACTTTTTTGGCGTTGAAATCAGTTGCCTAGATTTTTTTTCCCCCTCTCTCTCTCTTGCGTATCAGAAGCAACTTTTGCAACGAAAGAAAAATATATGCTAGAATAATTTTGTTGTTTATTAAAATAATCTGAGATTTAATCCAAATAAAATGTTTACGGTGATATCCCGAGCTTTATTGTGCACCGTTGACTTTATGCGCGTGAAGCTGCTCTAGATATTTAAAAGGCTTTGAAATCCAAAATTTTAAAACATAACTGAGTAGTTGAGCTTTTTCATTCTTTCCTTACCATCTGGCTACTATGCCAGAGCTGATGCTGAGGGAGGAAAAGTCGATTGTGTTAGATTAAATTTATCTAATTCAATTCAAATCAATTGTTTTACTTCGTTCTCTCAAAGTCGCGCTACGAGATTCAAAAACAAAACAAAAACATAAACAGAAATAAATTCAAACTCGAGAGAATGCCAGCCTCAGACCTAGATGTCGCGAGTGATTGGCTTGGTTTCCTCCAAGACAAGCTCTGTCCCTGCCGTTACCATGGTAGTAGCAGAAACATTTTTCTTCTCACCTTGATTAAAGCATAATCTGTAATACCATCTTAGTTTCAAATAAAAGAAAAATAAATGAATTAAAAAAAAACAAATAAGAGAAAGATTCCCCTTCATGACAATTTTATTTACTTATGAAGCGCATTCCATGCTGAAGTAATGCTTCTGGATGGATTCTGCATTAGTTTGATCGTAGTGTGGCTAATTGATTACAATTGGGGAGGTGAAAATTGGAGAAATTCAGCCATGACCACAGGCACCTTGATTTTTTTTTGTTAAAGAATAGCAGGGCATTATAACTCGAGTCAACGGCAGGCGAAAGGCGGGTTCTTTGTTCAACCTTTCAAGGTGCCCTCGTTGATTCTTTGATTGAAATTAATATGTGGAGCGAATTAAATGGCAACTTTAAAGAATGGTTGATGCTTACAAAAAGAAAAAGAAAAGTAAATTACATCACTTACGGCTATTTCAATTTAAAAGAGAAAATGTCAGACTGACTCAAATGGTTATTATCGATAACACTATCGTTAGAGGAAAAAATCGAAACCGAAAGTACTTTTAGCTCTTAACGAGATAGAGTTTTAAACTCGCAGAAGATACCATGAAGAAGATAGTCTCGAATCTCCTTTAAAATATCCATCCGAATGGGGTATGCTGCTGTCAAAGAGATGCAGCCTATGTTATACCATTCTAGTGCCAAATGTAAATATATAT